>OU342745.1:133213608-133541446 GCA_910589775.1 Avena eriantha
ATAGGCTAGGTCTCGGGTAGCAGGTCGAGTCGGTTAAAAATTAGGGTTCGTCTCTTTGAACTTTCTATCTTAAGCTTCATCTTGCGTTGCAAGCAATCGAAGAGTCCATGGGTCACCCGAATCCTGTATTGGGCCTTGGCAACACCGTGGGCTTCTACTGTATCTGGACTGTATATGCCAAACTCAAGTACCTATAGGGTATACCCATGTCAGCTGGCGACTAGATGTTGTTTCGGCGAGCATACCTTCACCGGTGCCGACAGTGTTCTCCGTTTATCTGTCGTGGAGTGGAGCCTTGTGTCATCCTTGCTCGTGCTTCCTCGGAGATTACAGTTTACAAAAGCTTTATGGGCATTGACGGTGTTCTCTATGTCTCGATGGTGGCGGTAGCGTGGCAACTTTCTTGCCCGTGTTTCATCAGATGCTACTATTTTGGCGCAGAGTTGTTGTGACCATGGCTGGCTCTGGCCTCCTGCATCTCGATGCGGTGGTAGGATGGGGTTGGCCTAGCTCCTTGCCAACGGTGTCATGGCGGTGAGTTTTGTGACATTCTTCACCGCGCTTATGCGGGTATTGATGTTTCGCGGAGGAGAGCTTTGGGGGCGCCAGCGTAGGATGTCCACGATCTATCATCCAAATATTCTCCACAGCGGCCAATTTTCCATTTTAGTAGTGTAGCCTTTTTCGTTCTCTATTTCTTGTGTGTATTCAAGTTGTACCCTTACTGCATGTAAAAGGGCGTCTGTTGCGCCATCAGGAGTGTGTCTTCGTCTCTACGTGTGTATCTGAAGCCTTAGTTGCGACTGTAGTATTTGCGTGTGTAACGAGGCAAGACAAGCAAGCTGTCACATAATCGTCTCTTCCGCTTTGCATGTGTGTCCGTGTGGTTGTGTGAGGCTAACGTGACAAGAGACTGCTTCTCGTGTTTCACATCTGCGTTAAATGCCAGTATTAGTTACCAAACACAAACTACTAGATGGTGCCTACTATTTCAGGTCACCTCCGTGTCAAGTCATCATAGTTTACCATGTGTGTCCAGATAGGATGCTTCTATGAAGAGTGTTAATGACACCGAACGCTGGCGACAACTTGAAAATGCATGCTCCGCATGGTGTTCGATCTGCGTGTGCTCGTTCTCTTCTAATATAAACACATTCCGTTGGCCAAAAATCCTGCAACGCAAAAACATTCGGCCTCCTTTTTCTGATAGATTTAGTCTTATCCTCAGAAAATCATGTCCACCACACTGGTCGAAGGAATACCGGTGGCTTGACGGTCGCCCAGCCGGTGGTTGGGTTCATCGCATCATTCGCGTGTCTCTCGATGGTCTCCTACGGCTGTAGCAGCGGTCATGATATGCTAGCTCCACCGGAAAAGCGAGGCTGCCGAACGTGCGTTCGGTGAAGGCTACCATGTGCAGAGCTAGTCCGACCATGACAAGTGTTTGTTCTATGTGTTAGGAGATGCTGGCTTCGGTCTCCTCCTCCCTACTCATCCTGCGTCGACCAATTCACAAATGCATCAGCACGGCGAGGAAAGGAATGACTGCTTTTACGATAAGGCGCCGTCGTTCCCAGACTTCAACCGCGTCGACGATTCTTCCGGTCCACTGTTGATGGACTTCGGCCGCGATGAATTTATGGTCTTGCAAGGGAGAGGGCAGTTATGTCGCCAGGGATCTGCAGATAGCGAAGATTTGGCTGGGCGAGACGACTCGGGAGGTCATCAACTCGACCTGCCTGAGTCGGACGATGCATTCTCAGGTCCTCTCGAGCCTATCTATACTTTGCTCGCCCTTGCTTACATTCAAGATATGCTCTAGCCTGAGATCGATGACCCTGCGGTTGGCTAACGTGCGTATGTGGGAAGCAACCTGATAGGGGCGAAACCGACTATCAACTTGCACTTACCTGCATCCATCGGTGATTTTGGTACAACCATGGACGACGTCCACGACTACATGAAGAAGATTCAGGGGAGATGTCCATCCGCCGTTAAGCGTACGCCGGGAGGGCTATGGAATACACGATGAGGAAGTTCTCTTCGAATACAGAAGCGGCACTAGCGTTAAATTTCAATGCTTTACTTTTTTCCTAGATTTTATCAGCGTATGTAGCCATTTGGCGTTTGTCGAACGACGCTATGAATTTAGCCATTATTTTGAGTACTGGACGCGACAAGTGAGGGCGGGCGACATGCTGCTAAATCGGTGGACACGAACGTTGTAGGAAAGATGATTTGCTACGTCTTTGTAAGCAGCGTCCTACTTACAGCCGCGCCCCGAGAGGTGGAGAGAGAAGTCTAGTATGATGAATTTGCATCTGAAAAACTAGCAAGATACTACATACATGATTAATTATCATTGTTCTTGCTTTCTTGAGTCCGATAGCACAGTTGTACCATGCACATATTCAGTCAGGGGCGGGACCAAATCAGCACAAATGGTATGTGCTTTGAGATTTGTTAAGTCCTTTTTAGTTTCAGTGTATCACATGAAGCAATGACTTTAGAAAAACCAACAGAATACTGCACTCATGATTAGTTATCATGTTTTTTGCATCCTTGAGTCCGATAGCATAGTTGTCCCATGCACTTGCCCACATCTTCAGTCAAGTGTGCAAATCAGCAGAAATGGCCTATGGCTTGAGAATTGTTAAGTTAGTTTTAGTTTCAGTTTTAACGTGGAATCTTGGCGACAAAATGTAAATTTCAGTTTCAGGCGTCAATTATGGAAAGAGGACCTTGACTTCTAAAACCAAAATGAGAATTTTGGAGCATCTAGGTCCTAAACTTAAACATTCATATCTTCTCGTTAATTGAAAACCACCATGTTTCTGTATTAGTTCCCCAAATATATTATTCTAGGGCTCATTAGAAGTTGTGACCATTTTCAGTTGTAGTACAACATTTATTTAAATGTTATGCATAAGCTAATGTCTCCTGTTTTAGTCTCAGTTTCAGTGTCAAGGGGGAATCTTGATGATTAAAATGCGTATTAAGTTCAAGGGCTCAACTGTAGAAAGAGAACCTAGAGTTCTTCGGTCACAATGAGACATTGGAGCATCAGAATCTCTAAACTAAAATCTTCATATATATATATACTAGACTCCTCTCTGCACCCCTAGGACGTGACCGATAGGCAGGACACTTAATGATATGATTGCGCCACATATACATGCCTCTCTCTGCACCCCCTCCCCCGGGGCAAGGCAGTCAGACAAATTATTTGCTTATTTTTTACGATATATGTTTACTGACATAAGTCGAGAGAGAATGTTATGATGATTCAATGTTAACAGAACGTTTGGCTATCAACGAATGTCACTTTGCATAAACGTGTCGACACAACTCTGCATACGCTTGACTCGGATATGATGGGCCACAAAGAAATGCATTAACGAAACCGAAGATAAGTATAACGCGATGTGCCATACAGAGAGAAGCAAGAAACAACTACCACAAGCATCACGCTGATTTTCAACGGCAAGGAGAAAGTCCGACGTGAAACAACTACCGTAAGCATCGCGCTGATTTTCAACGGCAAGGAGAAAATACGATGTGATTGTTAGACATCCTTTGAGTTTAAGGCTGCAACCATCGCACATATTTGCGAAGGTAAGGAAAAATCCTAACACGATTGTTAGACATTTTTTTTAGTTTAAGGATAGAATGCGTAAACCCACAGTTGTGCAGAGGAGAGGTAGACAAATTTATCTAAAAACGCTAAACATAAGGAGCAGTACAAATAAGTGACAATCAGATATAATAATAATAATAATATTCTCATTACAAAGTAGATAAGAGCAAGTACAATAATTATGGTGACACGCGCTCGAACCCCAAGGATGACAACAAAAGATTTTTTCATTCAAGATATAAGAATATTTGTACGTGCGAACTAAATTTATAACCTGCCTAAAACAAAAAGGTTACCATATCTAAAACTAAAAAACTAATACAATAAAATTAAATTCAAGCTGCCGCGACGCAGAGATGGAGTTAGCGGCGTGGCGTACTCCTCATTGTTGCCGGTGTAGTAGGCGAGCTTGACCATCACCGGACGCGGCTACAACCTGTTCCATGGTTGTGCCGAGGCAGCAAGAGTTGCTGGCGACGGTGGCATAGGCAATGATGCGGCGGTGGCAGGTGGCGGCGTTGGAGGTGGGCACCTGCGCTGCCTACGCGGCCATAGCGGATTGGTGAATGGCACGGAAAGTTCCCACCCAACGTGTCTCTTCTTCGAGCGCCATGTTCTCCTGCGACTCGTGCAACGCCAACGTGAGTCCCTCCTCCAGGATCGAGTTCGGGCCGCATGATGTCCGCATGAAACTCCTCATGTGCCGAGGCACGCTGCTACCGTGCGTTTCCGGCGATGTCGTGCTCCGCCTGCTAGTCGGCGCTGTGGACGGTGAACTCCTCGCGTGGATCTCTTTGTCACGTAACCAATTGCGCACCTCTTCTTTGAGCATTGTGTTCTCCTGCGCCTCGAGCGAGCTCCTCCTCTGGATCGACTTCCGGTGGCATGATTGTCGTAAGTTTGTTCCTGCCACCGGTGGTTATCTCGTTGCTGATATTTGATGGATGGACATCTCATATTGTTTTGCTCGTGTAGCATATGGGGAGACATAATTCATCCTGAAAAGAGAGTTATATCAAGATGATTGTTTGTTACAACAACTTCAAGAGGGTATTCTCGATGGTAGAATTAGCAAGTCTTATGTTTTTTGTACCACGCAAGTCTCTTGTGAAGGAGGACATTCTAAGGGAGGCACATTGTACACCGTGGATAATAGGCTAGTGGATAAAAATGAAAGTCGATGTGGCCAAGGATGTGCCCTCTTTTGGTTTTTTTCATCAAGTAATGGTTGAGCATAAGAGGCCATCTACAATGGTCGCCGGTTGACATTACTATGAATTTGGTTGTTGGTGACATCGTACACGAAGAGGGAAGGATAAGATTAGGATGATCGTGTATCAGATTAGCAAAGCTACTTATTTAATTTGTCCGTACCGCCCACTCTACAAGTAACTTGGCATGAAATATTTGCGTATGATAGTGAGGTTGTGTAGGGTTCCTAAATCCTTTTTGATAGGGATGCTAATTTGGTGTCAAAGTTTCGACAGAGCTTACAGAGTGCCTTGGGCTCTTAGTTCAGACATGGAATGACATTTCACTTCTCAACAGATCTGACATTTCATTTCTCAACGGATGCCCAGCCAGAGCAGACAATACAAATCCTTGCATATATGCTGACATGGTATGTCCTATCGCAACAAAATAGTTGGGTGGAAGAACATATCAGTTGTGAAGGTGCTTATGGAAATAGCAGGCTAGCATACATATGACACCTAACGAGGCTTTGTGTGAAAATGTAGACCTTCTCTTTATTGGGATGCCATAGGCAAGAATTCTTTGCTAGGACAATTTGGGTTCAAACAACCTACATAGAGAAAGCTGAGATTAGGCAACATAGGTCGAATGTGGAATTTAAGATAGGCGAGCAAGTACTCCTAAGGGTTTCACCCACCAAATGTGTCACCAAATTTCATATCAAAATGAAGTTTAGTCCGTGATACGTTGGTCCTTTCATGATAGTAGTGGCATGGGTCAGGAAGCTACCATACAGTGTTGAGTTGACGAAGTAGATGAAAGGTGTGCATAATATGTTCTAGGTCTCTATGTTATAGAAGCATTTTTTATGATGCAGAACCACAAATTACGAAGGAGACAGATTGCAATGAAACAAGGTGTAACCTGTGAGGTCCTTCCGGTGGAAATATTTGAAGAGTCTGGGGTGATGAGGCATAGGAAATTAATTATATTTACCGACTAATTGTTAGCTTTGCGACAAGTAAATAACGAAGAACGAAAATAAAATCGCAGCAAGGGAGACACAGATTTAACGTGGAAAACCCTCTCCAAAAAAGAGAGGGGAAAAACCACGGACGCCAGCCAGCGAAACTTCACTATAACGGAGAGTGTTTACACAACACCGGGGATTTCACAGATACAACTTTCTCAACCGGCGGCTTACAAGAAGTATATATAGCGGTGGTAACCTAGGTCATCAACTTCACTATATCGGCCCAAGCCTCCAGCGACGGGCCTCGCTCCGCTCCGTTAGAAGTTGGCCTTTACTTTGTAGAATTTGGATCAACATATAACAAACTCCACCTTGAGAAAAATTCCTTCTTGTAGCATCAACAGTAATCACCTCCCTGAAAAAACAAAGAAAACACCTTCGGCGCCAACAACCACTTGGGTTAAGCAGTTATACCAACTAAGCTTGATCATAGCTCAAACTTAGCAACAGGAACATGCTTTGTCATCATATCAGCAGGATTATCATGAGTGCTTATCTTGCATACCTTCAGTGTACCTTGTGCAACAACATCATGAACATAATGGTACTTGATATCAATGTGCTTTGTTCTCTCATAGAACATCTGATCCTTAGTAAGGTAAATAACACTTTGACTGTCACAAAACAGGTTAATGCAAGAATCGCCCTGACAAAGCTCAGCATACAAACCTTTCAACCAAACAGACTCTTTGCAAGCTTCAGCAACAACCATATATTCTGCTTCGGTTGTACATAGAGCAACAACTAGCTGCAGCGTTGCCTTCCAACTCACGGCACATCCACCTACCGTGAACACATAACCCGTGAGGGACCTCCTCTTATCCAAGTCGGCAGCAAAATCTGAATCCACATAGCCTGTGAGTCCCTCACCAGTCTTGCCAAACTTCAAGCAAGCGTTGGATGCGCCATGGGGGTACCTGAAAATCCACTGAACAACTTTCCAATGTTCTTTACCAGGATTAGCCATGTAACGACTCACCAAACTCATAGCATATGATAGATCAGGGCGAGAGCAAACCATGGCATACATCAAGGAACCAAAAGCACTAGAATAAGGAACTCGAGACATGTACTCAATATATTCATCAGAACTAGGACATTGCAATGCTGATAATTTAAAGTGAGGAGCAACAGGAGTACTAATAGACTTTGCATCATGCATATTAAAATGCTGAAGAACTTTCTCAACGTAACTTTGTGACTAAGAAACAACAACCTAGATTTTCTGTCCCGTTTAATTTCCATACCTAGGATTTTCTTAGCAGCACCAAGATCTTTCATCTCAAATTCACTACTTAGGTGTGCCTTCAAAGTAGTGATTTCTTTCATGCTCTTGGCAGCAATTAACATATCATCAACATATAACAGCAAGTAAATAGGTGATCCATTAACAAACTTTATATAGACACAGCTATCAAACTGAGACCTCTTAAAACCTTGTGAGATCATAAATGAATCAAACCTTTTGTACCATTGTCTTGGAGATTGCTTCAAACCATAAAGCGACCTCTTCAACTTGCACACAAAATCCTCTTTTCTAGGAACTATGAACCCTTCAGGTTGGTCCATGTAAATCTCCTCCTCCAGTTCACCATGCCGAAAAGCAGTCTTTACATCTAGCTGCTCAAGCTCAAGATCATGCATAGCAACAATACCAAAGAAAGCACGAATAGAACTATTCTTCACAACCGGAGAGAAAACATCATTATAATCAATACCTAGAATCTGGCTGAAACCTTTTGCTACTAACCTTGCCTTAAACCTTGGAGGCTCATTAGGAGACAAACCTTCCTTTCTCTTATATATCCACTTACAGCGGACGGCCTTCTTCTGTTTAGGAAAGCACACAACTTCCCATGTGCCATTCTTATCAAGCGATTGCATCTCTTATTACATAGAAAAAACCCACTTCTCGTGGTCAACGGATGCAACGGCCTCATTGTATGTAGCAGGTTCAGTATCATGCTCCACCTGTTCAGCACAACTCAAAGCATAATGAGCAAGATTACACTCTTCAATTAAACGACGAGGTGGAACAATGCTACACCTCGGTCTATCAGCAACAATAGATTCCTGTGGCTGCTGCAAAACAGTAGGTGAGTGTTGAACAACATCATCATCAATATTTTCCTCATGAGTATCATCAACAACAACATTATTATCAACAGTTTTCTGCAGGTGCTCCACCTGTACACGAACTCCCTCCTCTCCAATAGCAACAGGAGAGGGATCTAATGGCAAGCTGTCATGATACATAACGGATTCATTGAAAATAGGAGAGGTCGGCCCAAGCCTCCGGCGACGGGCCTCGCTCCGCTCCGTCAGAAGTTGGCATTTACTTTGTAGAATTTGGATCAACGTATAACACTAATTTTACTTTTGCGAGTGGTAAAGTAAGGAAGAATTCGGGGTCAAATTTTGTTTAAGATGATAAGAATGTAATACCACAAAATATTAGAGAGTGGATGCAATATGAATTACTTACGATATAAGGTGTCATCTTAATAAAATAGTTTACGGGGTAAGTGGTTGTATTTTTTTGGTGTTCACTGTGAGAAGGGATAAGAAAATGTGGGGGAGTCCTTGAACTCCTCGATGGACATTGAAAGCAATAGCAAAGTTGAAGTGTTTTTTCTCTTTCTCTTCTAGCGTTGTGATCCTGAGCTGATAGATCATGTGAAATGAAAAGAAATAGAAGATAAGAAGTAAACGGGCTGGGCTGGACTACACGTGCACCTGGGGGTCTCGTTCTACCAGTTTTGCGAGAATATCATTTTGCGGCCCGAAAGTTGGAGTGTACAGGCAACGCGGTACCCAAGTTCCCTAAAATCAGCCGGGATGACCACAGTTGATATGCCAAATACTCAGAGGGTCTTTTTCGGCATGAATTCAACTTTACGTTTCAATACAAAAAATCAGGCTAACGGCCGTCAAGTTGGGCCCTCCTGTCAGTTCTCACCGTTATGTCACTCCCATCGCTTAGGCGGGGTGGCTGTCACGTAGGCTTGCAGCGTTAGCACACTGGATATGACAACACCCCCTGCCCACCCCCTACCGAGTGTATTGACGTGACAAAACAGGGCGCATGTATCGGCGTTATAATTTTTTTTTTTACTCAGAAGCTGGAACGGCCACCGCCACGCGTCTCGCCTTGGACTTCTGTCCCAATCGTTAACCACTACCTTAAAAGAACATTGACGGTTCCACTGTTCCCCTGCATCACAGAAACCACTCTTCTTCTTCCTGTCATCTATCTTCTTCCCCTCTTCTTCTTGCCGCCATGGAAGATCTACGCACTCTAGAGACAAGCTTCACTACCCATGACAATAAGAAGATAGACATTGTCTACACCAACGAGGAGGAGACAATGGTGCGTGTCCTGAGGATGTACGAGGGTTTGCCTGGGATAGACGAGGACAGGTTTATGGGATTGGACCTCGAGTACACCCCGGAGCACCCATATGAAGGGAGTGAAGTCGCCATCGTTCAACTGGCCATGCCGAAACACGTCCTCATCTACCACCTCTCCGGGTTTGTAGATCTACTCTCTGTAGCTAACAACTTTTAGGGTTTTCTCCTCTTGTTCTTTATCCACTTGCTCATCTTGCAACTACTGAATTTTATTTAGGACCAAATAAATTAGGGTTTGCATATGTCTCAATCGACTGAGATTTTCTTTAGTCTCAATCAGCTAAGAAAAGTGCAACCGTAGTTAAAAGAAATGTGCAACTTGTTCAGTCGACTGAGAAATAGCAAAACCGAATAATTTATGACAATACAATGTTGAGAGTCTTGATCTTGCATTTACTAAACTTTTCAAAATTATATTGAGATGATGATCTTGCATTGACAAAATATTTGTAGTTACAAATTTTGGTCATGACAAACTACATACTTTCAGGACTGACAGGAAATGTCCGGCGCTGCGCCAGTTCCTTGTAGAAAAGGGAATTGTTTTCTGCACTATCGACACAACAATTGATTTTTCGAAATTTTATCAAGAGGAAATTATAATTCCTGCGCACAACTGGATTGATATTCAGAGTCTTGTCAAGATCCTAGGGGCTCGAGGAAGGATGGAATGGCATCACTCGCAACTAGAATCCTCGATGAGTCGTACGACAAAATGAAGGAAGATTTCCCTACGAATAGGCACAATTTCAGAACTGAGATGCTCCCAGCAAAGATCTGGTGAATCGCTGTGCTCATACATCCAAAGGTGGTCCATCATCAAGAACTTCGCGGAAAACATCTCGGAGGACCGCGCGATTGATGCATTCAACGGTGGCGTCCGCCGCCTAGAGCTCAGGGAGGAGCTAAGCCGCTCAAAGCCCCAGACCATCGATCACCTGATGGAGATCGCGAATCGGTGGGCCGATGGAGAAGATTCGGTGAAGAATCGTGCTCACTCCGACGAGGAGGCGGAACTCGAACGCAGACGTGACCGCCGAGGCAAGCATCGCATGCGCATCTACGACGATCGCGACGACGTCAACATGGTCTCAGCCGGCTACGCTGATAGACGCGACGACAACCGCAACAGCGGATACCGCAGCGGCGGATACCGTGACTCCGGGAAAACCACGCAAGTGTGGCAACGCCGCGCTCGCGATGAGGCACCCGCGACCTCCATCAAGGAAAAATTATCCGGGCCATGCACGGTACTTTTCTACATCGACAAGCATGATGGCAAGAGAAAGTCCAGCCACCTCCTCAAGGACTGCTGCGAGTTCCTCAAACTGCACGAGGGATTGGTTCGGATGAACCGCAATGCAGTCGAAAGAGGCTACAGAGCCGCTCCAGGCGCCGTGGCACATGGCGCACCACCACCACCGGGGCCACGCCCGAACGGAGCCGCACCGGACCAGCACAACGGGGGCGAACCGTACCCATGGGCCATGGGCACCATGATGATATAAAAGGGGCGCCCCTCCAACATGGTGCAGAAGGCCATCACTCGCCAAGTCAACCTGGCCATGCACTCGCCACCATCCACCACTGAGTACCTCAGTGGCAGTGAGTCGTGCATTACCTTCGACAAACGCAACCACCAACCTCAGGTACCTCGCCCAGGTCATTGCCCTCTCGTACTCGAGGCGCAAATTGGAGGCTTCGACATGAGTCGCGTCTTCATGGATGGCGGAAGCGGCATCAACCTCATATTCGCGAGTACCTTGCGAGCAATGAGGATCCCTCTAAGCTGCTTGGAGGCATCAGACACAACATTCCATGGCATCGTCCCAGGGAAAGGCGTATACCTCCTAGGAAAAATCAACCTTGACGTCATCTTTGGCACGCCGAAGAACTTCCGGCGCGAGCGCATCAACTTCGAAGTCGTCAACTGGCCCTCACAATACCATTGTATCCTCGGGCGCGTCGCGTTCGCTAGGTTCATGGCGGTGCCCCACTACGCCTACCTGCAGATGAAAATGCCAGGACCCAACGGCGTCATAATGATCAACGGGAACTTTGAGCGATCTGACGCTTGCGACAGGGAATTCAACAGAATCTCCCAGTCCTTCGGCATGCAGGAGGAACTCGCAAGACTGAAAGAGACGACAGACAACAGTCTGCCTCCCTTGAGTAGGCCAAGCTCACCTGATCTCTCCTTCGACTTATCTGTGCACACAAAGAAGGTACAGGTCCATCCATCGGATCCCGCCAAGACGAGCCTCATCGCCAACAACTTGAGTCCCGCATAGGAACTCGCGCTCGTCGAATTCCTCCGTGAGCACTGGGAAATTTTTGCCTGGTGTCCTGCGGACATGCCAGGAGTTCCCAGGGAATTCGCCGAGCACGTACTCAACGTCAACGCCGACGCAAGGCGAGTCAAGCAAACAATCAGGCGACTGTCTGAGCCACGAGCGTAGGCAGTCGGAATGGAGATCAACAGACTTCTCGTGGCCAAGTTCATACGTGAGATTAAGGAAAGCACTTGGCTCGCCAATACGGTGCTGGTACCAAAAAAGGACACGGATATCCTACGGATGTGCGTGGACTTCACTTCTTTAAACAAGCACTGCCCAAAGGATCACTTCCCGCTGCCACGGATCGACTCCACCGCGAGATGGGAGCGTCTTTGCTTCCTCGACGCCTACTCAGGCTATAATCAAATTCGAATGAAGGAGGAACATCAAGAGAAAACAGCGTTTACAATGCCCTTTGGTGTGTTCTGCTACAACACAATGCCCTTCGGGCTAAAAAACGCGGGAGCCACCTACCAACGGTGCATGCAGGCTTGCCTCAAGGAGCAACTGGGTCGCAACATCCAAATCTATGTCGACGACATAGTAATCAAGACCAAGGAGGAAGCCTCTCTAATCGACGATTTGCGCGAAACCTTCGCCAACCTCGATCGCTACCGGATTAAGCTAAATCCGGACAAATGCGCCTTCGGCGTACCATCTGGGCAGCTACTCGGGTATCTCATCTCCGCAAGAGGGATCAAGGCAAACCCGAAAAAGATAAAAGCCATACTAGCCCTGGAGAAGCCAAAGAACATAAGAGGCATCCAGCAACTAGCCGGACGAATCGCGGCACTCAGTCGATTCATTAGTCGGATGGGTGAAAAGAGGCTGCCCTTCTACCAGCTCCTCCGCAAAGCTGAAAAATTTGAGTGGACCAATGAAGCACAAGAGGCATTCGAAGATCTCAAGCGCCTGCTATCCACTTCACCAGTGCTGGTGACTCCACGAGAAAGAGAACCACTATTGTTGTACATCTCCGCCACCAACCAGGTGGTCAGCACAGTGCTCGTCGTCGAGCGGGCTGAGGAAAACAAGGTCCATGGCGTACAACGCCCGGTATACTACCTCAGCGAGGTCCTCACGCTAACAAAACAGCGGTATCCGCACTACCAGAAGCTGGCGTAGGACGTCTTCATGACCGCTCGACGACTGCGCCACTACTTCCAGGAACACCCAATCGTGGTAGTCAGCGACGCCCCATTGGGACATATCCTCAATAACCCCGATGCCACGGGGCGAGTCGCGCTTTGGGGAATAGAACTGTCTCAACGAGACATCACATATGAAAAGTGCGACGCAATCAAGTCGCAAGTTCTCCCTGACTTCCTCGTGCACTAGATGGAAAACCAACTCCCAGATAAGCCAGATATGTCCTACCTCTGGACAATGCACTTCGATGGGTCCAAGCGGAAAGACGGAGCAGGGGCAGGTGTCATACTGACATCACCTCAAGGGGACAAGCTGAAATATATCCTGTGAATGCAGTTCACAGCCTCAAACAACGAGGCTGAATACGAGGCCCTGTTACATGGGATGAGGATGGCAAAAGCTTGCGGCGCCAAGAGGCTCATCATATATGGCGACTCCAAGCTGGTCGTCAACCAAACAATGCACGAGTGCGACGCACTGAACGACAACATGATCGCGTATCGTGACCTCTACGATACACTCGAGGGAGACTTCGATGGTTGCGAGTTGCGACACGTAGGTCGTGAAAGCAATGAGGAAGCGGACGCACTCGCCAACATAGGCTCTACCTGTGCCCCCATACCACCTGGGGTATTTCTCGAGCGCATCTACGAACGCTCCATCAAGCCAAAGGCCCCAGAGAAGAAAACAAGCACAACAACGGACTCGGGGGCTACGCCAACCAATGAGCCCATGGAACTCGAAGACTTGGGGCTGGACACCGAACTTGAAGGACCAATGAGCGTCATGTTGATTGAGCAATCATGGACGCAGCCGTACATCACGTACCTCCTTAGCAAGAGGCTACCGGACGATCCGACAGATGCACGGCACATCACGCGGCGCTCCAAGGCATTCGCCGTCATCAACGGCGAACTGTACAAACGCAGCATCACAGGAGTGCTACAGCGATGCATCTCCATGGCTGATGGAAGAGCAGTTCTCCTCGACATCCATGAAGGGACCTGCGGGCACCACGCTGGCAGTCGCGCCCTCGTTGCCAAAGCTCTACGAGCTGTATTCTACTGGCCTACGGCCATGCGCGACGCCAAGGACATCGTCCAAAAATGCAACGCTTGCCAACGATTTGTGGACAAGTCGCACGCACTGGGCGTAGAGCTACAGCCAAACCCATTGGCCTGGCCCTTCATGCAATGGGGGCTCGACATGGTCGGCAAGCTTCCAAGCTCCTCACGAGGAGGTTACGTCTACCTCTTGGTCGCATTCGACAAATTCACCAAGAGGATTGAGGCCATGCCAGTAACCAACCAATCCGCGCACAGCGCAGTCAAATTCTTTGAGTCCATCGTCTACCTCTTCGGGGTGCCACATAGCATCATTACTGACAACGGGACGAACTTCACATCCAAGGAGTTCCAAGAATTCTGCGAGAACCTAGGGATCAACATCAGCTATGCCTCAGTAGCGCATCCACAAACCATGGTTAGGTGGAAAAGGCAAACGGCCTCGTCTGCAGTGGAATCAAGAAGCGACTCCTCCGACCACCCGAACAAGCCGCGGGCTGCTGGCCGGATGAACTGCAATCCGTACTCTGGAGCCTTCGTACAACTCCAAACAGCCCCACGGTCTACACGCCATTCTTTATGGTGCACGGAGCAGAGGCAGTGCTACCCGCCGAAGTACGGTACAAAGCGCCACACGTGGTCTCCTACAGCAAACAGGAATCATCCCTCTCACTCGAAGACTCCATCGACCTCCTTGACGAAGCAAGAGAAATCGCCGCAGAAAGATCCACGATCTACCAGCAGAACCTGCGCAACTACCACAGTAGGAGGCTTCGCCCCAAATCCTTCGTCGAAGGTGACCTGGTCTTGCGACTAAAGCAGCAGGGGCATCTCAAGCTCGAGTCCCCCTAGGAAGGACCATACGTGATTACAGAAGTAATCACAGGTGGCGCCTATCGCCTTAAAGATTTAGAGACAGGAGTCGCATACTCCAACCCCTAGAACGTCGCACAGCTACGACGCTTCTACCCTTAGTCATTTTACTTTTTACATCGCAAATAAGGCTACTCAGCCAAGGCTACTTAGCCACACATTGTACCTCGCACTGTTTCTTGGAATAAATAAAAGCTAAGTGCCCCAAAACTCTATGTTCTCCTTTACTTTTTCAATTTATATACTTGGGGGCTACACCACCCTATACACATCTATTCTTTGAACCAAAACGCGATATCCTGAGTAGCTGGCACATCAATCGAAACCCTTAAAACACGACCTCAACTCAGCTGCAACGCACCTGACAGGTTGACAAGGGACCAAGATAAAAGATGGCCAGGCTAACGAAAAGGACTCGCATAGTGCAACGCACCTCATGCTCACAGAGCTCTTTATACACATTCGACAATTAATTATCTATAACATCTATACGAATTTTACAACACAAGTACACTTATGTGCAGGATACAAATTTGGCTACTCTTGCAACAGATGAACATTGGTTTGTTCCTCAAAGAAGTCGACGATCTCCTCTGCTGGACGGTCCACTACCTGATAGTGCGGTACCATATTCCAGGCAGATCCTGCTGGTGGCGCTGGCGGCCCAGAGGCAATGGCGGCAATATCCACGTCAGGCCTGTGCAATCGCACCATCGAGAGGGCAGCCTTGGCACCAGCCACCAACTGTTGCCTCACGCATTCGCGAACCACGGACAGATCTTGAAATTTGGCAAGAAGGGCCAACCGGCTTGATGGAGTATCATCCAGCGGGAACATCGCCCGACAAATGTTCTTCAAGCATGACTACGATTTCTTCAGGAAGAGCAGCACTCGCGACGTGCGATCCTGTAGGGTCGCCAACGCAGTCGCACGATCATGATCTACCTAGAAGTATCCACTCTCTTGAAGTAGCTCCTGATCATGAAGGCGAATGGCAATCCTATCCTTCTCCTCCTGCGGATGGCGTGCGCTAACAACTATATGAAGTAGCATCAACAACATGAGTACAACGTACCGTTGCGACTAAGTACAAAGGAAAAGATGAGAATGAGCAAACTAACACTTAAACTGGTCGCCTAGCTGCGTCACCTCTCCAAGCAGATATTGCTCACGGGCGGCGGCCTTTTCTGCCTTCGACTTCCACACGTCTGCGTTACCGCGGATTAGGGGCAACTCACGCTCCAGCTGCTTCACGTGGTCACGAAGTCGCGAGAGCAAGGATAGCTCCTCTACCCTGGAGCGCGGTGGTGCCACTGTCTCACCAAGAGATGGCGAGTCCTGGTTTTCCCCCACAGGATCACTTGACGTACCCTACCACAAGTCAAGGCAGAGGCAAATAAGGCGACCAAATTAACACAAAGGCAAGGGGAACAGATGCATTCAAGATAAGCATAAGTGTTCACAAACACACCGCCAACAGGCATGTTCTTAGACCAAAAGGGCAACTCATCAACTATTACAACAAGCTAACTACGGAGCAGCTGGCTTCTTCGACTTCGACGGCTTCGGGGGCTTCATCAAGTCCGCGGCAGTATCAGATGCCACTGACTTTCCGCCGGCCCCTGAGGCCGAAGCTTTCGCCGCCTTCTTCGCACGTTGGAGCTCCTCCGAATATTTGGCAACGGTATTTATCAAGGAATGGCCATATTTGGCACAGGCAGTCGCGAAAGGAGCAAAGACTACCTGCTGACCATCTGCGCCAACAGGCATCGCCTTCGACACCGTAGAGGGATCTACCTCGACTCCATGGGCTTGCACCATGGCAAGTGACATGGTCGCGCCAGCCGCGCAGAGGGAGTTCTTGTAGGTGGTAGGCACACCCCCGGCGAGTGACTCCGCCAGCTCGTCCATATTATCGACCAGCTCCGCCTTCGGCATCAACTCCTCCTAGAGGCGACTAAGGGCGACCTTGGCCTTAGACAATGTATCTTGGATGGCGGTGCTTCGGTCCTCGACTGCAGACACCGCGCATGCCAGAGCGTCATCACGATGAAGGGCCTACGGGTCAAATCTCAAGTCGCCAGCATCTGCACAGAAAACACACACATGGATCAAACCTCCAGCGCCTCCGGCAAAACTCTAGATACAGAGAAGGACAACAACAAAATATCTACCAGCAAAGGTACCTGAGAGGGCCTTGGCGACTGAGAATAGTTGCTCCTCGAACAACTTTTCCCTGGCCGCAAAGGAGGCACGTAGATCTTCTTCGCGCTTCTGTGCGTCATCACGAGCCGCGATTGCCTCGTCGCGCCCCTTCACAGCCGCATCTAATGTTTTTTCCAAGGTGGCGAAGTTGCGCAGTAACGCGTTATGCTCAGCTACATGGCAATCAAAGGTTGACTATCCGTCGACTGTACCAAAAAAGGAGAAGACGAAAAAGAATAAGTGTAAAACACTCACTTTCGACAACGCGGTGACACGTCTCCAGCATTGCGCTGGTGACCCATCGCCATCACCTGCTCCGCTACTTGCGCGGCCTCCTTTACAAGGAACTGTCGCACAAAACAAGGAATCAGAGAGGGCAACAGAAGTCGTCGACTGCCACACTAAAAAAGAAGGAAATATATACTTACATGGTCCTCTAGCGACTTCGAAGAAGTTTGCTGAACTGTCATCCGAGCAACCATTCGATGCTCCCCTACATGAGGAGAGCTCGAAGAATTGTGCCCGGAGTGGGCCGCCGCCACAGGAGAAGGAGCACGCTCAACCTCCACCTTGGCCCTTGAGGCCGCGACTCCCGATTCTTTCAAAAACTCGGCGCCGCCAGAAGATGACGACGCCTCTTGACTATAAGACCAAATCCACATTGAGAAAGGGCAAACACAAGGGCAAAGCCAACAAGAAGAAAACAGAAAAGAATGAATGAACTCGCAAACTTACCAGTCAAACTTGTCAAGATCAAACGTGGCCTCCGCCGACTCCGACGAAGACTCCTTGGGCAATCGCATCTTCTTGCGAGAAGACGGTGCCACAGCTCTCACAGGAACGGCTGGAATTGGCGACTCTGCGCCAACAGCCGTGCCTTCTGGAGTCGAAGGAGTCGACGCGTCTGAATCCTTGCTGCGCGAACGCTTGCGAGTATCTGGACTCTCGGACTCGGGGGCTTCCTCTTCTACGTCAGAAGGGACAGTCGATTCAGACTCGTCCTCTTCCAAAGACTCGCCAGGAATAATCCCCTCGGGAAGAGGAGGCATACAGGGCGACACCGCCCAATCCTGCATACAATCGGCAAAGATCAGCAAAAGGCATAAGTAAGCAACAAAAAAGCAATCGCGCAAATAAGCTACTTCGTAGCACAACTGTACCTCAGGAGGGGGATTCGAAGCATCAAAAGGAGGAACGACTGGTTCACTCGGAAGCACATCCTTGATAGTGTACTTCGTGACCAATCGAACCCTCTTATCCACCTCACTCGCAGACATGCCATCGGCAGACACGCGAGTGGTATCATCAGCGCCACCCCATCGAAACATGGGAAGGACTCTGGCTTGGAGAGGCTGGCGGCGCAGCCAAATTCTGATAAGGGCGCAGCCTCCCTCTTCTGCGCCTATGCGACTCTCGAGGTCACAGACGCGCTGATATAGCACGTCAGTCTCCGCAAGTTCGCCAGGCATCACTACATTCTTCCAAGAACGCATCTTCTTGCAGGGAGTCGCGGGATCGAAGGGCGCGAGTCCAAAGTGCTCATCTTCGGCCTTCTGATCGCAGAGATAGAACCATTTGTCCCTCCATCCCTGGACGGACTTGGTGAGCTTGATATCGAAGTAGGTGGCGGATGGGTCGACGTGGATTCCGCAACCACCTACGTCATAAACTAAAGAGCCAGATGTAGACTGATGCTTCAATTTAAAGAAGCGCTTGAAAAGACCAAAGTGTGGCTCGATTCCGAGCCAGCACTCGCAAAGGGTGATGAAGCAGGTGATGTGGAGAATCGAATTTGGGGACAGCTGATGGAGCTGGAGCCCATAGAAACAAAGAAGACCCCTAAGAAAGGGGTGGAGAGGCAAGGAGATACCGCGAATGACGAATGCGAGAAACCTCACTCGAAAACCAGTGGGAGGAGCAGGAATGGTCTCACCGCCGGGGACGCGCGCATCGGCGACTACTGCATGAATAGCTCCGTCTTGGCGAAGAAGACGGAGATCCGACGCCTTGATGATGGAGGGGCGCCATGCACCATTGGTTACACGGGTGCCCGCGACCTTCTTCTTCCTGCCGGCGGCTGCGCTGGTGCCCGCAGCAGCGGAGCCATCCTTCTTCTTCCCCGCGGCGACGGTGGCCGCGGAATCAGCGGCAGCGCCTCCTTTCTTTTTCCCCATTGCGTGGCGGCGATGAGAGCGCAGAAAGTAGCTTGGAAACGAGCGGAGGTGGTCTAGCGCTGTGTAGGAGACGAGCGTAGGGAAAAGCAGAAGAACAGCAGCAATGGTGATGGCAGCGAAGAAGAAAGAGCGCAGATGGAAAATTACCGCCGTAGCGCCGCTACTTAATCCCTAGGAGATGCAATCCAATGGCTCACAAAAACCCTATTGGACGCGTGGCACGCATCACGTTGGACACGTGGAGAAGAGGAAGCGCGAACCGTCCCCCCCCACTTCTCCCATTACGCGTGGAAATCGAGGTGCAGTTAAAAATAAGATTACGCACGCCCAGTCAAATCAAAAGTCAGGAGGTGGGACCCACCGCTCGTCACGTCCCGTCAAACTCGCTCACGCGGGCAACTGAGGTCATACAAGCGTCAGCACTGACGTCATCAAAGCTACGCAGCAGAAAACTTCGACTACTTTAGTCCTTGCTGGAGTCTTCGACTCCACCAAGCACTCGGGGGCTACTCCCATAGGGAGTGCTGGTCGCGCACCCTACGATTTTCTCTTTTTTCTTATTTTAGGAATGTGGGCAATCACAATCAAACCCAACCACTCGAAACACGATTCGATTATGGACATGGGTTACTCCCATAGGGAGCGCCGAAAACAATTTCGACTGAAACAATCAAGCAAAAGACGACAATAGTCGCAAAAGTGTTTTAGTCCCTGCCTCAGTCTTCGACTGAGACAAACAAGCAAAAGACGACAGCAGTCGCAAAAGTTCTTTAGTCCCTGCTTGAGTCTTCGATTCAACCAGGCACTCGGGGGCTACGCCCATAGGGAGCGCTGGTCTCGCACCCTATGATTATTTGTGTAAAAACTGTGTGTTGATAACATCTGCACTCGCATCTCATGGCGACACCGCCTCATAATTTTCCCTACAAAGAGACTACATCTCCTGGGTCGCCCGAATCGTCTCCACGATGATAAAATTCGGATGTCGCGCTTACAGCGTGAAGGTAAGACCTGAATAAGGCCTGGCAACACATTCAACTGCGCACTACCAGAAATATATTCGTGCCTACAGGCACGATGAACATGCCTTGATGGACGCGTCGAGTGCTCACACCCATATAACTGGAATTCGACTCATGTAAGACCTCCGTGGCCTGAGTCGAATTACGCCAGCACTTTTCCGGATTCGAGTCCGGGGACTCGAGTTCGAGTAGATTGCGTTGTTTCACCCTAAGGTGGTTAACTGATACCAATACTTCGGTTATATCAGGCACGTATATCAACAATCCCTATGACATAAATAAAAGCAGTCGAAAATGTACTCATTTAGGCACTCGAAGACTTCAAAAAAGTCCCAGTCGAATCTGCAATTCGACTGGACACTCGGGGGCTACTAACATGGGTATACCCTACAGGTACTCGAGCTTGGTATATGTGGTCCAAATATGTACATGCCCACGGTGTCGCCTAGGCCTAGATGAAAGGACTCGAGTAACCTACGGACACTCGATTGCTTGAAGGACAAGAAGAAGCTAAAGATAGAAAGTTTAAAGGGGAAAACCCTAACTTGTAACCGACTCGACCTGCTACCCGAGACCTAGCCTATCTATATAAAGGCTAGGAGGGGCGGCGAGGAGGACACACGCAACCCTAGTTTCCACAACCCTTGCCAGATTGCATCTGCGCACCATTGTAACTTTCGACTCCTTCGATAATTCCACGAGCAGACAAGCAGGAGTAGGGACCTCTACGAGGCCTAAACCTGGGTAAATCCTTTGTCCCATGTGTGCTTGTTTGCTAGCCGATAGATGTCTCTAGCGCTCCCTCCTTCTCCAAAACCCAAGTCCATAACAATGGGAATTGATGAGTTAAACCCTCGTCACCCCCTCTTTCATACATTTGGTTTGCCAATAGTTTGGTTTGGTTTGGAAAAGAGTAGGAAAGTTCATACTTATGTGGTAAAAAGAGCTTGTTTTTGACTGTGGCCTATGCTTTGTCATGGCATACTTTATATTGTTTTGGCTTTATGCTTAGTATTCTTTGTTGTAGCATGACTTGTTATAAACAATTGAGATTGCTTAATGTGCCTTGGATGAATCATGCATTGTTTTAGCATATTAAAGCATAGTATAGTGGCATTCTCCTTTGATGCTTTATTTGGGTCGACTTGGCGCATGCTCACACCATGTTATGACTATCTCAAGTCACCAGCCTTTATGATCCTTTAGTTTCCAACTTGTAGTATCACTTTATGCTTTGATCAATGATGTTTTGTCGCTCTGCATGATTGTGGCCATTATTGCTCTCTTAGTTTGTCGCTCCCAGTCTTTTGCTAGGCTCCACAACAAAGTATGAGTTCCACTCATGCATCCAACTCCCTAAACCAAGTTATTCCAAAGAGTCCACCATACCTACCTACTAGCTTATGCTATTCCAAGTATATTCATGCTTTTGTTTACCTTTCACTTGTTATGAGAAAACTAGTGAAGCTCTCACGAACTTGATGGCACACTTTACCTTTTGCCTCTAATAAACTTGAACCATTGGGTCCTTCTTTGTTGTGTATATGCTTGCGCTTTATAAGTTGAAATTAGCAGAACCATGTTTCATGGGGAACGCTTTCAGCATTGCACTTGTACTTTGTACCCCGTTGATATCATGTTCTTTTGCTTACGGATCCCGGCGGTGTGAAATAAAAGTGGAACTTGTAATATCATGGAGTTTGTATGTGTGTTAGAGAAACGCCTGGGCCGCTAGCCTAAGCCATGCCTAATCATGGTGGAACTTGCAGCATCACCATAATGAGCACTCTATGAAGCATCCTCAATAAAAACTTATGCAAATAGCAAATAAAAAGATCGCTGAGATGCTCATTGTCTGCTTGCCTTGTCATTTTGGTTATGGGAAAGCTCCCGTATCATGTGCAAGGGGTACCCCGTTGGCGGTTCTTAATGATACACATGTACTTACAATGACAAGAGCTTACTCGTGACTGAAGTTGAGTAGCATGAGGATCGGTCTTCGTAAGTAAGGGGCATGAGATTTCGGTTTATAACTTGTCAAGCATATACTCTTAGTTGTGTCACTTTAACCTTAACCACTTCAAGATTCTTATGATAGGGGCAATGAGAGCTGAAAACTACAAGTAACATAATTTTTGGAAGCTCTTTATGAGACTTGAATCCCTACTTCCTTTTACAAAAGGCCTTTCTTCCACCATTATATTGAGTCTCCACCTTCTATCTTTATGCACCTACTTTGAGAGCATAGTGGCCATTCTTAGTTCTATGTGCATTGTCCCAAGACTAGTTGATTGATGCATAACTTGTTATTTCTTGTTTTAAACTATTGTATCTAGTCACTCTTATGAACTTTGAAGGTGTCCTATGCATTTATATTTGCTACTCTATTGAGGGACAAGCTGAATACTACTATGCTATGTTTTCTTTATGTGAAACAAACAAACATCTTGCAAAGCATTGTTATTCATGAATCTTTTGTTTGTGCCTTTTCATGTTGCATCATAGTTTCTTTTCTTATTGCTAGAACTTTGTATTTCATGTTATGATCCCAGCTTTGAATGTTTTGCAAATACTTTGATCAAGTTTTTGATGGTGCATGTCACCTCAAAAATTATTCTTTCTTTTTATCACTTACCTACTCGAGGACGAGCAAGAGTTAAGCTTGGGGATGTTGATACATTGCAAATGTATCTATAATTTTTGATGTTCCATGCTTGGTTTTATCCACTTTCTTGTGTTTTGTTCCAACTTTGGAGTACTTTTCATATGATTTCTTGGACCAACCTATTAACAAGAGCCACAGTGCCAGCTGCCTGTTTTCTGCTGTTTTTGGTTCAAGTCAGAAAATGAATATTCTCGGAATTGGATGGGACAAAAGCCAAAGTGCCTATTTTTCCGGAAGGGATCAAATGCCAGAATACGAGATAGAGAAAGGCCAGGGAGCCACCACACCACCTGGCCACGCGACCAGGCCTGGCCCGTGCCAGGGGGTGGTGTGGCCGCTCCCAGCACCCTCTCGGCCTCTCCTTCCGCCTATAAGTTGCCCTCGGGACGAAAACCCTAAGTAACCAATCAAAAATCCATGAAAGAATTTGTAGCTGCCGTCATCTCCATCCCTAGATCAGGAGGGATCTGAAGCTCTTCCCGGCACCCTGCCGGAGAGGGGAATTCACCCTGGAGGCCTTCTTCATCACCATGCAAGCCTCCGGTGTGATGCGTGAGTAGTTCATCATTGGACTACAGATCCATGTAGTAGCTAGATGGCTGGTTTCTCCTCCTTTGTGCTTTCATGTTTAGATCTTGTAAGCTCCGTTCATGATCAAGATCATCTATTTGTAATTTATACATATTGTGTTTGCGGGGATCCAGTGGATATTGAGATGCTATTTCAGATTGATTATTGATTCTATCATGTCTTTGTTATTTGAGATCTTGCATGCCTTCCGTTGTTAGTAGCTATCTTGGCCAAGTAGATTCTAGCAACTCCAAGAGTTAGTATTTATGCTCGATAGTCGGTTCATGCCTCTGGTAATAGAAGTGACAGAAATCTCTAAGGTACTAGATGTGTTGTTTCTACTAGGGAGAAAACAACAATCCTTTGTTCATGGAGCAATCGTATTGTTTACTTTACATGCAATTCATAAAGTAATAATCTGTTGCTTGCAACTTAATACTGGAGGGGGTTTGGATGATAACCTGAAGGTGGATTTTAGTCATAGATGCAGTTGGATGGCGGTCTATGTATTATGTTGTAATGCCCAATCAAGTCTCAGAGGAGTCAAGATGATTAGTATATGCATGTATTGCTTTCTCGGTGTTTGTCAATTGCCCCGCTGTAATTTGTTCACCCAACATGTTATCTATCTTAAGGAGAGCCACCTCGAGTGAACTATGGATCCCGGTCCTTGTCTTTTATATTCAATCTACAATCTTTTACTACTTTGTGTTTACTTTCTGCAAACTTTTACTTCTTTCCATTCGATACGTTTAATCCTTTGTTTTCCGCAAAACACGGTGAGATTGACAACCTCATCTCAAGTTGGGGACAAAGTTCTATGGTTGTGTTGTGCAAGTCTCCACGTTGCTACTAGCACCGGTAGTGCGCCCTACCAAAGCTCAGCTAGTAACACCTTTGGGATGTTTCCTTGCTCCTACCGGTTCGATTAAACCTTGGTTTCATAACTGAGGGAAAACTTACTGATGTGTTCATCGTACCTTCCTCTTGGGGTTCCCAACGAGCTCTACGTTGAAAGTCGAGCGCATCAATCCACCGGTGGCATTGCATGTGTGTTCCTCTCATAGACCACACATGGATCCATCGGTGTCATCGCATGTCTGCTCCTTTCATGAACCACAGTTAGAGTCATTGCATGTGTGTTCTTCTCATGAACCACAACTAGAGTCATTGCATGTGTGTTCGTCTCACAAACCATATCATGAACCACACCTAGTGTCATTGCATGTGTGTTCTTCTCATTAACCACACATGCATCCACCAGTATCATTGCATGTCTGCCCTTTTCATGAACCACAGTTAGAGTCATTGCATGTCTGTTCCTTTCACAAACCACATATCACCAGTGTCATTGCACATGTTTTCTTATCACAGACCACACATGGATCCACTAGTGTCATTCCATGTGTGTTCTTCCCATGAACCACATATGGATCCACCAGTGTTATTGCATGTTTCCTTCTCACAAACCACATATGGATCCGCAAGTGTCATTGCATGTGTGTTCTTCCCACAGACCACACATGGATCCACAATTGTCATTACATGTGTGTTCTTCCCATGAACCACACATGGATCCACCGTTGTCATTGCATGTGTGTCCTTTTCACAGACCACATATGGATCCACCAGTGTTATTGCATGTGTGTTCTTTTCACATACCACGTAAGGATCCACCGGTGTCATTGCATGTGTGTTCCTCTCATAGACCACACATGGATCCACCGGTCTCATCGCATGTCTGCTCTTTTCATGAACCACAATTAGAGTCATTGCATGTTTGTTCTTCTCATGAACCATAGCTAGAGTCATTGCATGTGTGTTCTTCACACAAACCATATCATGAACCATACCAGTGTGATTGCATGTGTGTTCTTCTCATTAACCACACATGGATCCACCAGTGTCATTGCATGTATGCTCTTTTCATGAACCATAGTTAGAGTCATTGCATGTCTGTTCCTTTCACAAACCACATATCACTAGTGTCATTGCATGTGTGTTCTTCTCACAAACCACACATGGATCCACCAGTGTCATTGCATGTGTATACTTCCCATGAACCACATATGGATCCACCAGTGTCATTGCATGTGTGTCCTTCTCACAAACCACATATGGATCCACCAGTGTCATTGCATGTGTGTTCTTCCCACAGACCACACATGGATCCACCAGTGTCATTGCATGTGTGTCCTTCCCATGAACCACACATGGATCCACGAGTGTCATTGCATGTGTGTCCTTCTCACAAAACACATATGGATCCACTAGTGTCATTGCATGTGTGTTCTTCTCACAGACCACGTAAGGATCCACCGGTGTCATTGCATGTGTGTTCCTCTCATAGACCACACATGGATCCACCGGTGTCATCGCATGTCTACACTTTTCATGAACCACAGTTAGATTCATTGCATGGGTGTTCTTCTCATGAACCACAACTAGTCATTGCATGTGTGTTCTTCTCACAAACCATATCATGAACCACAACCAGTGTTATTGGATGTGTGTTCTTCTCATTAACCACACATGGATCCACCAGTGTCATTGCATGTCTGCTATTTTCATGAACCACAGTTAGAGTCATTGCATGTCTGTTCCTTTCACAAAACACATATCACCAATGTCATTGCATGTGTGTTCTTCCCATAGACCAAACATGGATCCACCAGTGTCATTGCATGTGTGTCCTTCCCATCAACCACACATAGATCCACCAGTGTCATTGCATGTCTGTCCTTTTCACATACCACATATGGATCCACCAGTGTCATTGCATGTGTGTTCTTTTCATAGACCACGTAAGGATCCACTGGTGTCATTGCATGTGAGTTCCTCTCATAGACCACACATGGATCCACTAGTCTCATCGCATGTCTGCTCTTTTCATGAACCATAATTAGAGTCATTGCATGTTTGTTCTTCTCATGAACCATAGCTAGAGTCATTGCATGTGTGTTCTTCTCACAAACCATATCATGAACCACACCCACTGTCATTGCATGTGTGTTCTTCTCATTAACCACACATGGATCCACCAGTGTCATTGCATGTCTGCTCTTTTCATGAACCATAGTTAGAGTCATTGCATGTATGTTCCTTTCACAAAACACATATCACCAGTGTCATTGCATGTGTGTTCTTCCCACAGACCAGACATGGATCCACCAGTGTCATTGCATGTGTGTCCTTCCCATGAACCACACATGGATCCACCAGTGTTATTGCATGTGTGTTCTTCCCACAAACCACATATGGATCCACCAGTGTCATTGCATGTGTGTTCTTCTCACAGACCACGTAAGGATCCATCGGTGTCATTGCATGTGTGTTCCTCTCATGGACCAGACATGGATCCACCGGTGTCATCTCATGTCTTCTCTTTTCATGAGCCACAGTTAGAGTCATTGCATGTGTGTTCTTCTCATGAACCAAAGCTAGTCATTGCATGTGTGTTCTTCTCACAAACCATATCATGAACCACACCTAGTGTCATTGCATGTGTGTTCTTCTCATTAACTACACATGGATCCACAAGTGTCATTGCATGTATGCTTGTTTCATGAACCACAGTTAGAGTCATTGCATGTCTGTTCCTTTCACGAAACACATCTCACCAGTGTCATTGCATGTCTGTTCTTCCCACAGACCACACATGGATCCACCAGTGTCATTGCATGTGTGTCCTTCTCACAAACCACATATGGATCCACCAGTGTCATTGCATGTGTGTTCTTCTCACAGACCACGTAAGGATCCACCGGTGTCATTGCATGTGTGTTCCTCTCATAGACCACAAATGGATCCACCGGTGTCATCGCATGTCTGTTCTTTTCAAGAACCACAGTTAGAGTCATTGCATGTGTGTTCTTCTCATGAACCACAGCTAGAGTCATTGCATGTGTGTTCTTCTCACAAACCATATCATGAACCACACCTAGTGTCATTGCATGTGTGTTCTTCTCATTAACCACACATGGATCGACCAGTGTCATTGCATGTCTGCTCTTTTCATGAACCACAGTTAGAGTCATTGCATGTCTGTTCCTTTCACAAAACACATATCACCAGTGTCATTGCATGTGTGTTCTTCCCATATACCACACATGGATCCACCAGTGTCATTGCATGTGTGTCCTTCCCATGAACCACACATGGATCCACCAGTGTCATTGCATGTCTTTCCTTTTCACAGACCTCATATGGATCCACCAGTGTCATTGCATGTGTGTTCGTTTCATAGACCACGTAAGTTTCCACTGGTGTCATTGCATGTGTGTTCCTCTCATAGACCACACATGGATCCACCGGTGTCATCGCATGTCTTCTCTTTTCATGAACCACAGTTAGAGTCATTGCATGTGTGTTCTTCTCATGAATCACAGCTAGAGTCATTGCATGTGTGTTCTTCTCACAAACCATATCATGAACCACACCCAGTGCCATTGCATGTGTGTTCTTCTCATTAACCATCATGGATCCACCAGTGTCATTGCATGTCTGCTCTTTTCATGAACCATAGTTAGAGTCATTGCATATGTGTTCCTTTCACAAAACACATATCACCAGTGTCATTGCATGTGTGTTCTTTCCACAGACCAGACATGGATCCACCAGTGTCATTGCATGTGTGTCCTTCCCATGAACCACACATGGATCCACCAGTGTTATTGCATGTGTGTTCTTTCCACAAACCACATATGGATACACCAGTGTCATTGCATGTGTGTTCTTCCCACAGACCACGTAAGGATCCACCAGTGTCATTGCATGTGTGTTCCTCTCATAGACCACACATGGATCCACCGGTGTCATCTCATGTCTGCTCTTTTCATGAACCACAGTTAGAGTCATTGCATGTGTGTTCTTCTCATGAACCATAGCTAGTTATTGCATGTGTGTTCTTCTCACAAACTATATCATGAACCACACCCAGTGTCATTGCATGTGTGTTCTTCTCATTAACCACACATGGATCCACAAGTGTCATTGCATGTATGCTCGTTTCATGAACCACAGTTAGAGTCATTGCATGTCAGTTCCTTTCACGAAAGACATATCACCAGTGGCATTGCATGTGTGTTCTTCCCACAGACCACACATGGATCCACCAGTGTCATTGCATGTGTGTCCTTCCCATGAACCACACATGGATCCACGAGTGTCATTGCATGTGTGTCTTTCTCACAAAACACATATGGATCCACTAGTGTCATTGCATGTGTGTTCTTCTCACAGACCACGTAAGGATCCACCGGTGTCATTGCATGTGTGTTCCTCTCATAGACCACACATGGATCCACCGGTGTCATCGTATGTCTGTTCTTTTCATGAACCACAGTTAGAGTCATTGCATGTGTGTTCTTCTCATGAACCACAGCTAGAGTCATTGCATGTGTGTTCTTCTCACAAACCATATCATGAACCACATCTAGTGTCATTGCATGTGTGTTCTTCTCATTAACCACTCATTGATCCACCAGTGTCATTGCATGTCTGCTCTTTTCATGAACCACAGTTAGAGTCATTGCATGTCTGTTCCTTTCAAAAAACACATATCACCAGTGTCATTGCATGTGTGTTCTTCCCACAGACTACAGATGGATCCACCAGTGTCATTGCATGTGTGTCCTTCCCATGAAACACACAAGGATCCACCAGTGTCATTGCATGTGTGTCCTTCTCACAAAGCACATATGGATCCTAATTAACCTTAGGAGAGCCCTAACCTTAGCGTTAGACTTAGTCTTCTAGAAGGCATGCCCTAACACAGTTGTTCTGCTTGACGATTGTTACATACCGTTCGATCGGGGCACTTGGACGATTGGGATGGTTTTCGTGAGATCGATCCGCGAGTAGTCTGTTCTGCGACATGATTGGTCACGCTTGCTCTGGACAAACTGGCAACACCGAGGGCTCTCCTGTTGCGAGTGTCACGACTCACGAGTTGAGTGGGCCATATCCCAGTGTCACGTCCCAATTACTTCTCTTCCTCCTCGTACATCTCTTCCTTCCCCTCGAAGCCACTTCGCCACTTCACTCCCATCCTACTGTAGCCGCAAGCCGATGGCGCCTCCATCCCAATCCCCTCTCCGGCAGCCACCCCCCCTCCCCTCTCGCCATGGGTTCAAGGGGAGACGGCGAGGAAACGCGTCGTGACGACAGGGACGGTGATTTTGATGTGATTCGTCTCATCTCTATCTCTATCATCCGCCCGTCGCTTCGTCGTCCTTGTGTACAAATAGGAGTCGCCACAACGCGTCACTTCGTCGCCCATCCCCTCGCCCTCTCCAATCTCCACCGCGCCGTCGCTTCATCGTCCACCCCCTCGCTCCCTCTCCAATCTCCACCGCGCCACCATGGAGATGCCCTCGCTGAACTTCTACGACGCGATGATGTTCGTGCACTTCGACATCCTCGCACCGCCAGCCACGACGGTGCCCCACGGATGGCACACCAGCTATGCGGGGGTGCCGGTGGCTCTGCTCCTCATCCCCGGCGGAGCCATGATGGAGAGCAAAATCGTGGCGCGCCGCCGCCAGATGCCCGCGTGGAAGAGGGCGCTGCCCCGGTACGCGGCGGCCTGCCCGTACTGGCTGGCGCTGTTCAAGAAGGAGTGGAAGGCCAAGATGGCAACCACATCGTTTATGGGCGCATGGTGCACCGGGATCTCCGCAACCGAGAAGGGCAGGAGAGGTTCTGGTCCGTCCCTGGACGGACCAAGTTCACCATCATCGCCGCCGCTTGCCGCAAAGAGGTGCTCCGTCTCGCGAACAATGCGGAAATCGTGGAGGTTCCGTCCGATGACGACGAGGAAGCCGGCGGCTCGGCAGACAGCGGTAGCGGAAGTGAAATTGTTGACTAGTGGTTGAATTAATGTAGGATGTGAAATCGCACCTTTGTTTAGAAGAATTTGTGGTTGAATTAATGAAATGCCTCGATTTAGATCTGTGTCTCGATTAATTTGTGGAAGAATTTGTGATTTAGATCAATTTCTACCTCGATTTAGATCTCTGTCCTGGATTGGGAAAGTGACTGTCGACCAAAGACCCCTTTTCTATTAGTGTATTCTGACATTGGTGGTTTGTTTAAACGTAATCTGCGTGGATTTGGCCACATGCAAATGGCACAACCACAATTTATAAAGTGGAGGCACGTACACCCGGTTACTAGAGATCCGGGAGCTTCGCCAGATGTAGGGGATGCAGGAGCAGAGAGGCGGTGAGATAGACGTGCTCAAGATTAGGCCAGAAAGTGGTACGGATTTCCTCCTCATATGGGCATTATCGGTGAGAACATTGCTGTTTTTTATGTTGCCACGTCATTGTGCAGCATCTAAAATAAGTTGCTGCTTCGTGGAGTGTGGCAGCTTAAATAATTTATTTCTATGCCACTTACATTCTGTCGTATTTAGAGATCTCCTGCCCCTCAGCAATCGTGGAACCGGTGGATCCTTGTTTTTAGATAGCAGTGGCACAATCACAATTTTGGATTCAACTACTGACTCGGGCGCTTCCAAACCCTAAGTCGCAGTACATTTTACTCAGAGAACGTGGGTAGATTGTTTCGCCTAGCAACGTGCCACACACAGAGCTCCAGAATTTAATAGAATTACATATATAGGTTCAAGTTCAACACATTACTATGCATCTTCATTGCCAGCAGCCTTCTTCCGCAACCTGGGTGCCAAGCCTTCATGTCCACTGGCTTCTTCATTTCCTGCCTTCTTCCTCTTCCTCGGTGCCAATTTTCTTACCTTCATGTACTCTGCATCGCCGGGACAATGGGCACCAGAATCGTGTCCAGCATCATCTTTCCACTCGTTTTTAATTTCTTTGGGCAGCAAAATGACTGACCCGGTAGTCATGTTTCTAACCTTGCGGCGCTTCCTGTCAAAGAAACAAGACTGTTGCATAACTGCCCAATATCTACAGAGTAAATAAAACAAAAATTACAATTCATCACAAACATGCGAACCCCAAGCAACCTTTGCTTACCAGGAGCTAATTGGGTTCAAGCAACCACCCTGTCCAAGAATAGAAGGGCGACTCCCAGTTGCAGCAGCTTCCACATCTAGTACATCATATTTCAGGTCAAACATGGCAGCCGAAGCATACCTTTTCATCAACCCAATTAATTGACTGTCACACGTTATAGGAATCATGATGCCACGTTCATTCATGAAGCTGAACTTTGCTGTCTGCTTCGGCCATAATTCAACATGATTACACAGAGCAACAACCATACCAGATATAGTGCAGATCTGTGCATGCGCTTCTTCCATCATGAAACAATGGCTTCTATACCACTTTCCCTTAGAGTCGTACCTGTAGAGGACTACCGTAACTAGGTAAGGGGGGTCCACGCAGATCCCACTTGACAGAAAACTGTGGACAAAATATGTTTGTCAGCGTTGGGCTAGCAAACAATTTGAGGTTCAGTAGCCAGCTAGCAGTTAGAATTAGTGCGAATAGCAAAGAGAAGGGTAGCTCACCCGCTTGTAGCCAGAACTTCTTCTTCCTTGATAGTAGGATCTGCCATCCTCTGAACTGCTCGGCTTGTCGGCGGGGGAGGCGGACTAGAGTCTCGCAACGACGGCTACGGCATGCGCCATTGGAGCTCGGGATCAGCGATTGGGCGTAGCAACTTGGCCCCGGAAGTCAAATGCCTGAAGGGATCGTCCTGCCTGGAGGGTGGATTCCGACGCTGCCGGTGCTAGGGGAAAGCTGGCAATGGATTTGTGAAATTGGTCAACGCATCCAATCCACTTAGCTGCTCGATTTGCCTAAGAGGTTGCCGTGTTGGCACCCGCGTCACGGACAGATGACCGACATGAGGGTCCCGACCGTATACTTTACGGAGCAGTTTAACTGAATGTTTGAATTTGGCAGGGGTGAGATGAGTTTGCCTCGAAATAGCCCCTCTCAGTAGTTGGCGGCCCAACTTTTCGAAATGCGGTAATTTCAGGCAACTTAGGTACCGCCATGCGCTGGCCCGCGAACTTTGGTACCATAGACGAACAGGCCCCAGTTTTCCTGCCCGCATTATTGTGTCAGGGTAGGAGGCCGCCGTCATCTCTTTTGCCCTAGCGACTGATTATTCGCCGCCGCCGCGTAACCCCTCCGCGTCAACGTTGTTTCCAGTTGTGAGATCTCGTTAGACCGATGCGTCGTCAAGCTATGACTGTCGGTTTCCAGGTGGAATGGAAGACTGTCTGCAGTGTATGTCTGGTACGCTGTTACCGCTGTCACTTTTCTAGATCGCTTCCATGTTTTGATTAGATTTGAGCCGATTCTGAGGCTGTTCCTTGGGTAATCAGTGTTTTTTTACTTAGTACTCGTAGGTGTGGTAAAGGCTGAACTGCAGCAGGTTATTTTATTCCGCTGAGAGACGTACTTTTTTCTTTGAAAATGGGCGCTTTATTACTTAATAATAATGTCATCCGGCCTCTGCATAACTAGGATGCACACAGCCGATCATCCACAGAAAAAGTGACAAAAAGTACCGTTATTATAAAATATGCTCTGAAGATAAAGAAAGTCTCGAACTATGGCAGCTCTATCTGCAGATCACGCTGCCATCTATGTCGGCAGAAAATATCCCTCGCCATATCCTCCAATCACGTACACCCCTCCATAAACAAGTCATGAAACTCCATACGTTGTAGAGTAGTTCAGGATCGAAGGATAGTCGTGGCTCGATAAATAACCTGCATAGAAGAAGACACAATGTTATTAAAAATCTTGTCCTTTCTACATAGCCAAAGCGATCAAATAATGGCAAGCGCTCCCACCCTAAACAAAGTCCCATATTTATCTAGTATCCCATGCAACCAGTTACCAAAAACATTGGCCACCGAGCGTGGAGAAGATAAACTAGAAGCAATTTGGATGATTGGCCATATAGAATGAGGAAATTTACACTGAAAAAATAAATGCCAAATTGTCTCATTATGATGACAAAAAACGTATTGTGTACTTCCATGCCAATTACTCTTAACAATATTATCTTTTGTAGGAATTACCCCTTTACGGAGATACCATGCGAATATCTTCGTTTTAAGAGGTGTTTTCATCATTCAGATTTTATTATTATCATCGAATGGGATATCAGGTTGGATCAGAACTCTATACATATAGTCAACAGAAAATTTACCACTCTCAAGTAATTTCCATTTGAACTCATATATACCCTCCGACAACTGTATATTCGACAATCGTAATAAGAGATTATTCCAAGATACCAGTCTAGGACCTATGAGACTTCTTCTGAAAGCCACATTAGCAGGATTAGTTTTCATTACTGTGGAAAGTGTATCCCCTTTGTGTCTAACAATTGAATATAGAGCTGGATATTGTTCATGAAGAGAATTTTGGCCAAGCCATTTATCTTCCCGAAATCTAATCTGTGATCCGTCCTTAATATCAAAAGCACCACGGAAGAAATGTTTTTTGGATGCCATTAGTCCAGCCCAAATATGTGAATCACCAGGTTTCCAAACCACCTGAGACACAGCTTTGGAACCAACATACTTCCTCTATAGAATGGTTTGCTAGACACCATCTTCAGTAAGTAGTCTGAAAATCCATTTACCTAGAAGTGCGGTGTTTTTGACTTGCATATCATGTATGCCCAGTCCACCGTATTCCTTGTGTCGGCAAACCACGTTCCATCTGGCCAGTCGATATTTCTTCTTTTCACTATCCCCTTGCCAAAAGAATCTTGATCGAAAATAATCCACTTTCTTCAAGACACCTTTTGGTAGCTGGAAGAACAAGATCATATACAGTACCATGTTGGTGAGTAGTGAATTTATGAGTACAAGTCTTCTGCCAAGGGATAGTAATTTACCTTTCCAACTATTAAGATGTTTTTGGAGTCTTTCCTCAACGAGTTTCCATTCGGCAATCGTGAGACGCCGACAATGGATCGGTACTCCTAAATAGTTGATTGGAAATTGCCCCTGACCATAGCCAAATAACTCAGCATATATGTGGGCCTCATTTTGAGCCTTGCCAAAACAATACAAATCACTTTTATGGAAATTAATTTTTAATCTAGAGAGTTGCTCAAAAGCTGATAATATTAATTTCAGATTCATAGCTTTCTCCAGATCATGTTCCATAAATAAGATTGTATCATCGGCATATTGAAGGATGGAGAGACCACCATCAACTAGATGTGGAACCAATCCTTCAATTTGGCCATCAGCCTTGGCTCTCCCAATAAGGATAGCCAACATATTATCCACTATGTTAAATAGTATAGGCGATAGTGGATCCCCTTGTCTCAGCCCTTTTTTGGTCTGGAAGTATTTCCCAATGTCATCATTGACATTAATGGCAACACTACCACTAGACACAAAGTATTGTATGAGAGCATGCCACTCGTCTGAAAAACCTTTCATCCAGAGTGTTTGCTAGAGGAAAGACCAATTCACTTTATCATATGCCTTCTCAAAGTCAATCTTGAACAATACACCATTTAGTTTTTTTGAGTGTAGTTCATGGATTGTTTCATGGAAGATTACTACACCGTCTAGGATGTTTCTTCCTTGCATGAAAGACGTTTGAGATGGACATACAACATGGTCAGCTATTGAATTTAATCTGATCATGGCAACCTTTGTAAAGGTTTTAAAGCTAATGTTAAGAAGGCAGATTGGTCGATACTATTGTATTCGTTCTGCATTATTAACCTTAGGTAGTAAAATAATGTTGCTAAAATTCAGTCTAAAAAGGTCTAACTGACGAGCATGCAAAAACTCAAATAGAAGCATCAGGTTCTCTTTGATAACTTCCCAGAACTTTTGATAAAATTACGCTGGAAAGCCATCAGGCCCTGGCGCTTTATTATGTTCCATTTGAAAAATAGCTTTCTTGACCTCCTCCTCCTCTGTATAAGGAGCGGTTAAGAAGTTGTTTTCCGCATCAGAAACCTAAGGAATATCCGCTGTCTCGGACTCGTCTAAGGAGAATGAGTTTTTCGGTGATGCCCCAAATAAGGATTTGTAGTAATTTGTAATATATGATTTTAGTTGCTCCTGATCCTCAAATTATACCTTCATCCTGAGTTAAAGAGTGAATAATTTTCTTCTTATTATTTCCATTGGCAACAGCATGGAAGTATCATATATTCGCATCTCCCTCAAGGATGAATTTTGATTTTGAGCGTTGGTACCATTTGAGTTCTTCCTCGCGTAGTAGTCTGGCAATTTCCGCATTCGATTGTCTTTTAAGCTCAATCTCTTGTGCAGTTAAAGGCCCGACCTCCGCAGAAGCTTCTGAATCATTAATAATAGATGAAAGGCGTATTGTCTTCTTGAGAATTCCAGCAGTATGTCTAGCCCAACCATGAAGGAATTTGCGTAAAGCACACATTTTATTAATCCATCATTGTATAGGCGATTGACCACAAACAGGTTTCTCCCTAATAGCCTTTAACAAAATATGGAAACCATCACGATCCATCCATCCAAGTTCAAATTTGAAACAATGTTTGGATTTCTGTGTTGTTGTTACAAAGGACAGAAGTAAAGGAGCATGATCTGACAAAGCCTCTATATGCTCAAGAGCACGAACAGTTACTAGAGGAAAATTTTCTTCCCACTCGGTATCCATAAGTACTCTATCTAATTTTTCGTATGTTGGCTCAGGAAGACTATTCACCCACGTGAACTGTCTTCCTAACATAGTTTCCTCTCTTAAGTCCAAGCTTTCGATGACATCATTGAACAAGAAAGGCCAATGTTCGTCAAACCGGCCTCGACTTTTTTCATGAGGGAAACTTAGCAAATTAAAATCTCTCCCTATAAGTATAGGGTATGGATTATCCTTTGCCAGATTTACCAACTCACATAGAAGTCAGATTTATAAACATCCTGAGCGGCTCCATAAACAGCGACTAGAGACCATAGAAAATCATCAGCCTTATTCCATATATGGAGTTTTATAAAAAAATCTCCAATAGAACTAGCTAAGACTTCCATAGTCTCATATCATACGCCTAATATAATCCCCCTGATCTTCCACGCGGAAGACGTGATATCCACGTGAAGTCCACTCCACCAGAAAGGCGATTGAGTAGGGCTTGCAAAAAATCACGTATGCCAGTCACGGAAATACCCAGAAAATCCAACTTATAATCTCTCACACAATCAGCAAAAAACAAATGCTTAGCCAAGTCATGAAGACCTCTGCTATTTGAGAACATGCCATTCATTGAGATACTATAGAAAGTCTGGATACACGGGGTCACTTACGAGACCTCTAGCTCTTCGATTTCTGACCAGATGCTTTTAGCTCATACAAGGAGCCAAGCCTAGTCTCTTCAAATCCCACCTCCGATACTCCACCAAGTAAGTGAGACATGAGTTGACCATCTACTGTGGCATGCAACTCCTCCTCTAGTGATGAAGTATCAGGAACAACAGAGACCTTAGGAGTAACCATTAGACGGTCAACCTCCATGTGTCTCAAAACATTAGCAGAAAAAAAGAACTTCCTAGACCTACCCAAGCTAACGCCAATATTGGCCAATTTAGAAGTAATAACTAGGGTATAAAAAGAAAGAAATGACTTGGAAGGACTCGTTATATCAGATGCATCTAAATTCTTCTCCGCCTTGCGCCGCATCACCTTGACCAAGGAGTCTTCATCAGTGGTAGACGCCCTAGTAACGTCTACCCCGTGGCGAACACTCCACCTGATTGGTGTAGTAACTCCTAGCGAAATGGTCGATGGAGAAGAAGACATGCCCAACCCCTCCTGGGTCAGGCCGTCCCCCACAACAGTCGGACTTGACTGGTCCGCCAACATCTTCGACCCTGCCTAGCCCAAAGGAGAAGGCGAAGACGCCCTCGACCGCACCTGGGTCGCCATGGCCGCAACCTATTGCTGCATGCATGTCTCCACGTAGGAGTTGTCCAATGCCAAGCCAGCGCCTAGTACAACCCCCCCACCCCGACGCCTCCATAACCAACACATGCGCACTGGTCAGCCCTTCCTGTGTCACGCTCCCCGTATCTATCGAAGGCATACCCAGAGTCGCCACGGCATGCAAAGCAGCACAAATCAAAGGCCCCACTTTGGCCGGCTCCAACGAGGTCCCCGAAGCAACAATCTCCTCAAGAACAGGCTAGGGCCGAGCGCACGGAATCGATCAGCCCAAAGTGTGAGTCCGAGCGCGTGCCAGAGACACTGTCCTCGCACGAACTCCTCCCCCAGAAGCGACCTAAAGAGCCTCATTAAGATAGCTCGGCGAAACCCAGGGCGAAATGGTTGAGCCCCTGCCCTGCAGAGGTGAGTCCAAAGGTAGTGCTGCAACCAGCTCCAAACCACGTGGGGTAGTAGGATTGGTGTTGAATGGCGTTACCACCATCACTACCTGCGACACCTACCGAGATGAGGGGTGTGCCGAACTCGTTGACCCCTGAGAAGCAGAAGCAGGTCCAAACACAATAGATGGATCAGTAGAAGACCCAGAAGTATCCATCATGTCATCAGAAGGCCCTCCGGCAGCATCATCATCAGGACCCCCATCATCCTTCCTCCACAGGAAAGGAACAAACTCTAGATCAGGAATATACCCATCCGGCTCCATCCTAAAGCGAAATTCATAACCCTTGAACTTGACCACAACATGAGTCTAAATAAAGTACCTGATATCACCCTGCTTCTCCAAGAAGATCAAAGTGTCAAACATAGCCACAAGAATACGAACCACCCCATGCCTTCTCAGACTGAACAAATCAGCATCCATAGTAATCCCCATGAGCCCACCAACTGCCCAAAGCCCTAGAAAAGATCACAAATAATGTGGCACACCCTCAACATGCAACAAAACCTGCTTAAGCTCGCACTTATGAGGGATCTCCTAGGCCTTGTAAACCGAAATAGAGAGCTGAGTAGTACTAAGAGGCATAGAGACCCGAATCCCATCCACTCGATCAAGATCCTCAAAAGACAGAAAGCTCACTAGAAAAGCATTCTCCCCAAAAGGCAAAGCTTCCCACTTCCATTGATCTCGAATAAACACTCTCCTAGCAATCTGCCTCTGAACCACATCTGCAGCAATAGCCTTGCCCGACACTTGGACCAACACAATGGGAGTCTTACTCTCCCCCAAGTGATCGCGAACCACAACATCCAAGAACTGAGTGAACAAATAGCGGTCATTGCCAATGCCAGCCATGTACAGAGAGAGTCTCGGTTGCTTAAGAACCGAGCATCGAAGAGTCGGATGTGCCGAGTTATCACAAATATAGCAATAATGAACCACCTTAAAGTCTTTGGTTGCATGCAAATTCACCGCACACTTCCAACAATGCACTGGCTTCTTGTTCTTCTTGCTATTAGGCGCATTGACATGTGCTGGATTAGCCTGAGGAATCAAAGCTGCAGGGGGAAGCTACTGTGCATCTCCTGTTGTCCCTGCTGGCCATATTGATACTGAGTCTGCTAACCTTGAGTTAAGAAAGGAGGATTGTACAGAACATGACCATGCATCTGTGGATAACCTCCCTGTGTGAATTGCTGTTGCGGCTGCAGAAACTGTTGCGGCTGCTGCTGAAACTGCGGACCAGCTAGCTCCTAGTTCAAGTGAGGTTGCGGTTTCTTCTTCCTCCTCTTCGGAATAGCCATAGCTACCCCAGCACCAAAAGCAAATGGAGCAGCCCCTGGCAACCCACCAGCTGGCAACACTGTCACCACACCCTGCTGACCCCCAGAGTACCTCGTGAGACCAGGCATCGGCATCGGACCACGGTAGGGGGGCTGTAGCGGCAACTAAGTAGGAGGAAGGTACGCCGCGGGTACCCCCACCACCATCGCCGGTCTGCCCAGCGGAGGTGTCATCACTGACAGGATCATCCGCGGCCCCTGCATGTGGGTCAGACCGCAGAACGGGATTGCAACCAGGGGCCCACGCGGCGGCTGAGCGGGCGGCGGCTGAACGGGACCCGGCAGCGGCCCGGAGGGAGCATGAGGCAGCAGAGCCGATCCCTGCAACATCGAGGCAGGCGGCCCCCGGGGGTTCTGGCTGGCCATGCCCGGCGAGGTGACCATGTCGATAAAGGAACATCGCCGAGCAGGAGAGAAGGGTGGCGGTGAACGAGGCTCCTGGGGTGACCGCGGCGACAAGGACCAAGATCGTGTAGAGACTGATCGCAACGAGGGTTCCGAAATCTAGAGGTTGGAAAAAACTCGTGCGACCGCCCTCCAAGAGTACGATTTGGTTTCGGTGCAAGTGGGTCCCATCAAACCTTCCACGTCCGCCGCCGCATCATCCGCTTGGGACTTGACCGCCTCCAGCCTCAGATCCTTCCCCGTCGCCGGAGAACCGCGCTCGGCCGCCGCAGAAACGAAGGCGCCAAGAACAGGCGGCGCCGACGTTCTCCGCACCGGCAAAGGTCACCTCCAGGGCTTGATCTTTGGCCGCGAAAGAGCGAACGCCATCAACGACCCTGACGCACCACGACCGCCGGGAGGACCAGGAGGAGAGGAGGATCGCCTTCGCCCATTCATCTCCGGCAAGGTTGAAGCTGGCGACACAATCGGCCCCTTCTCCCAGAATCTTGGCGCCACCGTAGGGTAACCAATGTCCTCCCAAAAATCTTGGCAAATCTCCACATCCGTGCGCCGCCACCGGCGAGTCACCGTAGTCCACCCTAGATCACTACAGTCATCCTCCAAAGCTTCAAGAGCCACTCTATCCGTGAACCTAGGCGCATCCTCCTCCGAATCTGATCCCAGGCAGAGAAACCTAGATCCATTTTCGGCCGGCGAGGTCGAGGTAGAGGTCACTGTCGGCCCTAGGGCTCCAGGGGCCAAGGTGAGTCGCCGCGTCCGCCCCATTGCCAGAGATCGCCCTCCTATTTCAACAGATGTAGAAGCGACGCACGTACAGCAGTCAGAGAAGAGGCGGCCAGGCACACACGGACTGATCGATCGGCTGTCGGGCGGGAGATGCGGGCGGCCGGGCAAGACGGTGGCTGGGCGGGAGACGGCGGCCGGGCGGGCGACGGCCGGGCAGGAGATGAGGTCACCCCCGGATAGTAGCTTCTCATTCATCCTATGTGTGCAACATCAAGTCCCACTCTTCTCAACGTTCAGCATGCCAGAGTTGCCAAGTGTCATAGCTCTTTAAAATGGAGGGAGGATTTCACTTCCCCGGCCTGCGCCAACTTGGGATACATACAACCATTAAGCATGAGTACTAGGATTTTTAAATTTGGTTAAGTACCAAGACTAGTCCTCAGGATAAATTGCATGAGTACCAGGAGAGCCTGGTCCTCAAGTATAAATAGAAACCTTAATTCGCTTTCGTGAGGATCTGAACTCAGGTGTTGGGTTTGTACATCCACTCCCCCAACCAGTTGAGCTCGGCTCACTCCCTTGTTTAACGGGTGTTGGGTTGCTACTATTGGTTATATATGAATCTAGGAATCTAGTTATGTTCCGCTGATTCTCTGATTTTGTAGGCTTTAAAATTACAGTGATCTGCTCCTGTAGCTGTACCGATTAGTTAACGGGATGACTCTGTTCCGGTCTTTCTACTTGATAAATCAAGGCCCAATTCTAATATTTATCAAAAAGAATTTCGAATTGGAACCAAAACAGAAGTTGTGGAATATGATAATATCTTTCTAGCGTTGTATTACTTGGGCGATTCTATCAATGGTGTGTGGGTTCCGAACAATCCTGTAGACATGGAGTTTTAACTGACACAGCATTAATCATATTTGTTTTTGGACAAGATGCCTTTAGAATTGATCTACTCTCATGGCACTGAGAGGTTTAGATAGATTTCTATAGATGAAAGTAGTGGTATCGTTTGCTGTGTTATGGACAAGCAGAATTAAAGATACAAAAAACTATGAGAAATCAAAATATATGTATAGGAATAGCTGAGAAGCTAAGTTAAGGTTTTTCCGATAGTTTCTTGTGATGCTAATTATGAATAGTATATGTTAGCATTCTTATCGCAGTGTAGAATCTTAAGAAACGTTTGTTGCACAGGTTAATGAGTTCTACTGTTGAGATTAATTCTTCAACTAATCGTCACGTTTAAGGAAAGTCCATAACAAGATAATACTTGCATGATTCCCCTCACTCAACTTCTATTTTCTAGCACATGTTATTTATTCGAGTTCTTGGTTATTGTTTATATGTGGGCAGATAAAGTGATTATAGTAAAGGATACAGCTGCGCTTGCATTTTGCATACCATGTTAAATAAAGTGCACAGTGTTGTGACCTACTGAGGTAGGCACCTTAAGACCGTCGATGATGGGACAAGTCCCACATTGTCGGCAACCTCCACAAGTTAGAGTGAGTGGGATGCCGACGGGTGTCCACTCAAGCGATACCGGTATATGCAAAAGAAAAGTGAAAGCAAAGAGCATATAGACATACATGATCATCATCGAGACATGACTAGTGTTACAAGATAATCGTTGGTGTCGTGTTTTATGCAATTCTTATTATTTCTTTATGTACTTGTTGAGTACTTTGTACTCATCCTTGTTGATTCTATGTTTTTAGGTACCATTTGAGGAAGGCTTGCTTGGGATGGTATTAGCACCTCTATACTTTACACACACTACTTTTCACTCATTATAATTCTATATAGGTAGAGCACTTCAGGCACCCTCAAGATTGCTCTTGACTTATTCTTTATTATACAATTTTGGTATTTCTTGTGGCTATTGATGACCCACAAGTATAGGGGGTGTATCGCAGTATTTTCGATAAGTAAGAGTGTCGAACCCAACGAGCAGCAGAAGGTGCTGGCTAGTGGTATGGATCAGGAATTTTTTGTAAATACTTAGCAACCAGATTTTAGGGGTTTTTGATAAAGCAAGTAAACAAAAGACAGTAGGACTAAATGCAGCAAATGGTCCAATCCTTTATGCAGCAAAGGACAAGTCGGTTATATTACTTAAGATGACCAAACGTTCTCGAGGACACATGGGAAGACTGTCAAGTGCTTTCGCTTCATATAGTTGATTAATCTTCTTTAGCTTGCTAAGTGTTGTGTGGTGAACCTGTGCTAATGTACCGACCTTCCTAGGACTAATACATACTTGTGATTATACCCCTTGCAAACATCGGTAAGTACAAGAAAGTAATTAAGGTAAAAACCTAACCACAACTTTAAACTCTAAGACCCTTACGTCCCTTGTGCAATGGTTTCCTAACGGGGGTTCAGGTTTCTGTCACTCCGGCAACCCCTACGATTAGTAGCCAAATACACAATGCATTCCCTTAGGCCCATATAGGTGAAGTGTCATGTAGTCGACGTTCACATGACACCACTAGAAGAAGTACACCACAACTTAAATATCAAACTATTGAATCTTTCTCAACACAACTCCACTACTAACAACATGACTTCTCCCATGTCCTCAAGAACAAAACGAACTACTCACAAGACATCATATGGATCATGATCAGATATGGAATAATGATGTATAACAATCTAAACATAAACAATAATTCAACGGTTTACTCAATAGCATCAACTACAAAGAGTACAACACCGAGAAAGTTTCCCCTAAGAACTAATGCAAGATTCAACCCAATTGTTACAGCAATATGGAGATGGTGATGAGGGTATTGATGGTGATGATGGTGGTGATGACGATGATGATGATCCCGATGAAGTCCAGCTTGATGGTGGTGTTGATGGCGACAATCTTCCCTCTCCGCGAAGGAATTCCTCTGGCAGAAATCTGTCTGCCAGAGAGATATTTCTCTCTCGGTGTTTTCCACCCCACAGATGCGGCAGAATCTTTCTATGGTCGCTCCCCAAGCCTTAGGGTTTCGGAAGGATAATATACGCCAGAGGGGTGTGCCAGGGGTGGACCAGGGCGGCCACACCACCTGGTGGTGCGTCCTAGGCTGGCCCGCGCCAGGGGGTGGTGTGGGCCCCCTGTGGACCATCTCCAGCCCCCCTTCTGGCTTCCTTCGTCTTCTGAAAAATAGGATTTTCCGTATATTTTTCCGGATTTTCTGATCTTCACAAATTTTTCCTCCAAACAACACCTTTTCCATCAGAATCCTGACTGCAGCGGTCCATGCTCCCAAAGTCATCAACCATGCAAAAACAGATGAAATAACATAAGTATCACCTCTCAATACGAAATATATCAATGAATAACAGTGAATTATAACATAGAATAGTGATGCAAAATGGACGTATTAGCTATCGAGTTAGTTGATATTAGACGTCTTGGATATGAAGTTTAACTTGGTCTTGTTGAACCGTGTGGTTGTTTTTTTAGGGATAAAATTGGAATAGTATTTTAACTGGTTTTTTGCTATGAATGTCCCCATACACATAGGAGACTCTGCTAAAATGTATAGCTTTGTACCAATATGATAAGTGTTTAAAGTTTATGTAGCACTGCTAGATAGGGTGGATATCTGGGGTGTTACAATTATGTCCGCACGAAACTCCTCATGCATCATGACATGCTATTGCCATGCGGCTCTAGCAGCCTCATGTGCTAGCTGCGTGCGAGATGGCGTGGTTCACCATGTTGGATAAGGAGGGTGGAGCAGTCAAGTGTGGCCCAATAAAGAAGGCAGGATGGCGACACTCGTTGCGCTAGTAGCCACGCTGAGCCAAGACCTTGTCGATGTCGAGGCTGTCCCAGTAGTGATGGCGGTCATCCATGTTGAATGAGCCGCCTGTTGGGGATATACTTTCCGGGTATACCCACTATGACTCACTGACTAGGGTGGCCTACTTCAGGTTAGAGGTTTGCTTGATGGGCGGCCCAATCAGGGAGAGAAGATGGAAGACCACCCAGCTAAGGGAAGGCCTAGAAGACTTACCGACTTAGGCCTATGTAGTTACTTGTAGTCCAAGATGTACTCTGTAACCGACTTTGTATCGTAGCCGGATAGTTCTCTCCTGTAATCCTAGGTCGGATATCTATATAAGCCGTCCTAGGGACTAGCCTTTAGGGCACCCACAACTTACAACCTCAACTCGCACAGGCGAAACCTCTCTTATAATATGTATTTCTAGGTCTGTCGTATTACTGGATTCCTAGCAGGAGTTGGATCCATCCACCGCATGCGGATATGAACCTGGGTAAAGCTTGTGTGCTCACCATCCCGGAACACCGTCGTCTCACACCCCATCTGAAAGAACATTTCATGTTTTCCTATGTTTTGCGTGTTAGATAACAATACTGTGGAGATTATTCATGTGCGCTAAGTGTGCAAGAAGCTTTGAGTGGGGCTAGATTATCCACCCCACCAAGGGCCAGATAATCTGGCCTACCTCATTGCAAAGGGAGCCAAGGTGCGTCGCTCGGTATCCGGCCAGATTTTCTCCCAGAAAATCCGAACTGGGGCGGTTTTTCCTCCCCAGGCCAGATAATCCGGCTGTCGCATGGGCCGGATAATCCGTCCCCAGTATTTGAGCAAAGGGAGCCCAAGCGCGTCGCTCGGTATCCGATCGGATTTTCTTCCGGAAAATCCAAACTGGGCAGTTTTTCCTCCCCTAGCCGGATAATTCGGCCTTCACATAGGACCGGATAATCCGGCCCCCAGAAGTTGATCAAGGGCAAGCTCAGCGCAACGCTCTGATAGGGGGCGGATTATCTGCCGGATATTCCGAGTCTGGGGCGGTGTTTTCCCCATGCCGGATAGTCCGTCCCTCACTTCGGCCGTATAATTCAGCCCCAAAGTGTCCAACGGCTGGTTTCTACAGGAGGTATAAATACCCCTTCTTCCCCAACGTTCAGTCTACTTGATTCATTCGAAATTGTCCAGACATTGTGCAAGAGCTCTCATTCTAGATCTCCCACTTGAACCACCTGAAGGTCTTGATCTTTGGGGGAATTGAAGGAGGATAAGTTCATCATCATCATCACGAATCAAGCGCTTCAACTCCTCTCCATTCACTTGGAGAAATCCCTAATCTAGTATTCTTGTCAATACCTAGATCTTGTTCATTGTATTTGATAACTTTGTTCTTGTGGCAGCTTGTTGTCATTTCGGGAGCCTCCAAGTTGTTGTGGAGTTGTTGCCCCGCTAGTTGTGTAAAGGCGCCGGTGCCCGCCTCGAACGGTACCTATAATGGAAAGGTGGATCAGGCCTTTGGTGGCGGGATCCATCGGAGAATAGGGTGAGGCCTATTGTGGCGTGGTGGGCTTAGTACCGTCCACCCCTCCAACGCAGACGTAGTTCCCTTAACAAGGAAGGAACTGCGGTCAAACACATCCTGTGTCTCCACGTGCTTCACTTCGGTTTACCCGTTCCTCTTCCACTCGCTCTTTCCTCGCTAGTAGATAGGTTTGCATTTAGGGAAATTCCACCTAATAGTTTATCTAGAGAATTTACCCTTTATGCTAAGCCTAAAATTGAAAAAGTATTAAAATTTGGTGTAGCACCTATTCACCCCCCCCCCTCTAGGTGCCCATATGATCCATTTCAATTGGTATCAGAGCCCCGGCTCTTAATTCGGACTTAACCGCCTAAGAGTAGTATGGGTACCAAGGATGATGGAAATGAGGCTGTGGATAAGGTCACAATGGATGATCTGAAGTCGTTGGAAACAACCTTGTTGAAATCCTTTGAGGCCAAGATGGAGGAGATTAATCAAATGATTGCTCGCCTTAAATCATCCATAGCCCCATCTCCATCCTCCTCTGAGGCTGCCACACCATCATCTAAGGAAAAGGGTAACACCGGATCCAAGGATGATGATGTGGAAGGTGAAAAACTTAATGGTTCCACCTCCAAGAAGGGAAGTGGTAAGGAGGAATATAGTGAGGTTCGCCACGTATATTCCCCCGACCCACCTATCCCTCATCCTCATATAAACAATAGGGGTGATCCACCCAAGCTCACTGCATCCTCTTTCAATCAATGACAATTCTTAATGAAATCTCATGTTTGTAGCTCCTCTATTGAACTTTGGAGGATTATTGAAGAGGGTCTTCATATTGTAGATCAAACCAACCTAACAAGAAGAGAAGTTGTGGACAGCCATTTGAATGCCACCGCTCTCCACATGATATAGCTGGGTGTGGGTCCCAAGGACATGCCACACATTGAACATCTCAACACAGCTAAAGAAGCTTGGGATGCTCTTACAGATCTCTTTGTTGGGAATGAAAGCATGAGAAGAAACATGTATGATGCCCTTAGTAATGAAGCCGAGGGATTCTACATGTTGGATGGTGAAAACGATGAGAACATGTATAGAAGACTCAAGGGCATCGCAACAACATTTAGAAAGCATGCGGCCACTCACATTGATGATGCATGGATAAAAAGGAAATATTTGAGTGCCTTAATGCCTTTCGAGCCAACGGACTTGAAGAGCTTGCAAGGTAGACATAATTACAATCAAATGACATCCAATGAAGTCATGCAAGAAATGGCGTCATTCAAAGTGGCAGCAAAGAATGCTGAAGATGCCCATGCTCGGTCCATTGGTATGCAAAAGGGTGTCAATGTGGCTCTCAAAGCCATTGTTGTTGAGCAAGAGGAAGATGAAAGAGCTTTTGAGGGGGCATCCATGGACTGCCCCGATGAAGTCAAACGTGCGCATGGTGAGTACATGGCGTTTTATGCAAGGAACTTTTGGAAGGACCTGCCAAAGCCAAGTCGAAACTTGAGCGCAAGAACGGGTCAAATGGAAGAAGAGAAAGTGGCCCAAGATTGAGAACTTGCTACAACTGTGGAGATAGAATGCACTTTGTAGCCGAGTGTCCATATCAAAATAGAGAAGACAATGGTGGAAGGCTCATTCTTAAAGAGAAATCTAAAGCACCTAAGAAGAAGCCATTTATTAAGAAGAATGGCCCCTTCAAGAAACAGCCAAAGATCATCTTAGTTGCACAAGAAGAATACTCCTCTACAAGTGAAGATGAAGAGGATGATGATAGTTCCCGCGACATGGCTGCTAGCCACCACATCGACTCCTTCATCTCTCTTCGACTCGCCAAACGAGAACGTCATCAACAACAACGCCACTTGCCTAATGGCAAGAGGGTCCGAGGTATCAACTTCTAGCTCTTCATTTCCTAAGACTAACATAATCTTGGATATGGATGATCATGACAGTCTTAAAATGAAAGAAGAAGTTATTGCTTTGGATACTTTTTTCACTAACCTGCAAGGTGAGCACAAACTCCATTTTGATGCTCTTATGAGTCAACTTGCTCAAGCCGAAGATCTTCTTGAAGAAAAGGGCAGAATTGAAAGAGAAGATGCCTTGGAGATAGCTTCTTTGAAGAATGCCTTGGAAGAGGAAGAGGAAGTTCGAGTATCTTTGGAAGAGACACTCGAATCCATTGAGGAGTCACAGGAAGAAGCTGTAGCTCAGCTCATCAAAGAACGTGACCATACTCTTGCCAAGGTAAAGAAACTAAAGAAAGAAAAGATTGACTTTGGGGCTGTTCATGCTAGACTTTTGGAGAAGTTTGATAATCTTGAAAGTGCTCACAAGGCATTGAAGAGTGATCATTCTACTTTAAATGAGTCTCATGACCAGCTCCAAAATCAATTGAAACGGTATGATGTGCCAAGTACCTCCACTTCATCCTCTGGAAAAGAAGACCTTGCGAGAAGTTCTCAACACAAAGGTAAAGGAGTTATTGATGAGATACTGAGCAGGCAAAGGACAAACAATAGTAAAGAAGGTCTTGGTTACATACCCAAGACAAAGAACCTAAAAAACAAGAAGAAGAAGAAGAAGAAGAATAAGAAGAAGAGCAAGACCGCTCAATCAAAGACTAGCAACATTACCAATGACAAGACTAATTATGATGGTTTTGCAGGGGCCAACAATCCTAACTTTGAACTATATTGCGATTATTATGGTGATGTTTATGCTAGTTATGTAGGCCCTTATGATTGTTACATTCCTTGGTCGATTTGGGTTCCCAAGACCCTTGTTACTAACATGAGAGGACCCATTGAAAAATGGGTACCTAAAACCAAGAAGTAATTTTCTTGCAGGGCTATGCTTCCGGTGGTTCTAAATGGGTACTCGATAGCGGTTGCACGAGTCATATGACCGGAAGCAAGGAGATCATCACGGAGATGCGGCCAAACCTAGATCACATAATCGTCTCCTATGGTGACAAGTCAAAATCTGAGGTATTGGGTCTCCGCAAAGTTGTGGTGGCTCACGATATCTCTCTCATGGATGTCATGCTTGTTGAGACCCTCGGGTACAACTTACTTTTAGTTCGCGCCCTTGGTAAGATGGGCTTTGCAGTTTATATTGATGCTGATTTGGTGGTACTCTTGTGGAGCAAGTCTCTAAAAGTCGTCGAAAATGACCTGTACGTGGTGGACTTTTCGGGGAAAACCACTACATGCTCGATGTGTCTTTTCGGAAAGGCTGACGCGGGTTGGCTATGGCATCGCCGACTAGCCCACGTCAATATGAGAACTTTGCAAAGTCTCCACAAGGGTGGCCACAACCTTGGACTAAAAGAAAATGTCTCATTTGCCAAAGATCGTGTTTGCAGGGCGTGTGTTGAAGGGAAAATGCATGACTCACCTCATCGAAGGAAAACTATTATCTCATCAAAAAGGATTTTGGAGCTCCTTCATGTGGACCTATTCGGACCTCCATCTCATGCAAGCCTTGGTGGGAAGAAGTATTGCCTAGTGATTGTTGATGATTACTCAAGATACACTTGGGTTTATTTCTTCAAGTTGAAGAGTGAAACTCAACAAACAGTCATTGACTTCGCCAACGAGGTTCAACGTCAACACAACGTCCCCATTCTGGCTATAAGAAGTGATAACGACTCGGAGTTCAAAAACTTCACCTTAAATGAGTTCCTAAGTGAAGAGGGGATAAGACATCAATATTCCGCTGCGTACACCCCTCAACAAAATGGTGTAGCCGAGAGGAAGAATCGAACTCTAATGGATATGGCAAGATCAATGTTAGCCGAATTTAAATCTCCATATAACTTCTGGGCTGAAGCAATATCTACTACTTGTCATTCATCCAACCGATTATACCTCCGCAAGATCTTGGACAAGACTCCGTATGAAATACTTAGCGGTAACAAGCCAAACATCTCATACTTTCGGGTATTCGGGTGTAAGTGTTTCTTTCTTATCAAGGGAGTTCGTTTATCTAAGTTTGAATCTAAGGCTCTAGAAGGTATTTTTGTTGGTTATGGTGCCGAATCCCACACTTATAGAGTCTATAATAAGCTCTCTAGAACTGTTGTAGAATATTGTAGTGTGGTGTTCGAGGAAAATGACGGTCCCATGTGGAGCAAGTTGGTGTTTCTGATGCAGATGTTGAAATACCCCAAGATGCCATCAGAAGAATGGGCGTGGGATTTTTTCGCCCCATTGAGGAACCCCTTGTGGCGGATCGGGAAGGACAATGCTCTTCCCATGAAGAGCCCTCATCTACACATGCCCAACAAGTTCCCACCACGGGAGCAAATTCTGCACCATCTCCATCAACTGTTGAAGGTCAAGCTACTCCAGAAAACTCTAGGCCGGATTATCCGGTGGACACCAGATTATCCGACCACCCCGCTCCAGCTGACCATTTTGCTTCTGGTGGTGAAGATATCAATGCAAGTTCCAGGCCGGATTTTCCGGCAAGCCCCGGATTTTCCGGCCCCTCGCCAGTTCAAGCAAGCCCTAGGCATCCTGATGAAGCTGATACAAGTACTCCTTGGTCGGATTATCTGGCATCTCCATCAGCCGGATTATCTGGCCCTGACTCTCTGGTTTAGCAGCCTCCTGTTACGGCTACTAACTCACCTCAATGGCACGCTTCACCACCACCTGCTGCCTCTAGTTCCTGATCAAGGTCGAGTAAATGCTTCCAATGAAGATTCAAGTGATGAATCTACTCCTCCAAGAGACAACAAACATATTGAACTTCGTCGCAAGGCCCGAGCTGATCGAAACCTTGAGTTGAGGGGTCACACTCTCGACAAGGTTGTTGGTGATCTTCGACAAAGGGTTTCTACAAGAAAAGAATTAGCAAGTTTTGGTGAGTATCAAGCTCATATCTCTATGGTGGAACCCAAGAAGATCTTTGAAGCTCTTGAAGATCCAGACTGGGTTGTAGATATGCATGAAGAATTGAATAATTTCGAGCGCAACAAAGTCTGGAAACTCGTGGAGAAACCCAAAGATTGCCGCAATGTTATCGGCACCAAGTGGATATTTAAAAACAAGCAAGATGAGAATGGCATTGTTGTGGGGAAAAAGTCAAGACTTGTGTCACAAGGTTACTCCCAAGTTGAGGGCATTGACTTCGGCGAGACCTATGCTCCAGTGGCTCGCCTTGAGTCCATCCGTATCCTTCTTGCTTATGCTGCCCATAACAATTTTAAATTGCAGCAAATGGACGTCAAGAGTGCCTTACTTAACGGTCCTCTACATGAGTTGGTATACGTAAAGCAACCCCCGGGTTTTGAGGATCCTAACTTTCCGAACCATGTCTACAAACTCGATAAGGCACTCTACGGCCTTAAACAAGCCCCACGTGCGTGGTATGAGCACCTTAAAGAGCTTTTGTTAGATCGTGGCTTCGAAGTTGGGCAAATCGATCCCACTCTTTTTACTAAGAAGGTTAAGGGGGAGCTCTTCGTATGCCAACTATATGTAGACGATATCATCTTTGGTTCTACTAATAAAGCTTTTAATGATGAATTTTCAAAGCTTATGACTGACAGGTTTGAGATGTCTATGATGGGGGAATTACGGTTCTTTCTTGGATTCGAGATCAAGCAACTTAGAGAAGGAACTTTTATTAATCAAGCAAAGTATATCCAATACATGCTCAAGAGATTCAAGATGACGGATCTAAATGGTTTCGCCACTCCGATGCAAACAAAATGTCATCTTGAACTTAACCCACATGGTAAAGATGTGGACCAAAAGGTATACCAGTCCATGATCGGTTCTGTTCTTTACCTCTGCGCATCTAGACCCGATATAGTGTTGAGTGTGGGGGTGCGTGCAAGGTATCAAGCAGCTCCTAAAGAAAGCCACTTAGTGACGGTCAAGAGGATCTTTCGAAATTTGGTTCATTCCCCTAACTTTGGTCTCTGGTATCCCAAGGGCTCCAATTTCTCTTTATGTGGTTATACTGACTCAGATTGGGCTGGTGATAAGGATGATCAGGAATCCACTTCTGGAGCTTGTCAATTCTTGGGAAGATCTCTCGTATGTTGGGTATCTAAAAAGCATAATTGTATATCTCTTTCCACCGCCGAAGCTGAATATGTTGCTGCTGCCAGTGCTTGCACCCAATTATTGTGGATGAGGCAAACTTTAAAGGAATACGGTGTCCATTGTGACAAAGTGCCTCTTTTATGTGATAATGAAAGTGCAATCAAAATTGTGTACAATCTTGTTCAGCACACAAGGACGAAGCATATTGAGATTCAGAATCATTTTATTCGAGACCATGTTGCTCGCGGTGATATTGATCTTTCCTTTGTGAGCACGAAGAACCAACTTGCGGATATTTTTACAAAGCCACTTGATGAAGCAAGATTCTGCTATTTTAGTAATGAGCTAAATATCATTGATTCTAGGAGCTTGTCTTGATTACCCATGCACTCACTCGTACATCTCAATCCTTCTTTGGTCTAGGTGTGGGCATGGATATAGGGGGAGTGTGGTCCTAACTCATTGGGTTAACCCTCCCCCCATAATGCCAAAAGCAAGATAAATCATTTCTCTTAATATCATTTTGTGATATGTGTGCTTATTGATGAGTATTGGTCGTGAACCCAAGATATATCTTCGCGGTGTCACACCATACACTCCAACAAGGTGGCTTCGGCCACCGCCCTCTCCCTTGAGGAGAATTGGATCTTTTTGGCTGTTCTTTGCTATCTCATGTTGTTATGGGAATCACACTCAATCTTGGCTTTTATTTGATTTGGATCTTGCAATTTTGAGTGTCTAGTACCATCTCAGTTTGGCTCTCTTAATCCTAAGCATTTCCCTACCCCTAAGACATCTATTCTAGCACACAAGTCCCTTGTACACCTTATGGGGGTGTTGTTTGGGGACGCGTGGGCCTGGTTCTGTGTGCAACAGAATTCCAGATTTGAGGCCGGATAATCCGGCCCAAGTGTAGGCCGGATAATCCGGCCCGGGCGGATTTCATCTTAAGGGGCAAGGCTCGGGGGGAAGGGCTCATAACGAGCAGCACTTCTTCCCCAACCCTCTCCTCCTCCTCAGTCGCCGCCTGCCGTCCCCCACCCTCCCCGGAGCCTCTCCGGCCACCGGATTTTCCGGGCCTCCCCGGATCTTCTTCTCCGCGCCTCCGGTTACCTTCTCCTCCTCGTTCTTCCTCCAATGAGTGAGGGTAACTCCCTCTCTCCCCATCTTTGGCTAGATGTGTTACTTGTTGGGTGGAACGTTGTCTAGAAGGATGTGTTTTTGCATAGAAATCATAGTCTTGCAGTTTCTAGGCCCGATCTACTTTTTTTTGCATTCAATCTAGGTGAAATCGAAATTTTCTGCCAGGGCCGGATTATCCGGCCTGGCCAGGGGCGGATAATCCGGCCTGACAGATTCGATTCTAGTTCAGTTTCACTATGGAGTATGCATTGAGTAGATTTGTCCTATGAACTTTTTGACTATTTTTTCCATGCTCTCTCCTGGACTTGTGTGTATGCTTATCCCCTTGCTATCACCCTTATTCTCCTCACAGGTGGTTCCAGTGTTCCCAAGACCTACATGCGGCGCCCTCGCGCCAAATACTTTCGGGACGACGGACAAGGTAACTTGGTGGACGAAGTTGTGTTGAGGAGAAGAAAGAACAAAGAGAATCGCATGGCTGAACAAGCAAAGAGGACTAGGAAGGGGGTGTCCAAGAGGAAGGGCAAGGAGCCCAAGATCAACTATAGGACTTTGGATGTGGTCACATATTCCTCCATCCGTCACCGTGACTTGTTTGCTGAGCTGCCACGTGAGATGAGCTGGGGGATACTCGTTTTTGGTGTGCAGAACAGAAAGGTATCTATGAAGACGTGTATGCCCGGCTGAACATTAGGCCTATGCACCCACTGGTTCTTGCTGATGCTTTGGAGAAGGCTCATATTGTGGATGCGATGTTTGTGGCTGAGAGGATGGGGCTGCACCATCTCATGTCTCTCCAGTGCTCCTTTGACTCTGAGGTGGTGAAGCAGTTCTTCTCCACTTTGGTTATTTGTGGGGATGAGCGTCGCACTATGAAGTGGATGACTCGTGACAGGCCTATGACCGCTGATTTTCACGTGTTTGCTGAGGTACTTGAATACTCTTTCTGCAGTAGGGATAGAGCCAGTGGCCACCGCATCATCACCCAGCTGAAGCCCAACAAAGATGCAGCACTCTCAACTTGCACTGTGGACAATGACATTGTGGGAACTCTGGCTGGCCTTGCTCCCATCTATGCTGCCTTAGTGGGTCTCTTCCGTGACTCCATTACTCCAAGTGGGGGCAACAATGATAGCATCCGTGGTCACCTTGTTCAGCTACTTCAATTTTCTCATGTGGTTGCCTCTTGCGAGGATGAGTCAGTGCAGTACAGGCTGGATGTCATGGACTTCATTTACCATGAGCTGTGTGATACTATGTTCAACTGTCTGTCCATTCCCTATGCACCCTACATTATGATGCTCATCCGATACCTGCTTCCTGCTGAGGAGTTCCACATCGACTCGGTGAACAAGGCCAAGAAGATCTACACCAAGGTTCGGAAGACCTATCACCGCTCCTCTGCTCCTGAGGACCTCATGAGGGATGCTCGCAGGCCCCCTGGGCCTCCCGTTGCCCGTGAGATCAAGCAGCTGAACTGGTTCTAGCGTAACATACTCTACATGGGCATGGACACGTGCAAGGGTCAGTACGAGGCATACAAGCAGCGCCATGAGTTGGCTCACTCCCAGCAGCTCATTCTCCACCATGTGTCCGGTGCGTCGGGTGATCATCCGGCTCCTACACCCCCACTCCGTATGCTCGGTGGAACTCTTCCTCCGGGTTGAACTATGGTGAGCTGGAGCGTCACTTGTTCCCCTCTGCGCCTGCTGCTGCTGATGAGGATGAGGAAGGTGACACTGAGGAGCTTGAAGATGAGGATGAGGATGAGAATGAAGACGAGGAAGAGGACGAGGACTACGAGTGATCCCGTGGGGTGCTAGTATCGCTCTTCTCCCTTTTTCGTGTCTCGATGCCAAAGGGGGAGAAGTAGTTCTATTAGGATGTCCGTGGATTTGCATGGGTCGGGCATAAGCACTTGCATTTTTCTAGTCGTCTTTTTCTTGCTTATGCCCATTTAGCGTTGAACTTTAAATTTGTGAACTTTAAATTATGCCTATGGATTTCATCTCATGGATTATGCTTATGGAGCTATCTATTCATATCCTATTGCTGGAGGTTTTATCATGGAAGGCGCTTATATTGGTTATCCGGTTTTTATCATGGAAGGTGCTTATATTGGTTATCCGGTAATAATTGTGGCTTATGTCAAGGATGCTTTCCCTCTACCTCGGTGGTATGTTTATGTTGCTCATATGTCTATGGAATAGATTCACCTATTTGTGTGCATTTGTATTCCAATGCAAAATTATATTATGCACACATTGAGGGGGAGTCTCTTTCATGGTTATTACTGTCTGTCTTGTGTCTTTCTCCTGCAAATCCTAGTATTATCATCTAACACCAAAAAGGGGCAAATTGAAAGAACATTTCATGTTTTCCTATGTTTTGCGTGTTAGATAACAATACTGTGGAGATTATTCATGTGCCCTAAGTACGCAGGATGCTTTGAGGGGGGCCGGATTATCTGCCCCACCAAGGGCCGGATAATTCGGCCTACCTCATTGCAAAGGGAGCCAAGGCGCATCGCTTGGTATCCGGTCGGATTTTCCCTCGGAAAATCTGAACTGGGGTGGTTTTTCCTCCCCAGGCCGGATAATCCGGCTGTCGCATGGGCCGGATAATCCGGCCCCCAGTTTTTGAGGGGAGCCTAGGCGCGTCGCTCGGTATCCGGTCGGATTTTCTTCCGGAAAATCCGAACTATGGTGGTTTTTCCTCCCCAGGTCGGATAATCCGGCCTTCACATAGGACCGGATAATCCGGCCCCCAGAAGTTGATCAAGGGCAAGCTCGGTGCGACGCTCTGATAGGGGGCGGATTATCTGCCGGATATTCCGAGTCTAGGGCGGTGTTTTCCCTAGGCCGGATAATCAGGCCCTCACTTGGGCCGGATAATCCGGCCCCCAAAGTGTGCAACGGCTGGTTTCTGCAGGGGTGTATAAATACCCCTTCTTCCCCAACGTTCAGTCTACTTGATTCATTCGAAATTGTCCAGACATTGTGCAAGAGCTCTCATTCTCGATCTCCCACTTCAACCACCCGAAGGTCTTGATCTTTGAGGGAATTGAAGGAGGAGAAGTTCATCATCATCATCACGAATCAAGCGCTTCAACTCCTCTCCATTCACTTGGAGAAATGCCTAATCTAGTATTCTTGTCAATACCTAGATCTTGTTCATTGTATTTGATTACATTGTTCTTGTGGCAGCTTGTTGTCATTTCGGGAGCCTCCAAGTTGTTGTGGAGTTGTTGGCCCGCTAGTTTTGTAAAGGCGCCGGTGCCCACCTCGAAGGGTACCTATAGCGGAAAGGTGGATCAGGCCTTTGGTAGCGGGATCCATCGGAAAACAGGGTGAGGCCTATTGTGGCGTGGTGGTCTTAGTACCACCCACCCCTCCAACGCAGACGTACTTCCCTTAATACGGAAGGAACTACGGTCAAACACATCCTGTGTCTCCGCGTGCTTCACTTTGGTTTACCCGTTCCTCTTCCACTCGCTCTTACTCACTAGTAGATAGGTTTGCATTTAGGGAAATTCCACCTAATAGTTTATCTAGAGAATTTACCCTTTGTGCTAAGCCTAAAATTGAAAAAGTATTAAAATTTGGTGTAGCACCTATTCACCCCCCTCTAGGTTCCCATATGATCCATTTTACCATCTTTCTCCACGCCTCGCGGACCCCCTCTCGGTGTACATGTCTTCAATCCGACGACAGTTGGCGTCCACGGTGGGGCAGGTAACCTTCGGATCTATGTTCCAGGTGGAATCAGCACGAATCGGAATCAACAAGACAATCACCGTCGGACGGGTCCTCTATGCCAACGACATCTCTCTTGTCCTTCTCGGTGAGACTTAGATTCTGGCTAGGGAACCCGTGACCAGCTACACAATCATGTCTTTTGGTGAGATCGATGTTTATCTCGGTTTCGCTGAACCTGCCCAACCCACCCAGCGGTGATGATAGAGGCAGACGAAATTTATAGATCCACTTTGTCCGCGGAAGCCCGCACCTGAAGCGTAGATAGGGGAGAAGATTGGACACTACAACATAAAAGCCATGTAGAGACATTCAATCTGGATGTTAAGGACGCTTTATATCGCCTCTAGGTGGTTGTAGAGTCGTTACTGGAAAGCGTCGCATGAGCGTCTCCTCATGCACCGTCTCAAAGCCCCTAGAGACGTATTGAGAACGTGCCTAGAAAAAATTGGGACGCTCTATAAAGCATGTCTAATCCGGTAAAGACGTAGTGGGAGCTGACCAAAAAGCTACACTGCGTGATGTCTCCAGCAAACTTTGAGACGCTTTCATATGTGCTAATGGGAGAAACTCGTTTAATATTTTTAAATGGCCAATTATCACCCAATGTGTAGTACATTGAGAAAAAACGTACATGTAGTGAATCATCATACATGATACATGTGTAGCCACATTGCAGGATAAGCTTTATATTGATCACTGAAATTGTAATTTACAACTTAACTGCAGACACGTATAAAAAGGGGAAAATTTACCATGAAAAGTATATTCTTAGAGTACTCATGTACTCCTAACTAGCTAGAATCTATCTAATCTATTGCATGTACGTAAACACCGACGGGTCTCCAAAGCATCCTTTAGGATTTCCTAGTTGTCTAGATTCATGCAAAATCTGCAATAAAACTTTCTTCAGAGAACTCAAAACTTTCTGTGGTAGCATAATCACTCTGCAAAGAACAATTTAAGTCAGGTTAGACAAAAACACAAGAAATATAGATTAATCATGCTTCTTATATCATGATATTTAGAAGTTCCAAGTATTTGTGTTCGTAAACCTGGCCACTATAACCTACAGACCATAGTCCTGATATAGCAGACTAGCACTAGGTTGACTGATGCAATTATAACAAAACAAATTATATGATGCATAGTATGCACGAGAAGATTCTTTATTTGATCAAAATAACCAAGGCATATCAGTAAGCTTGAGAGTTTTTTTATTACAACAATAAAGTAGTGACAAATGTATTAAGCATGGAATGTGCAGAGAGATATCATGAATTGTTCTTGTGGACAACGCCAATTGGGGAAACCTAACTATAGGTTAGTTGGAGTATATGTCAAATAATGAGCCACTGATCATGTGACAAAACATACCAAAGGATCTTTAGTTAGCTTGGATATCTGGTGCTCAATTCAGCGTAACCACCAGTAGTGTATCCTCATTGACCATAAACAATGCTTTGACCTGACAAAGAGCATACAAGCTGAAGTAAACTATAAATGTCAGCATGCATGCGCAAAAATTTAAATCCTTAAATACTAGTGTTCTTTTTTCTTCTTTCTACTAGTAATTACTTATCTCTATCCATGGAAAATGTTTTTCTTAATTGAAGGTCACCATGGATCTGTCAAAAATAAAAACAATGTCATAGTGTTGTCAGGATGAGTATTGGCAAACAATCCTGTTGGTAGTACATAGATTTTGCTGCATGTTGGCATACCTTGTACCCAGTCGGCTTTCATAATTATGTTCACCCACATGAATCGGTCCTTGTCAACTCTCATGTGCAAACCATTACTATGTGCTATAGTTTGTAACCGAATCAGAGAGGAATTTTTCCAAGACGACCTAAACAGGTTGTGTCACAGAAATTGGTAATTTCCAATGCAGAATCAACGATACATCCATCAATAGTGGGATAGTACAAATAAATAATCACAGGTCCACAATATTCAATAAATGAGTTCACGGATCTGACAAGGTAAAGTAGGATAGCATCAGCGGCCGTTTCTCACCTTTGTAGATTGTCAAATGGGGTAGGGGAAAGAGAGGAGGCTGCCGGTCATGGACGGCCAGATACCTCGCTTCACTGATTGAATATCGAAATCACATGGTGCCATGGGTCCCAGATCGAAGACACTGCGGGATCAAAATTACATGCCGTTGAAGGGTCTCGGGACAAATATCATGTGGCAAGAGGACGCTCGGAAGAGGTGGAGGAGGAGAGTTTGCTGGAGGAGAGGTCGCTGAAGGAAAGCATCGACCGGAGATCGCCAGAGGCGGAGAGGCTGGCAGGAACTGGCGGCTGTGTTGTTAGGTTTTGCTCATCCACACTAATCTGATTGCGTGTTTACTTTTTTTTAAGACGGATCGGGAGGAAACTGGAGGTGGGAACGTGGGGTCAACAAAGGAATTTTGACGACTACCGCTGCGTCTCTAGAAACGTCTTAACTTTGTGTATCCCTCCGCGCGTAAAGACAAATAAAATAGCGTCATAGAAAAAATGTCTTTATGTGTCTATTTTCTTGTAGTGGGATCTGAAGAAGATCTCCCCAAGGAGGTCGAATCTGAAGCAGATCTCCCTAAGGAGGTCGAATCTCAAGAGTATCTCCCCAAGGAGATCGAACCTCAGGAAGATCAAAGCAGAAACAGCTCTGGACCCGGCTCTGCTGATGTTGAAGTAGGAAAATCACTTCTGAGGCACAAGTTGAGGCGGATGATGCTGCACGGAATCACCAGTATGGAGCAAATCCTTGAAACCATCAGAAGATTCAAGGAAGCTAATGAAGAAAGTCGCAACTACCTCAGGACGCACACGTCGCACTTCGTCGGATATGTTGGATCTAGATCTGGCTCTGCCGATGCTGGTGATGACAACGACTCGGTGCTGGACGCAATTGGAACAAACACTGACATACCGGCTTCCTCTGAGGATTCCATGATCTCGGTAGAATTCCAAAAAACATCCATGGAAATTGAAGAGGAGATCAACTCCAAGGCTACGAAAGAAGGATAAGCTATAGATCAAAGCCCCTACAACAGTATGGATGAAATATCCATAGAAAACTCACCCGAACCGCATGATGATATGGATCTCAAAGATAATCCCGACATCCAAATGTTCGAGAGTACTGATAGAAGATTGACTCTAGGAATCGGATCCAAAGCCATCTTTGCTACAAGTGCCACTAAGGCCAACAAGGCAAAGAAGAAGAAGAAAACTCTGGCCAAGGATCCTCCGACTGAGTAGGTAGTCACCAAAGAATATGAGGAGGACTCGAACGACGCTCTGATCCCTTCTGACCTGAAAATATCTCCGATGGATCGACACGTGGTTACCCCGGGTGCTAGGGAGTTCCTCGGAGAAGCACTTACAATGCCAATCCCAACCGCGGCGGATCTCAATCCGGACGAGTTGGAGGAAATAGCCATAGCTCTAGAGGTGTATCATCAAAGACACTTAGACGAAGCAACTAATATCATTGAGGAGAAGCAACACATTGCAGCGGCAGGGCAGCCTAGCTCCCTGTAGGATCAGAAGACCCGGAATGGCCCTAAGTTGGCTGATAGAAATCCAGAGGTTCACAAGACCCTTTTCGAAGGACATGTAGCCGTGGGAAATCCTCGGGTTGACAGCAAAGGAAACCGGGTGTACAACACATTGGTAGAAAAACACTGCTGGGCCTCGAGATATCCTGGCAAACAATCCAAGCCCATACCAGGTCCGGCTAAGTGTGAAACTACTCACCAAGGGACTGCAGCATTAAAAGGTGGCCATGTCTAGCAGCAGAAAGTTGGTCTCTAAATCCGACCAATGCCGCACAGACACTGGTCGACATCAAGATACAAGGCCCCGACAAGAACCAGAACGACGCTACCATCCTGACCCTCGGGAAGACAATTACTCAAGAACCGACTCTTCAAGATAGTGGCACAGACCCGCACAAAGCTGGAGCAATGTCGCCCCATCCGCAGAGCGAGATGCCATAGAAACAATGGTTCAACAGCAACCTCCCTAGTGGTAGTCCTATAACCGTAGGGAAGACGAAGAAGCATGACGTCAGGAGAAGGACTGGCAAAGAATGCCCCCTCCTAGACACACAACCTGTCTGGCTGACCAACATCATCATGACGGTAATGACGGACGAAGGAACGATGAACACCACGTCGGATCAAGCTAGCATGGTGGCTGTCACCACGAAGCCCCGGTTGGAGGAAACAACTCACCGGCACCACCCTTTCCACCAAGCATCTCCCATAATGGCTCCCATGGAGGCCAAGGAGGGAACTAGGGTGGAGGAAACAGAAATCCGGCTCCATGGCACCATAGCCGCAGTGAACATCTGAGACGGCGCTCTCTTTCACCAAGTGATGCTAGACACCGGATCATCTCAAACATAGAGGCACGGCACTACGAATTGGATAATATATATGTGGGCCCAAAGTATGCCAAACAAGCCTATGTTTCGGTTGATCAGCTGTGAAAAATTCTGATTACATGGCCCTTTGCGGTTTGGGGCTTGACATGGTTGGACCGTTAATCAGGCTCCAAGTAGATTTACTCATCTCCTGGTGATGGTGGATAAATTCATGAAATGGATTGAGGCAAAACCCGTCACAAGTTGTGATGGAGCAATAGCCAAAAAAATCGTCGAGGACGTTATAATCCGATTCGGGTATCCACACAGTATTATTACAGACAACAGGAGCAACTTTTCCATGGGAGAACTTGTCGAATTTTGTGACGAACAAGGAATCCGACTCGATATTGTATCATTCGTGCATCCACAGGCCAATGGACAAGTAAGAAGGGCAAATGGTTTAATTATTCAAGGCCTCCGGCCAAGACTCGAGGCACCACTTCCTCATGCTGAGGGAGCTTGGGCAGACGAATTTCCGTCGGTTGTATGCAGTTTAAGAACTACTTCTAACAGGTCAACCGGATAAACACCCTTCTTCTTGGTCCACAGTGCAGAGGCAGTTCTTCCAAGTGATCTTATACATATGTCTCCCTGAGTTGCTACATATGTCGAAGAGGATGCCAAATTCGCTCGACAAGATGACCCTGATATTCTTGAGGAAGTTAACGTTGTTGCTGAATAGAGATCTACAACATATCAGCATAAGTTACACAAGTATCATAGTCAGAGAGTCACAAATCAGTCTTTCAAAAAGGGTGATATGGTTTTCCGACTGGTGCAAAAAAGAGACCACAAACTTGCCCCAATATGGGAAGGGCCCTTTATGGTTAGCAGAGTATTACACAATGGTTCATACTACCTAATTGAGATGAGGTTGAAAAAGGAAATACCTGCTAGTAAGAAGAGAAAGAGATCTGGAGGCAGTACAAACCTGGATGAGATAGACCATCCATGGAATATTGCTCAGCTATGTCCCTTTTATTCTTAAGTTTTCTTTATTTGTAATCATATCAATGTACATGTTCAAAGTGAAATGAAGTATTGGTGTCCTCAATGTTTTTTCTAAGATGTTTTTTAAGTACCATCTTATTTCTGAATGATCATGTCACAGTCAAAAATCCCAGAATACTTGAAAGTACTTTATGCTCATGTTTGATCTGGTTAGATTTCCGATTCTAAAAATTCTACCTTCGGGTATAAGTCTAAACTTTTAGTTTATACTTGGGTTTTTGTCTGATTGCTTGATGCGGGTATTTTCTGAGTAGTGAATTTTTGGTACTGGAAGCCGGCTTTGATTCCGGGTTTAAGTTGGTTTGGCAATTGAGCTTCGTTGCTCGGCAAAGTTTCCATGCTTAAAGTTTGCTGGCTCATGAAAGGGACGAGGAAGAAAGCCAGATAAACGATAAGTATAAACACAAAACAATGCTTAAGTATTTTCCAAGAACAAAAATAAAAACACATGTGTGCTAAAGAGTAAAACATTAGTTCTTACATAGCAGCACTTCAAAATGAATAGGTTTAACACATTACATCATAAGCTTGTTTTAGAATAATAGAAAGTTTCTTGCAACTTGTTCACGTTGTAGGAGAAGGATTTTCTGGCTCGCTGGTGCTGTCACACAAGTTGCCCTGATCTTTTCTCATAATGAGGACATCAGGCTCTGTCTCTTTGTCGTCATCTTCGTGAACTTCTTCATCTTTGGCTAGGGGGCTGATGTCTACGAACTTCTATTCTTGTAGACAGTTGTTGGGCCTCCAAGTGCAAAAGTTTGTAGAACAGCAGCAAGTTTTCCCTTAAGTGGATTACCCACGGTTTATCGAACTCAGGGAGGAAGTGGTCAAAGGTATTCCCTCTCAAGCAACCCTACAATCAAGATACAAGAAGTCTCTTGTGTCCCCAACACACCCAATACACTTGTCAGGTGTATAAGTGCACTAGTTCGGCGAAGAGATAGTGAAATACAAATGGTATAGATATAAAACAACGGTGCTAGAAAATAGCTTGATGGCGTGGAAGAGACTAAAGGCAAACTGAAATAAAGATGGCAACAAGCAAACATGTAACAGATCTAATTGCAAACGGTGTTTCAATGTTTAGAAACAAGGCCTAGGGATCATACTTTCAGTAGTGAACACTCTCATATAAATATCTTCTCTTTATGATACTACTCTTAACTACTCTCCGGTTGGACACTCTAATCAACGGTAGGGCTATAACAGCACACCTCAAAGTCCATCTTTCCCATCTGGAAAACCCCACACTGTCACCTTGAGCACTAGATGGTTCCAACAAACACCACAATTTCATAAAGACATCCAACTCCAAATATAACTCGTAACAAGTATTTGTAATATCTAGCCTAAGTGCCACCATGGTGTGCACACTGTCAACTTCACACACATGGGGAGAGCAGAGATCTATTAAAGCACTTGAGTAGCAAGGTGGATCTATAGATTACAAGCTCATGATCTCAATAAGATCATGCATAGAGAGAGAGATGAACACATAGCTACCAGTAGAAGCCTTAGCCTCGAGAGAGAACTACTCCCTCCTCATCATGGGAATCAGAAGTGGTGATGGAGATGGTGGTGGAGATCGATGGAGATGGATCCGGGGTCACTTCCCCGTCCTGGCAAGGTGCCGGAACAGAGACTTTCTGTCCCCCGAATCTCCCCTTCGGTGGCGGCGGTGCTGCGGAACTTTTCGTGGCTGGAGGCTTGACTATTTAGGATTTTCGCATCGGGAGGCTTCTTATAGGCGAAGAGGCAAGGTCGGTGGACGGCCAGGGAGCCCACGCCAGCTGGTGGCGCGGCCAGGGCTAGCCCATGCCAGCTGGTGGCGCGGCCAGGGCTAGCCCGCGCCACCACATGCTGTGGCCGCCTTGTGGCCCCTCTCCGTCTTGTCTTCTGGCTCCGTGAGTCTTCCGGTAAAATATCAACTTTGGCTTTTGTCCCGTCGAATTCCGAGAATATTCATTTTCTGACTTCCTGGAACCAAAAACAACAGAAAACAGGCAACTGGCACTGTGACATCTTGTTAATAGGTTAGTCCCAGAAAGTATATAAAAAGTACTCCAAAGTTGGAACAAAACATAAGAAAGTAGATAAAACCAAGCATGGAACATCAAGAATTATAGATACATTTGCAATGTATCAGGGGCTTGGAGGTACTTCAATAGATTTGAAAAATGGCTTCTCGTAGATGGTTAAATCGGCTACATGGCAGGCATACCCGGCACACGAATCCCAGATTTCATCAACATTCTAAAGCTTGCCATCTTCATTGATAGTCGAATATCCTTTGGTAACTCGCCAGATTTCCATGTTTCCATGGTGGCTCATTACCATTGTAAGGGCATTATGTGCTGCTGTATGGGCATAAGACATCTGCCAATCGTCAATAAGCTTGGGCATATCCTTCGGCTTATCACGTACCTCGAAGGCAGACATTTTGTCCAGGTCGGAGAGATCCTTAAGCTTATATATCTCTTTATCTAAATTGCACACCAAACTTCGGAGTTCATTCTGAAGAGCTTCGGTGGTATCCGTTTGCCTATCCACTTCAAGTCTGAGATTTCCTTGTCTTGGCGAGCTATTGTTCGATCATGCTCCTTATTAGCGTGATTGCTAGATTCAACAACGTTGTTTATACTGCGCTCATGATCTTCCTAAAGCTTATCTAGCTTAGCTCGTAAGTCGGAATTTTCTACCTCCAAGACTCTGAAATCTTAGGCTTCTTCAACAAGCTTGCAGGATTGTTTCAACATACCCGAAGCAGTAATAGAGAAGTCGAATTAATATTCGGAACAAAATCACACAAGCTGTGAAAATTCGAAGTCATAAGAGCTTACCTTCTGCTTCATCTTTGTCAACTTTAAGTTGAGCATTTTCAAGTTGGAGAGTTGTTGCCTCTCTCTCCGCTTCTTGCAGATATTCGTCAACAGTTCTCGGTTATAATAATTAACTTTATGTAAGTCAGAATGGTAACCAGAGTCAGAAGTCTACTAAGACTCGAGATGCTATTTTAACTAAGTTAAATATTAGCACGAGCCTTGGGGAGCTATACTACTTCATTATTTGGAATCCTATAAAACCATAAATTCATATTCCTATCCAACTTCATGCTTGGGGGTAGAGGGTATGATTTAAAATATAATAAAAAGCGTCGGAATATGAGTTACATAATGTTCATTCTTCAGCTTGTTGAGGCTGATGTTTACTTCAGTAGAAACCTTCTTGGTGAGGGTTAAAGAAATGACTAGTGGAGGCGGAGCCACACCGATCTTTAACTTCTCGTCGCAAAGATGAACTAGATCAAGAAGCTCCGCAAGTTTAACATGTTCGGCTTCTTGAGCCTCCTCCTCAGTTGTAATATTCCGGGTCTCTAAGCAGTGGAGAGCCAGCTTCTGGATTTCTTCTACGCTTTTCCGAGTGAGGCCAAGTTTGGCAACACACGGATTTTGCAGAAGGTTCTCTGTGAAGTTTTCAGCTAAGGGGTCATTGCCCTTCGAGGGTTCACCCTTATCAACTCCCGAGTCACTCATGGTGATGATGGTTTGCGAAGCTAGGTTCTCTGGATCTACATACTAAGCCGTAACATCTTCAGCACATGGAGACAAAGTATCCTACGGTACTGATGATGGCTTCGGGGTAGGAGTTGGAGGTGGGGTAGTAGGTGAAACCAAAGTCAACTTTTGCTAGCGCAAAGTCTTCCCCAGATTTCCTTTTCCCTTTCCCTTGATAATTGTTTTACCTCTGGATGGTAACAGATTATGATCGTTACAATTCAAAAAGAATATGAATTAAGATAGAAAACCTCATGAAGGAATTTACCTCTTCACAACTGGCACCTTTTGTGGGCCAACAGATATAGTCGGAGTTTTGTTCTTCCGGGTAAGCGCCTCCGGCAACAACTCAAGATCTTGATCCTCCCAAGGAACTGGATCCTCGGGTGGATATCCCTCGAGAAGAGCAAGCTACGACCCGAGGAGGTTAGCAAGCTGAAAGACAGATTATCTCAGCATCACAAATAATATAAATATAGATGAGAAAATAAATGAGTATGGAATAAACAGTTGGAAAATCTTACTGGTGTCAAGGGCGTCTTGGCCGTGAACATGTCCAGAGATATCTCTAGAATCTTCTTGTCCAACCGTTCCTTGTTCAACCACTTAATCCGGGTCACGTAATCCTTGTTGTGGATCGAGAACTGGCTAATCCTCAGGTTGTCTTTTTTCCTCTCGGTGATCGTATGCATGGTACGATCACCATGGTGCTAGAGGGGTTGAATCCGACGTGCTAGCTAGTAGTGGACTAAGTCGGATCCCTTTAGGCATTTATGCTTCATTATGTATTCAATCCACCTCTTGGCACAAATCAAACCTTCAGTGAGAGCCGGTGCATCCGCATCCCAAGACTCTTGGGGAGTGGCGGCACCATCGACGAAAGCCCGCAAAGCTTCTTGCTTGTCAGGAGTAGGCTTATCCTTATGATAGAAAAATGTGAGGGCCATATTTTCACTGACTCGCTAGTTATAACTTTAGGATAAACTTGGTCTCTCCTAAGGGTTAGGATTAGTGTCCCGGTAATGTATGGATTACCGACAGTGATAGAATTTTTCCGGGTACCGAAGTAGTACCGGAATAAAGTAAGACTCGGTTTGATTCCGAGATAACCCTCACAAAGGGATGCATGGGCGCTATGCTCTAGAATCGTATTGGGAGGAAGATTATGAAGTTGAACACCATAATGATCAATCACCCTGGATAAGAAATTTGAGGAAGGAAAGCTCAAACCTCGTTCCAGATGGGTGCCGAAGTGAACTCTCTCGTCGGGTGTGAGGGGCGAGAACGGTTTTGCCGAAGCCGCTCCGCCATTCGTCAGCACAGAGAAGACCCTCCTTCTCAATGCCACGAATATTCTCATCATCTAGAATGCAGGGGATCCATGCCCCGCGGTAGTTCTCCGTCATCGTCGCCACCATTGTCACGCCGTGGTCGCTGCTTTGCCGGAACTGGAGGCGTCAGCCATCCGACCGGAGGAGATGGCCTTTGGTGGGCGGTGCTGTGAGGATTGGGGTAGAAATGAAGGAGGCAATGGCGTTGGATCGAGGCAAGGGAACTGGTAAGAGGAGAATGAGGAAATCTCAACCCCTTATAGATCACGCTTGCGCCAAGATTCATGTGAAAGCATGTCATCTGCGCCACACGTAGTGGAAGGAACAGGGAAACTTCCCCGAGAAGATTACACCTCCTCAATCGGTGCCTCGGTTGCGCGTGAAGCGGACCCACCAACAGTCACACTGACAGATTAATTGTCAGTGGCAATACTGATGTTAGGTTGCGTCAGATACCAATGTCCGACTTAGTTTGAAATCGAGGAGGGGAAAACCGTAATGGAGTATTCACAGGTCTGACTCATTTTCGAGACCCGGATCCTACTTTTGTTTTGGAGTTTCAGGAATCCTTCAAGACTCTACAGCCGAGGAAGAATCAAGCTAGGCGATGAAATCTAACTTTGGATCTTGGAGGCTTCTGGGGCTACTGTTGGGGATATACTTTCCGGGTATACCCACTATGACTCGCTGACCAGGATGACCCACTTTGGGTTAGAGCTTTGCTTCACGGGTAGCCCAGTCAGGGAGAGAAGATGGAAGCCCGTCCGGCAACGGGAAGGCCTATAAGACTTACTGGCTTAGGCCTATGTAGTTACTTGTAGTCCAATATGTACTCGGTAACCGACTCTGTATCATAGACTGATAGGTCTCTCCTGTAACCCTAGGTCGGATATCTATATAAGCCATCCTAGGGACCAGCCTTTTGGGCACCCACAACTTACAACCTCAACTCGCATAGGAGAAACCTCTCTTCTAATCAGTACTTCCGGCTCTACCATATTACTGGATTGCTAGCAGGAGTAGGATCCGTCCACCACAGGCGGATTCAAACATGGGTAAAGCTTGTGTGATCACCATCCTAAAACACCATCGTCTCACACCCCATATTTCTCCACACCTTGAGGACCCCCTCTCGGCGTACATGTCTTCAATCCGACAACACTGCCACATGGGATGGCCTCCCGATTCAATGCCTCCTCACACTCATGCTCGAGGAGCGACATCCACCGCACGGGGTCACTACAACCTAGGTCATGTTGCATGTTCACCGGTAGCAAGGACCATCCGTACTCCATGAACGCGTAGATCATCGTCGCGTGGAAGTGGTGGGACGGTGTTGCCATCACCGGCGAGCTCCCAGCTGATGCCGATAGGGCGGCATGAGAAGGCCGACCTCGAACAGCACTATGTCCTCGTCGAGGCTGAGGTTCCTCAACTAGAAGACAACGCGCCAGCTGAAAAGGGATCGTATGGGCACCTAGAGTATGGGTGAATACGTGTTACTCCAAATTTTAGTTCATTTTCACTTTAGGCTTGACTAAGGTAAATTATCTAGATATGCAACTAAGGTGAATTTACCTATATGACAAAGTAGCATCTAGCAAGAAACAAAATACAAGTAAAGAGTGGTTAAAGGATAGAGTTAACCGAGAGTGGAGCACGTGGAGAAACAAGATATGATTTCCCGTAGCTCCTTCATTTTGAGGTGAAGTACGTGGTCGTTGGAGGGGTGGGCAGTACTAGGACCACCACACCACAAAAGGTCTCACCCTATTCTCTGGTGAACCTTGCCACAATGACCCGATTCACTTTTCCACTATGGTACCCTTCGAAGTGGGAACCGGTGCCTTTACGACAAGCTAGGGGCCTGCATCCACAACTGAATTGGAGGCTCCCAAGTACCACAACAAGCTATCACAACAATATACAAACTTAGCAAGGGTGAAATCAAGAACTAGGGTTTCCAAAGGAAACAATAGAATCAAATCCTCAAGTGAATGAGGGGGAAAACAAATCACTTTGGTGAGTATGTAGATCAAGGTCTACTCCCTCGATACCCCAAAGATCACCAGCTTTGAGTAGTTGGAGAAGGAGATCTATCAATCTAAGTGGCTCTAGATATGGAGTTCTTCAGGAGAGGAATGAGCGGCTTGAGCTTGAAGGAGAGGGGTATTTATACCCCCTCCTGAAATGTAGCCATTTAGAGTTGTTGTTGCAATTAAGGGAAGAATATTCGACCCTTCGCGGGGGCTGGAATATCCGGCCTGGGCGAAAACTCTGGTCCTGGTGAAATCTCTGGGAAATAATCCAGGGAAATATTTGCCCCCACCATTTAGTCATGCGCCATAAATCCTTTGTCAGTTTGGGAGGATTATTCAAATAATCCCCCTGGAATATCCAGCCAGAAGAAATATCCATCCAATAATTCGTGGAAACATCCCCCCATATGAGGCCCGTGCCATCTAGGACTCAGAAAAACCGAGGGGTCCGGATTATTCAATAACCCCCCCCCCCCCCCCCCCCCCGATGATACACCAGATTATCTTGCCTGGTGCAAGAAAAATTCCTAGATTGCACGCTGGCTCTTTTCATATCTTTTTGGGGAATTGATGCTGGCAATAGATAAACATGTAATCATCATGCATCACTCAACACATAATTAGATTGTCCATAATGTTGTTATCTAACACACAAAAGATAAGAGGATCAAGAAATGTTCTTTAAATCTCCCCCTTTCTGGTGTTAGATGACAACACTAGGATTTGTAAGAAAATACTAGGCAATATGTTTCTAAGAGATAAAGAAACTACCCCCACATGTGTGCATATAAGTAATTTGTAGTGGAATATAAATGCACATCATATAGGTTTGAAGTTTATCTATAAAAAGCACACAAGAAACAATTACAAGAAATAGGATATAACAATTCTACCAACAACTTATAAATGAATAATAGATAAGTTGGGACTTGATATAGAGATCATACCACACAATTATATAGTCTCAACCATAGATAGTAGAGAAATCCATATGTTACACAATACCACAAATAACTTAGTTCTCACAAACACAAATAGCAAATGGCAAATGAGTTCAGCACTAAGATAACTAGACACAAGCTCAAGATAAATGCATTAGATAGAGATATGTTTGTGCCCAACCCATGCAAATCCCACGGAGTTCCTAATAGAACTACTCCCCCATTTGGCATTGAAACACCAAAAGGGGAAGGATCAATGCTAAAATGTCCTTGGACGATCACACGGAGCCCTCGTACTCCTTATAGGCATCCTAGTCCTCACTCTCATCCTCATCATCATCGGGACCTGTATATGTAGTAGAGCCCTCTACCTGTGCCCCATAGAATTGACCCCTGAGGTGTTCCACTTGTTGTACGGGACTGGAGGAGTGTGCCTAGGAGGCTGACTTGCGGTACCCTTGACATGGTGAACGATAACTGTTGAGTGTGAGAAATGTCACGGTGCTCCTTGTAAGCCTAGTACTGCTCCTTGTGGATATCCACCTTCATGCATAGGACATTGTGCTCAAACCAACTCAGTTTCTTCACCTCTCTAGAAATATATAGAGTTGGATGCTTTCTTGCACGGGTGCTACCAGTCATATGAGCATCTCTCATGAAAGTATCCAAAGGTTCTGAATCAGCTAGAGGAGTGGCAACTTTCTTATTCTTGACATAGGGCTTTCTAACCTTGTGAGGCTCACAATCATCACTAAGTTCCTCATCTAAAAGAGTGTGCTTGATGAGCATCATAATATATGGAGCATACGAAATAGAGGTCCTGTGTACCATGGCATCATACATCTATTTGAAGATGAAGTCCATCACGTCCACAAATATATCCACATTGAGGTCATCATTTTTGTAGCATTCACTAGAAAAGCAAAGGAGGTTGACAAGACTAGTGCAGATGGCATCATTGTTGCCACCACTTGGAGAAATCTTCTCACAAAAGATGTCCACAAGATGATCATAGAGAGGAAGAAGACCGATGATAGTACCAATAACTCCACCACGGCAGTAGAATTTAGCAAGCTTGTTCTTGTTGGTTGGCTTCAGACCATGAATGCGATGTCCAACTAGAGTATGGCCATTGAAACCATACCCAAGTATACCACCAAACTTGAAAAAGTCAGACTCACAAAGCATACCTCCTATCATCCACTTCATTATGTGAGCATCATCACCCTTGATCACAAGAGTAGATAAAAACTGCTGAACAAGAGTCACATTGTAGTCACATTAGAGCTCCATGAGGTGGTGCAACCCCAACCTATCAGTTACATCAAAGGCATCTAAAAGGTAGTCTTGGTCCTGAGGTGAGAAAGTTCAATCAGGTGCATTGGATGCGACTTGAAAGAGACATAGATATCCTTGTAGATTTACAACTGCTCCAAGCACTAGAAATTTTGATCTTCAATCTCTTCATCATTCTCAATAGTCTCATACCAGTGTCCTTGTCTAATACTAGCATATGAGATGTTGTAAATGTCCTTGACATTGATTCTACTTTTCTTGCCTTTCTTCCTCATGGCAGCCCTTTTTCTTTTCTCTTGATCAACCATTCTCTTATCTTCTTCCGCACGCTACCGAGCAACACCCTCGTAAACAAGCACACCCTCTTCATTGGTGTGAAAATATCGAGCATGAGGACGTCTCTTCCTTGGAATACCACTACAACCACCTGTGAAGAAGCACATAGAGGGATAGAATAAGATAAGCACACACAACTCATAGGAAAGAGTATGCGAGAAATGGTAGAGAAGCATCCTAAGGTCATTCGTACATCGGCCTTCGCAAATTAGAAACGCTAAAATAGACAAAACTTCTCAGGCCAGATAATCCGGCCTTCGCAAATCAGAAACGCTGAAACTTTGTACATCCAAATTCTCAATGGAAAAAAGTAAATGGGTGCAATAGGTTGCTAAACTACTATGATTAACATGCAATAGAGTCCTAAGGGCATCATATACTCCAAGAATTTGAACAAAATAACCCTGCATTGAAGAAAAGATGACAAGTCACCTAGGATTAAAAAATGAGGGAGTTACCCTCATACATATGAGGAATATCTTGGAGGAGATGATGCCTCGATTGATGGAGAAGCAGAACCAGAAGGGGGCCAGTGAATCCGGAGGCCGAGCGGATCCGGTGAGGTGAGAGGAGGGGAGGCGGCGACAGTTTGAGAAGGGGGTCGGGAGTGGGAGAGAGGTTCAAGTGATCCTCTCACCCCAATGGCCCCTAGATATTTTGACAAACCACCTGGGCTGGATATTTTGACCCCAGACTAGGGGCAGATATTCTGTCCCCCGCAGAAAATTCAGAATTGACTGAATTTCTGGCCTCCACTTCTCATGCCTCAAGATACAACATGACTTGTGTGCTAGATTGATTGGTTTTGAGGTAAAGAAGGGTCTTAGGTTTATATATTGAAATTGGGATGGTACTTCACACCCAAGATTGCAAAAAGGTAAATAATCAAAACGCTAATATAAACATAAGATAGGCAATAAAAGCTGAAAAGATCCACAAAGAACCAACTCTTCACAAAGAAGAGGTCGGTGGCCGAGGCCACCTTGTATGAGTGTTTGGCATGACACCGCGAAGATATATCTTGGGTTCATAAACGATACACATAATTTAATCTCACATATCACAAAATGATATTAAGAGGAATGATTTCCTTACTTTTGGCATCATGGGGGAGGGTTAGCCCAACTAATTAGGACCACACTCCCCCATATCCATGCCTGCACCTAAACCTAAATATGGATCAAAATATAGATGAATATGCAAGTTGTTTAAGTCAAGCTCCTTGAATCTATGATATTTAGCTCATTCCTCAGATAGCAAAACATTGCTTCATCAAGAGGCTTGATGAAAATATCTGCAAGTTGGTCTTTAGTTGGAACATATAGAAGCTCAATATATCCACGGGCAACATCTCTAGTGATAGCGAATCTCAATATGCTTCGTGTTGTATGTTGCACCGGGTTGTAGGAAATCTTGATAACACTTTCATTGTCACACAAGAGGCACTTTATCACAAATGACACCATATTCCTTAAAAGTTTGCCTCATCCATAACAATTGAGTGCATCCACTTGCAGCTGCTACATTATTCAGCTTCATCGGTGGATAGAGATATGCTTCTTACAAAACCAACACACCAAGGACCTACCAAGGAATTGGAATGACCTGGATGTTTATTTCCTATCACCCTTAACACCAGACCAATCTGAATCTGTGTAACCACAATGAGAGCAACCTAATCCTTTTGGATACCACAAACCATAGTTTGGGGGTATGAACTAGATATCAAAAGATTCTCTTGACCACCACCAAGTGGATTTCTTTAGGAGCATATTGGTACCTTGCACAAACTCCTACACTCAACACAATATTGGGTCTAGATGCACAAAGGTAAAGCAAAGAACTAATCATGGACCGGTATACCTTTTGATCCACATCTTTACCATTGGGATTTAGTTCAAGATGACACTTGGTTTTCTTTGGTGTAGCAACCCCATTAGGGGACTTCATCTTGAACCTCTTGAGCTTGTCTTGGATATACTTGGATTGATTAATGAAGGTTTATCCACTTAATTGCTTGATTTCAAACCCAAGGAAGAACCTCATTTTTCCCATCATAAACATCTCAAACCTCTCGGTCATAAGCTTTGAAAATTCATTATTAAAAGCTTTGTTAGTTGAGCCTGAGATAATATCATCAACATATAATTTCACATGAAAAGCTCCCCTTTGAAACTCTTAGTAAAAAGAGTATGATCGATTATCCCAACTTCAAACCCTGGTCTAACAACTCTCTAAGGTACTCATACCATGCATGTGGAGCATGATTATGACCATAGAGCGCCTTATCGAGTTTGTAGACATGGTTCGGGAAGTTGGGATCCTCAAATCTCGGGGCTTACTTAATGAACACCAACTCATGTAAAGTACCATTAAGAAATGCAATTTTCACATCCACTTGTTGCAACTTAAAGTTGTGATGTGCTTCACATGCAAGAGGGATACATACAGACTCAAGGCAAGCCACGGGAGCATTGGTTTCACCAAAGTTAATGCCTTCCACTTGAGATAAACCTTGAGCCACCAATCTTGCCTTGTTTCTTAAAAAAATTACATTCTCATATTGCTTGTTCTTGAATATCTAATTTGTGCCAATAACTGTTCGCGAACGTGCTATGGAAAACAAAAAATTCTAGCACATCACCAAGATCCAATGCGAGAGGAGATAACGGATCATACCCTCGAAGATCGAACTAGCGGAAGTTTTTCGATGACGAGGTTAGACATGCATCGATCCCAGCAAAAGCCTTAGCGAGTCGTGAGCAGATGTATTATCCCATGGACGGCTTCGATGGTCTAGTGCTCCAAGTGTGGCACCTCCATCGGTATCCACACGTGCAAGAAGAACGACACCGCATCGAGGCGATATCAAGAACTCGCGGATGAAGCGGGAATGTGTTGATGAAGATCTTGAAGCACTCTGTTGTCCAGCTAGATTGAATCTAGACGGGGTAGAAGACGTGCAGCTCCGGGTGTTAATGAAGATATCCTCCGTGTGACGATGACGACGATGCGAGGAAGAGGGATAGGAAGGGCGTCGGAGGATGAGGAAACGATGGACAACAGCTTGGGGTTGTGCTCCTTGGGACTTCTATGTTGTGCCCTTGCCCTCTCCCTCATATATAGGTGGCCTCTCCCCTCCCAAGGGGAGAGTAGGATTAGGAGTAGGCCTCTCCCCTCACCAACTTGGGAGGGGAGTTGGAGTCCGAGGAGTCCTCCTCCCCCCACCGCCCACCCACCAGCCATGGGGAGAGCAAAGGCCGATTCGGCCAGGGAATTCTCACCCCGTCCCCCCTTGCGTGCATGTGTGGCCTAGTGGGACCATTGGACCCACTAACATAATAAATAATAATTAATAGTTATTAATTATTTAATATAATATTTATTCTGAACCATCTCGTATTAAATCTCGGACAACTCTCAATTAATTCAAAACCTTCCTCAAATATTCCCAGCGTCCTATTTTAATGTCCGAAACAACTCCGTCCACTCTCGGTGATATCTCGGACACCTCCAGAATATTTCGAGACACTCCGGAACATCTTTTTGTGATTACTTCATTCAACTATCTTATTCGCACTCACGTTCTAAAATGCCAAAAACGTCTTAAGTGTGTGACCCTATGGGTTTGGATATTTGTGGACATGTTTGGAACTCATTCCGTGACAATGATTACTATCAGTGTCTTGATAAAAGTAGCAAGCCCCACAAATAACACGAAGATCTTTGTCGTGTGATCCCTAGTATTGAGTCCGATACATATCATATTGATTCATCGATACTTTACATTGCCCGAGATGAAACACTAGGTTATTCTTGTTACCTGGCATGTACTCTTTACTCATCCCACACTATCGATGTTCCTATGTTCAACAACTTTATCACGTGTCCAGCCAGACGATGACGAACATCATAGTACATGAGTGGGCCTAGAGTGTATCTCTCCATCGTCAGGAGCATCAATTCCCACAAGCATCCCATGTCAATCATTGGTGAACCATCTAGTACGAACAAGAATCAACTTTATAATTGCTCCATCAAGGGAAACTTTGTAGAATCTTGCCACACCATATTGTACCCAAGTTCATATATGTGTCTCGTGGTCCAACGATCTCTAGTAAAGGCAATATATTGTTTGTGAGAAAATACCGATAACAAATATTGATGCCGTATTTCACGGTGTCTCTGGTTTGGATCTATCCATCATCGTTGTTCTCCAACATATGTCACAAACAAAACCACAATTACATATGTCATTTTTCCCATAGTTAGGAAACTGAAACTATCATTGACATATATACTAGTCTTAGAGGCATGACTAGGGATATCATTATTGGTGTTTATTATTCCACACATGTATTAGGGTTTTCCTCCAAATACACATTATTTAGAACCAATACAATTATAGCACAGAACAATAAACTTAATTATGAAATAGAAATAATAATACATTTATTATTGCTTCTAGGGCATATTTCCATTAGTCTCCCACTTGCACTAGAGTCAATAATCTAGTTTAGATTTAGGAATCTAACACCTATGGCTTCCTGGTGTTGTACATTGTTTGCAACCATGAGTAACTTTTTCAATAGGTCTCCACATTCAGATCTGTATGAATTTTGCACATCTTGATGTCACCATCATGCACGAATTGGCGTATGAGATTAAATCGATGTTGTACATGCTTGTTCTTCTAGTGGGACCTTGGTTCTTTTGCTTGATCGATGTCACCATTGTTGTCACAATGAATTTCCATAGGCACTAATGCACTTGGAACTACACCAAGTTCTATAATGAAGTTATTCATCCATACACCCTCCTTTGTAGCACCCGATGCTGATATGTACTCCGCCTCTACTGTAAAATCCTCAAATCTATCTTGCTTAGAACTTTTCCAGCTCACCACCCCCCATTCAAAGTGAACACATAACTAGACTAAGATCTAAAATCATCAGGATCATTGACAAAACTTGCATTGGTGTAACCTTTTTCAGTGAGCTCTTTGTCACCTCCATATATGAGAAACATATTCTTAGTACTTGTCAAGTACCTAAGTATATTTTTCACTGCTATCCAGTTATTCACTCCTAGATCACTTTGGTATCTGCTCGTAACACTTAGAGCATATGATACATCTATTCTTGTACATATCATGGCATACATGATTGAACCAATTGTTGACGCATATGGGACTTCACTCATGTCATCTAGCTCAACATCTATCGTAGGACATTGCTTCTTGCTTAGTGGTTTGCCATGCACCATTGGAAGTGATCCCTTCTTGGATTCTTCCATTTTGAAGCTCTTCAAAACCTTGTCTATATATGTATCTTGGGTAAGCCCTATTCGAAGGGGTTTCGTGGCAGAAAACAATAAAAAAATTAATACGAGAACACACCAACCCAAGATTTATCTATGGAGAAGTATAGTAACGAGCGGGGTATAGTGATCATACCTCTGAAGATCGAGAAAGAGGGAATACGTTCCAGCACAAATGTTGCTGATGAAGCCGAGTATCGCAGACCTCAAGGTTTAGAAGTCTTCAACCATCCAGCAACACTATTGGTGATGCCTCATCGAGCTTTATAGGCCTCCGGTGTAAAGGATGTCTCCCGATCCCCGATCTAGCAAGGCAGCGAGAGAAGAAGATTTAGATTGATTCCAGTGGCACGATGGTGTGCGCTGGGTGGAGAAACCTCTACCTCGTGTAGCACATTCCTAACTTGGGAACAAGTTTGAGAGGGAGAGAGAGAGGGAGAGAGATAATGGTAAAGGCCAATTGTGGGATGGATTTGGGGACAAGGGTACCCCTCTTTATATAGGTGGAAGGGAGGCACTACCTCCCTCAAAGTCCTGGGGTAGGACTAAAAGGAGGGAAGAGGCGGCCGGCCAACCCTCCCACATGGGCCCCACGTGTTGGAGGGCCCACTAGGGCCGGCGACCCCCCTCTGGCATTCCCTAGGGTGCAACCCCCTCTTGGGCCTCCTCCGATGAGGCCCATTTAGGTGGGATGCCCCATAATTCCATTTTAAATAGATTTTTTAATATTAATTCATTTAATTAATATTAAATACATATTATTTAATACCTATCACTCCAAAACTCTTTCGGACCCCTCCGTTCATCATCGCATATCCCGAAACACTTTCGATATCTCCCTAGAACAATTCCGGTTCTATCTTCCTATTTATCTATCGGTGTTAGATCAACTCGTAGCATCAATTAACTTCTAGTGTGACACCCTTACAGTTCGGGAATGTTCAGGTATGAAGGGTATCTCTCCCCGATCATTGATCATTAGCGGTATCTGGAAATACATGATGATCCCTACTCATTCCACGACACAATGTTGTTCGCATGAACCTTCTAAACATCGAGTCGCTTTGCACAACGATACCTGGTTTGTTGAAGACCTGATCTCATGTGTCCCATACATTTCAATATTGTTACGGACAAACACGTTTAATCATTCCCGTGACATCACATCCGTGTCACCTAGTCACATGCTTGCAAGCTCATTGATGTGGTCTCACCGACTGGGCCTAGAATATCTATTCATCACTCGGATAGGCAAATCCCAATCTCGATCACACGCCTCAACCATTCCTCTGGAATACCTAAAATACACCTTTATGGACACCCAGTTACGGACATGATGGTTGATGTGATCAAAGTAGCTACGGGAGATAGTGATTAAACATGATCTCATGGTAAAAGGATTAGTTACTATGCTTTGCTAGATATCACAACATTGAACTTTGTGACTGGATCACGTTGAAATTCTATGGTCAGGTGTGTCCATCACTTCATTAAGTGACCTCATTGTCAGGTGACTGTTTTATGTCAAGTCCATGATCGGGAAACCTTGATCATCATCTTCCCAACGAACTAGTACTAGAGAATACTAGGGACCTTATTGTTTATATACCACACATGTATTAATGTTTTCGCTTAATACAGTTGTAGCATGATACAAAACTATTATGAACATTAGAGATATATCAATAAACAACTTTATTTATTGGCCTCTAGGGCATATCTCCTTCAGTCACCCACTTGCACTAGAGTACAATTACACTAGTTTACAATAGGCAATAATCTAACACCAATAGCATTCTGGTGTTGATCATGCTTTGCTTGTGGAAGTTGTTTGGTGACTAGATCAACTACATTCACATTTGTATGTACTTTAAAAATTCTAATGTTACCCTTAGCAACAGACTCTCTTATTACATGGTAACATCGCTCTATGTGCTTGGCTACGGAGTGGAACCTCTGGTCCTTTGCGTTTGCAATGGCCCCTATGTTTTCATAGAAGACGCAACATGGTCTTGCGCGCTTGGGAACACTCCAAGTTTAGTAATGAACTTCCTCATTCATACAGCTTCATTAGCTGCATCTGCAGTAGCCATGTACTCCGACTCCATAGCAGATTGAGCCATCGAGCTTAGCTTCCCGCTCCTCCAGCTCACTGCGCCTCCATTAACCATGAACACATACCCTGTTTGAGATTTCCTATCATCTGGATTAGTGGATAAGCTTGCATCCACGTAACTTGTTACGACAAGTTCTTCCTAACAGCCTCCAAAGACTAAAAGCATATCCTTAGTTCTTCTCAAGTACTTGAGGATATTCTTAACTGCATTCCAATGAACCATCCCTAGGTTCTTTGGAAACGGATCATCAAGCTAAGAGCCAAAGCTACATCTGGTCTAGTACAAAGCATGGCATACATGATGGAGACAATGGTCGAGGCATATGGAACACCTCTCACTTCTTCCTTCTCATGTTCCATTACTGGGCATTGAGTCACACTCAACTTATCACCTTTTATAACTGGGAAAGAACCTTTCTTTGGCAGTTCCATCCTGAACCGCTTCAGAATATTTTCTATGTAGGTGCTTTTACCAAGATCCAACAGATGCTTTGATCTATCTCTATAGATCTTAATGCCCAATATGTAGGCAGCTTCACCCATGTCCTTCATAGAGAATTTACTATTTAAATACTCATTCACGCTATTTAGAAGATTCACGTCATTCCCTATTAGCAATATGTTGTCCACATATAGTACTAGGAATGCCACTGAACTCTCATTCACTTTCTTATATATGCAGGCTTCCTCTGCGTTCTGGACAAATCCAAAACTTTTTATGACTTCATCAAAGCGAAGATTCCAGCTCCGAGATGCTTGCTTCAGTCCATAAATGGACCTCTGAAGTTTGCATACTTTACTAGCATCCTTTGGATCAACAAAACCTTCTGGTTGCATCATATACAACTATTCCTAATCATTGCCATTCAGGAAAGCGGTCTTCACATCCATCTGCCAAATTTCACAATCGAAATATGTAATAACTGCCAATATAATCTGAATAGGCTTTAGCTTTGCTACAGGAGAGAACGTCTCCTTGTAGTCAATTCCTTGAATTTGCTAGAAACCGTTTGCAACAAGTCGAGCTTTGTAAACGGTGACATTTTCATCAATGGCCGTATTTTTCTTGAATATCCATTTGTTCTCGATAGCCTTTCGGCCTTCGAGAATATCCACCAAGGTCCATACTTGGTTATCATACATGGACTTCATTTCGGATTCCATGGCTATTCGCCATTTCTTGGGTTCTCGGCCTTCCATTGCTTTCGTGTAGGTTGCAGGTTCGTCATGCTCCATAGTCATGACCATGTTCACAAGATAACTATACTATTCGAGTGTAGTATGTTTTCTTTTTGACATGCACGATTTGATAGCTATTTCCTCATGAGGTTCATGATCATCATCATTCGCTCCCACTTCAATTGATAAGGGTGGCTCCGGAACAACTTCCATGGCGATACTCGGTATTTGAAGACCAGGATCGATAATCTCATCGAGTTCTATCTTCCTTCCAATTACAACTTTCACAAGAAACTCTTTCTCGAGAAAGGTACCATTCTTTGGGACAAACGTTTTTCCCTCATATTGGTTGTAGAAGGTATATGCAATGGTCTCCTTTGGATATCCTAGAGAGATGCATTTTTCTGACATAGGTTCGAGTTTGTCAGGCTGTAGTTTCTTAACATAATCCTCACATCCCTGGACCTTCAGGAAAGACAACTTTGGTTTAGTTCCATGCCATATCTCATACGACGTTGTCTTCATGGACTTGGATGGCGCTCTATTTAAAATGAATGCAGCAGTCTCAAGTGCATATCCCCAAAAGGATATAGACAAGTCGATAAGAGATATCATAGATCGTACGCTATCCAATAGGGTGTGATTACATCGCTCAGATACACCATTACGTTGTGGTGTTCATGCTGGCGTAAGTTGTGGTACAATGCTACAAGTCTTTAGATGTGTGCCAAACTCGTAACTCAAATACTCGCCCCCTCGATCAGTACGAAGGTGCTTGATTTTCTTGTCGAGTTGATTCTCAGCCTCACTCTGAAATTCTTTGAACTTTTCAAAGGTTTTAGACTTGTGCTTCATTAGGTAGATATACCCGTATCTACTTAAATCACCAGTGAAGGTGACAAAATAACGATAACCATTGTGCATGGGTACGCTCATTGGTCTGCATACATCTGAATGTATGACTCCTAATAGGTCTGCAACCCATTCTATCATACCCTTGAATGGCATCTTGGTCATTTTTTCGATGAGGCATGGTTCGCATCTATCGAGGGATTCGAAATCCAACGATTCCAGTAGTCCATTAGAATGGAGCTACTTTATGCATTTTACACCAATATGACCTAGATGGTAATGCCACATATACATGGAATTATCATCACCATGCTTGCATCGCTTGGCACCTCTGTTATGGATGTGTGTGTCATCACAATCAATATTTAATAAGAATAAACCTTTACTCTATCGTGGATGAGCATAAAACACATTATTCAAATAAATATAACAACAATTTGTTTCTTATTTAAATGAATAACGGACTTGCAACAAGCAAGACCCACTTACAATATTCATGCTGAAGGCTGGTACATAGTAACAATTATTCAATATTAAAACTGGTCCTAAAGGGAGACGCAAATGGAGAGAGCCGACTTCCATCACATCTACTTTGTAGCCGTTGCCGACACACATCGTTACCTTGTCCTTCACCAAGCACCGACTATTCTGCAACTCCTCCTGAGAGTTACAAATATGGGCAACATAACCGATTCAAATACTCAAATGTTGCTTTTGCCACTTGTGAGGAAAACATCAATAACATGTATATCATATATACCTTTCTCTTTGGCAATAATCTTGCCAACCTTCTTATCCTCCATATACTTGGATCAGTTGTGCTTCTAGTGACCCTCACCCTTGCAATAGAAGCATGTGGCACCGGGCTTGGCCTTGGGCGCCCTGGAGGAGAAGGCAACATGTTTGATGTTCTTCTTGGGTTTGCCTATTTTGCCCTTGCCCATCTTGGCGGACTTCTTGAAGTCAACAGTCCTATTGACAATCAGGATGGTGTGCTCCTTCTTGATTTCCACCTCAGCGTGCTTGAGCATGGAGAACAACTTAGACAGGGTTTTAGTCATACCTGGCATGTTGTAGTTCAGCACGAAGCTTTTGTAGCTAGAGGCAAAGACTGCAGCACCCTATCAATCGCCAGCTCATCATTGATATTGCAATCAAGATCATTTATACGTTGAATGTAGCTAGACATTTTGACCACATGGTCGCTAAAGCTGTTGTGCTCTTCCATCTTAGCCGAGAAGAAGAGGTTTGAAACCTCATAACTCTCAGATCAGGCCTGGGGTGTAAAGATGTCCTTGAGATCAATGATGATCTCAAAAGCACTCTTATTCTCAAATCACTTCTGTAGGTCGTCCTCCATGGGGTAGAGCATGCCATTTTGGACACAAGCATTCTCATCTGTATTCTGCTGATAAACATTTTTATTAGCCTGAGAGGTAGCGGCAGCGGGTTGGTTACCTATAGCGGCCTCAAGTATGGAGGACATCTTTTGGGGAAAGAGGAGAGTCCTTAAGTTGTGGGACCAGGCACTGAAGTTTGTCCCTTTAGTTTTTAGCTTTTCTTTCTCAAGGAAGGGGCCAAGGTTAAATGTGGGGTGAGACATCTACAATGGTATTTGTAAAGTTATTAATCGTAATGTTCATAATATGGGTTATGATTTAGTCCAACTAAAATACGATAACTCCCACTCAAACAAACATCCCACAACAGTCGTTTAGTGACTACATGGTCCCTTTACACCGCATCATCCCTGATCATCACAACCTTTGATGAAGCTGCCAGGGTAGATATCACATATCGATCACATCTCCATGCGACTCGTGCTTGACCTTTCAGTCATCTGTGTTCCGAGGTCATGTTTGTACATGCTAGGCTTGCCACCTTTAACCATAGTGTATTGTAGTGCATACATGCTTGCACCCACCATACACAAACATCGATGTTTTTGCACCTGATCATCACGATCTGCTCCACCAGGATGAACTTTCTTGGTGGTAAAAACATGTGGGAGAACATGAACATTGGAATTATAGTAGAGGGATTATCTTATTATGCTACCATTGTAGCATAATACTAGCACAACAAGATTCACACAACAACTAACATCTAATGAAAATAGGTATGTATGTGTGATATGTGATGTTTGTCGCATCTTGATCTCCATCGAGAGCACCAAGATTTGCACCAGGTTCATGGTGTCACCTTGCCTTTGGATGTCTATCCCATGAACACTTACCTAAACCACACATATCACTTGCCCTTCTGCAAAACAAAGTTAGACGCCTCTACTTTCTGTTTGCAAGTTTTACGTGGTTGATTGGGCTTTCGCACAAGAACTACTTCTTACCTACGAATCCAACCACAACATGGATTAACTAGTTGCCGCACCCCTTTTTAGGTCCATCCTTTGTAAGTACCATATCAACTAATGTTGGAGAGACAGACACCCGTCAGCCACTTATACGGTACATTTTATATGTTAGTCGTGGAGCCGGTCTCACATAAGGTTACGCATAAGGTTGGTCTGGGCCGCTTCATCCGACATTACCATGATAGTAGCAAGTACATGTGGGAGGGTAGCAATTATAAAATCAATGCCCACACAATCCACGTGTGTTCTAATCGTACTAGTACATCTACGCATAGATCTCTATGATACTAATGAAGGAGTTCTGTGGCAGAAAACAATAAATTTTCTTACTATGAGAATGCACCAACCTAAGATCTATCTATAGAGAAGTACAGTAACGAGTGGGATACGGTGATCATAACTTTGAAGACCGAGAAAGCGGGAATACATTCCCGTACAAATGTTGCTGATGAAGCTGAGCATCACAGACCTCAAGGTCTAGAAGGCTTCAAGTGTCCAACACCACTATTGGTGATGTATCGTCGAGCTTTACAGTCCTTTGGTGTAAAGGACGTCTCCCGAGCCCCGGTCCAACAAGGCAGCAGAAGAAGAAGACCCTGACAGATTCTAGTGGCACGATGCGTGCACTGGGTGGAGAAACCTCTAACTCGTGTAGCACATTCCTAACTTGGGAACATGCTTTAGAGGTAGAGAGGGAGGGAAAGAGATAATGGCAAAGGCCAATTGTGGGATGGATTTGGGGAGAGGGGTGCCCCTCTTTATATAGGTGGAAGGGAGGAACTATCTCCCTCAAAGACCCGGGGTGGGACTAAAAGGAGGGAGGAGGCGGCCGGCTAGCCCTCCCACATGGGCCCCACGTGGTGGGAGGCCCACTAGTGCCGGTGGACCCCTTCTGGCCTTCCCTAGGGCGCAACCCCCTCTTCGGCCCCCTCCGGCGAGGCCCATTTATGTGGCCTACCCCATAAATCCATTTTAAATATTATTTTTAATATTAATTAATTTAATTAATATTAAATACATATTATTTAATACCTATCACTGTGAAACACCTTCCGGACCCCTCTGATCATCATCGCATATCCCAAAACAGTTTTGGTATCTCCCGGGAATAATTCTGGTTCTCTCTTCCTATTTCTCTATCGGTATTAGATTAACTCGCGGTGTCTATTAAACTTTAGCATGACACCCTTACGGTTCAGGAATGTTTTGGTATGAAGGGGATCTCTCCCTGATCATTGATCATCAGCGGTATCTGGAAATACATGATGATCCCTGCTCATTCCACAACACTGTGTTGTTCGCTTGAACCTTCTAAATGTTGAGTCTTATTCCCTTTCCACAACGATACCTGGTTTATCCAAGACCTGATATCATGTATCCCATACAGTTCAATCTTGTTACTGGCAAACACATTTACTCATTCCTATGATATCACATCCCTATGACCTAGTCACATGCTTGCAAGCTCATTGATGTGGTCTCACCAAGTGAGCCCAGAGTATCTATCCTTCACTGGGATAGGCAAATCCTGACAATCAAACACCTCAACCATTCCTCTGAAATACCTAAAACACACCTTTATGGCAACCAGTTATGGACATGACGGTTGATGTGATCAAACCAGCCACGGGGGATAGTTATTAACATGATCTCACGGTCGAAGGATTAAGTTACTATGCTTTGATAGATATCGCAACATTGAACTTTGTGACTGGATCACGTTGCAATTCTATAGTCAGGTGTGTCCATCACTTCATTAAGTGACCTCGTTGTCAGGTGATTGTTTTATGTCAAGTCCATGATCGTGAAACCTCGATCACCATCTACCCAACGAACTAGTACTAGAGGATACTAAGGACCTGGTTGTTTATATTCCACAATTGTATTAATGTTTCCGTTTAATACAGTTATAACATGATACAAAACTATAATGAACATTAGAGATATATCAATAAACAACTTTATTTATTGGCCTCTAGGGCATATCTCCTTCACTATTAGGCGTTGGGATCTATATCTATATATCATTATGCCTAGTATGTAAGCTGCTTCAAATCTTTTCGAAAAACTTTTCTTCAACGAGTCTTTATAGTGTTAAGAAATGTTTTATCGTTTCTAGTCAACAATATGTCATCCACAAATAGTATTAGAAATGCTATCGTGCTCCCACCTTCTTTCTTGTATACACAGGACTCTTGTATGTTCTTGATGAAGCCAAAACTCTTCACCACTTCTTCAAAATGAAGATTCCAACTCCGTGATGCTTGCTTCAGTCCATAGGTCTGAAGTTTGCACACCTTTCCATCATCTTTAGGATTAACAAAACCCTCGAGTTGTAGCATATACACATCCTCAGTTAGCTTCCTATTCAGGAACGCTATTTTGACATCCATCTGCCATATTTCATAATCCTAATATGTAGCTATTGCTAGAAGTATCTAAACATCCTTAAGAATCGCTACTGGAGAGAATGTATCATCATTTTGAACTCCTTAAATTTGTCGAAAACCTTTTGCGACAAGTCGTGCTTTATAGACGGTCACATTACTGCCCGCATATGTTTTCTTCTTATAGATCCATTTACATTCTATAGGCTTTACGCCTTCAGGAGGGTCCATCAAGTTCCAAACTTGATTCTCGTACATGGATTCTATCTCATATTTCATGGCATCTTGCCATTTGATCGAGTCAGGGCCCATCATATCTTCTTTGTATGTATCGTTCATTGTTGTCCAATAATAGTATGATCGAAAGATGAACTCTACCAGATCTATGTGGTTCAATAGGAGCATTAATTTTCGAACGGGAACACTTGTAGGCGTGGCAACATCTAATGGCGCCATAGGCATTTCCAGATCAGTTTCTGGTTCTACGCTACTCTACCCATCTTGCTCCAGTTCAATAACCTCATTAAGCTCTATTGTCCTCCCACTTAAACCTTTAGCAAGAAATTCCTTCTCAAGAAATACTCCTCCTCGTGCGACAAATATCTTGTCTTCGGTTTTGTGGTAGAAGGAATACCCAACGGTTTCTTTAGGGTAACCTAAAATATGCATTTGTGCAACCTAGGATCAAGCTTGTTTGTGAAAGAGCATGTGGGCCCCCATGTGTGGTTTTGGTAATTAATGACAATCTTTATGGACTAATGTGCATATTAAGTTGTACTTGTAGGATTTGTCCATTGGCATCGCTTGGAGCATGCGTTGGCTTCAAGATCAATGAAATTAAGAAGAAGATGCATTGTCGAAGCTCAATATGCGCCATCCCTAGAAGATCTTTTGGTTCTTGCCATCCTCGGTGTTTATGGATCGATGAAGACAAGGCCAAAGGATGCTCAAGCCAAAGGTATTCTTGATAGGTTTTCCCGTTTACCGGTCTCCTGTTGACCGGGTTTAGGATAGATAGCCATACTATCAAGAGAGGCTCTCGAGTGAGTATCTCGATCATATCGTTTAGAGAGAGCTCAAACCTTTGCATACTTGCATCATCGTTTTGGGTGTTTATTTGTCTTATCCATGTGAGGATATAGAGCTTGTGGTATTCTTCATAGCAAGCTCTTGTTCATCAAAATCGGATCTCCCTTTTATATCTTGTTGTGATTTTGTTGTTGGAGGTTTTCCGGATTCTCACCAAATGAGGTATCTCACATTATACTACTTGATACATTCTCACTTGGTGATATCCAATATTTCCAATTATTGTTGGGTAGCTCTTGTCGTTCCCTTTCCAACGCAATTGGAATCGGGTCAATTGGAGTTACCAATCAAAATTTATAGTCGTTTGATTATTTGCCTCTTTTGTTTTAAAAAGAAAAAGAAAATGTATTTCTGTTCGTGAGCTGAGCGGTAGTACCGCTGTGCGCTACCGGCCCAACCTGAGCGAGCTGCGCTTAGCTCTGTGCTGCCCGGTTGCGCGCTCCGATAGTACCGGGCCCAACCGGTAGTACCGCCCGGGTGGACCGGCCGGCACAGGATCGCATCGCTCAGCTCCCAGCCTACCTCGCTCTCCTCCCGTGCGTCGCCCCACTCCCGGTCAGCGCCCCCGATCCCCTTCTCCCTTTGTTCGCTCGCGCCAGGCCGCCTCGCCGCATAGCCTCGCTCCGCCTCCCCGAATTGGGCCGGCCCAGCTCTCCGCCGCAGCCCGCGTCGCCGCGCCAGCGCTGCCTCGCGTGCGCGCCTAATCCTGCCTCGCTTTGCGCTGGCTCGCTGCGCTCGCCTCGCGCGCCTATCCACGTGATTTTCCCCGATCCCCTTTGGTCCCTTCGCTCACTGCCTGTTGTGCGTGTTCGCTGCTGGGAAGTTGGTTACGGTAGTACCGGCCCAATACGGTACTACCGGGCCACTCCGGTACTACCGGCCCACCCAGGCCGAAAAGGCCCCAACGACCAGATTTTGTGTAGCCCTATAAAAATCCTCTTTCTCTATTTTGACTAGTTAGTTCTTCCTCTAATATTTTCTCAAGCCCTTTGCCTCTCTTTCTCTACTCTCTTGCTTGATTAATCTCTTTCCCTCCAATGATTCTTGCCCATATTTGAGGGAAAGATAGAGGAGATCTAGATCTATATTTTGACCTAACCATTTCATCTCTTTGTGAGTGAATATTTGGGATCTAGATCTTTGGGGCTTTTTGTGTTCCCGTTTTGTGTTCTTCCTCTCTTATTCCCCCAAGTGCTTTAGTAGCCTTGTTGGAATTTGAGAGTGAAGATTTGGGCATCTTTGTGGTATTCTTGCCTTTTGCATTTGGTGCATCGGTGTTTGTTCTCTCTGGAGGATTTGTTCGGTGATATTCATCGTTGCTTGTCCCTCTTGGGTTCTTGGAACCCTAGAAGGTAGTGCGGCCTTTGTGGCGTGTGCTTGGGGTCTTCAATTAAGTTGTGAAGCTCCCCCAAGATAGAGGCCTTGGTGGCGATTATTGGGAGCCTCCAATTAAGTTGTGGAGATAGCCCCAATCTTTTACGGGTTTGGTGACCGCCCTAAAGTGTCCCATAGTGGAACAGGTGCTTGCCCGCGTGGTGGGTGCTCGGGAGAATAGGGTGAGGCCTTGGTGGCGTTGGTGGTCCTAGTACCTCCCACCCCTCCAACGAGACATACTCCCTTGTTGGTAGGAACTCGGTCAAACATCGTTGTCCCCGCGTGCCTCGGTTATCTCTATACCCGAGCTCTTTACTTATGCAATTTATATTGTGATAGCCATCGTGCTTGAAGTAATTATCTTGCTATCATATTGTTGCTTGTCTTGCCTAGCATAAGTTGTTGGTGCACATAGGTGAACCTTAGTATATCTAGGCTTTGTGCTTAACAAAAGAAAACGCTAGTTTTATTCCGCCATTGTTAAGGCCATCTCGTAGAAGTTTTTAATCGCCTATTGACCCCCCATCTAGGTGACATCCGTGATCTTTCAATTGGTATCAGAGCAAGATCTCTCGCTTTTAGGATTCACCGCCTTGAGAGTAAAGATGTCGTCTAGTGGAGTAGTGCACGATTCCTTCTATGTATTCGATGGCACAAATTATTATATGTGGAAATCTCGCATGCTAGTTATTTTCGAGACATCCACCCATCTATCGAGGGAATTCTATATATGGGCTTCTCTTCTCCTATGGATCCCCAAAACGAATCTTTAGAGGAGAAGATGAACTCTTATATAGATGCTCAAGCTACTAAAATGCTTTTACTTGTTGTGAGCAATGTAGTTATTTCCTCAATCATGCCTTATCAGAGTGATCATGATATTTGGACAAAGCTTCAAGGTAAATATGGTGTGTCCAAAATTATTGAGGATGATTGTTTTTGCTCCACCTCCGGCCGTGATGAGATATCATCTTCTACCACTTCACTACATGTGATTATTCATAAGGTAATGAAATGGTGAGTGGTGATAGAAATTGCAATTTGGATAGTGTGCATACTATGTGTAATCCTTCATCTCTATCTAGTTGCAATGATCTATCTTTGTACTCTAACACTTGTAGTACTCGAAACTCCTCATATGCTAGTGTTGGTAGTCCTTGCATATCATGTAGAAATTGCTTGAATAATTCACATGATGATATGCTTGCTTTGTATTGTTACCATGATAAAAATGCTTATATTTCCTCTAGTGCTTGTGTTGCTAAACATGTAGAGGAAACCGAAGATTATATGGAACAAGACAAGGTTTTGGATGGAGCTTCAAGTTCAATCTCATCTTCACCTTCCTCCAGTTCTCACTTATGCCTTATGGCTAAGGGAACTAAGGTAACCTCTTTAGATCCCATGGCATCTTATTATTATTATGATGATGATGATGATGTGGATGATGATAGTGAGAAATAAGAGGATGAGATTACCTCTTTAGATGAAAAGGGTGAGGTTGTTTATCGTGCTCTAGTTAAGAATAATATTGCTTGCTCTAAATTTGTTGAAATCTTAACTTGTGCTATGGAGAGCAAGAAAATTATTGAGCAATTGCAAGCTCACGATGATGAGCAAGAGCACACCATGAAAAGCTTCAAAGTCTCACTAATGATCTAAGAAAAGCTCTTTTAGAGGAACAAACCACCAAGGAGTCTCTTGAGGAGACCTTTGCCCTAGAATTATCTAGAGTAAAGGAAAACCATGATAGAGAACTCATGGTGGCAAGTTCTCTCAAAACTAAAAATGATGAACTTGTAGTTGCCCATGCTAAACTCGTTGAGGATTTTAAGCACCTCAAAAATGGCTCTCGAGTCATTAAGAGTGAGCTCATCAAACTCACCGAGTCACATGAGCAACTTAAAGCTTCATATTCAAATGAGCTTGCAAAGTTGGCCTCACCTCTAGCCATTAATGTTGATGCTTGTGCTACTAACTCTATTTCTTGTGAAGCATCTATTTTGAAGGATAATGTTGCGCTAAAGGCTCAACTTGCTTTGCTAACTAGCAAATATGGGAAATTGGAAGAAAGTCATGATAAGCTCTCAAGATCACATGAGGATCTTCTAGTCTCCCATGACAAGCTAAAGTTAGCTCATGAGGCCATTATGTCAAAGGTAACATCTAGTGGGCCTCATGTGGACATTAGCACTACTACTACTCCTAATGTGATATTGTCATGTGCTAGTCCTTGTAGTTCATCCACTCATGCTATTGCTACATCTTGTGATGAATTACATTCTGTGCCTTGTTGCTCTAACAATGTTGCATCTAGTTTCTCTACTATTGTTGTTGACACTAACCATGTAGAGAAAATTAGAGAGCTCAAGGATCAAGTCACTTCTTTGAAGAATGACTTGAAAAAGGGTCATAAAGGGAAGGCCACACTCAACCACATTTTGAGTGTGCAAAAATCCCCCAATGACAAGAGTGGACTTGGATTCAACTCCAATAACAAGAACAAGTCCAATAACTAGTTGAAGCACAAGGGCAACAAGAAGAATGGCCAAGATCAAGCGAAGTATCCGAGCAACATTATTTGCTTCAAGTGCAAGGAAGAAGTGCATCATGTTAGATCTTTCCCATTGAAGAAGAAGCCCCTTGGTGTGAAGCAACAAGGGAAGCGGCCTCAAGCTCTACCTCAAGTGGTAGATGGACCTCTTCCTAAGAGGACTACTCGAGCTCTTCCTCATGTTGTGGCATCACCGAAGAAGAAATCTAGCAAGACAACAACTTTCTACAATTGCCGTGACAAGGGGCACATTTCTTCCTCATGCACTAGTGGTATCTCCTCATCCAACCCTATCTTGATTTATGATAATTATTCTCTTTGTTTCGATGAGATTGGCAATGTGTTTGCCAAATTTGTTGGTACTCAATGTGGTGTCAAGAAAAGAACCATTTGGGTTGCCAAGCCTATTGTGACTAACTTCTTAGGACCCAACTTGGTTGGGGACCAACAAGCCAAAACTTGATCAATAGGTGATTTTGGAGGACAATGGAGTCTTGGTTTTCATTATGAAGAATTGAGGGATCTTCATCTATTATATTTGCCAAGCCAAGTCATGTGGATTATATTGCCTCTATTATTTTTCCAATGTTCCTCCTTGCGGTAACATGTGCTTAACTCATTACATTGAAAGTTACTCGCCCCCTTGTGCATGTGTTGGTTTTGTACCTTGCATGTTTTTTGTATATGTTGTGCTTACCATTGTAGTATCTTGTGTTATCAAGTATATTTGTGTTTGTTGGTTTGCACATCATGTATAAGTGTTTCTTGTGTTGGAGCTATTGATGAATTTTATTTGGTATCTTATTTAGCTCTTGTGAGAGATTAATGGACTATCCCATTTTGGGAGAGTGTTATGTATGGGCATTTCACAATCCTAAAATGTGTGTACATGAGGAATACCACCTAGTAGTGACTTAGCAATATTATCTAGTCTCTATGTGGTATGATTCTCATGAGAAATTTAAGTTCTATAATGTCCATTAATTATCTCTATTTGGATTCATTTATCTCGTGTTGATATTTATTGGTTATCACATTATGGGGGAGTAATATGCTTAGTGCATATTACAAGCCTAGAAAATGTGAATATTCGAGGTTGTGTCACTTAGAATTGATATTGAATTATCTAGCTGCTATGTGACACATTTGCTCAAACAAGCTCAATTTTTATTGAATGGCTTTGCCTCTCATATTTTGGATCTTGTTTGTGTGAGTGTTTCTTGGTATGTGTCCTCATATTTGGATCCTTATATCCTCATGGAAACCATTAGTTTCAATTCACTCTAATCACTAGTGATTGTGTAACTATTGGAAGCTACCAAGAATCTCTTTCGGAGCATCAAGCCTAATTCATATACTTTGATATATGCTTCTTTGTGTGAATATGATCTTGGATTTCATTGTAATCTACCTTGTGAAAATTATTCCCATTACTTCTTGTCCTTGGACAATTGGTAATCTACATATGGTAGAATCCTTTTGATCATATTCACTTTGGCCTTGGTTTAGTTTTTTCCTATCTTTGGCCAAGAAAATGTTTGGTGTTTCTCCCAAGATTTCCTTGCCTCCTATGGATCTTCTTAGTTTATTGGTATCCTCTAGTGTTTTATTTAAGATAAGTAGTAGTGATGATCTCATTTGTGCGCATTTTGCATTCAAAAGCAAAAATCCTAAATAATGTACTACTTATGGGTGAGCTCTCCTTTATTATTTAGAACACACCTATTTATGCTTCTTGCTTTGATTCATATCATGTTTTGTGTTCTTGGAAATTCGATCTTTTCATTTTGGTATTTTGTGCCATCATGAAAAGTATGTGAGTTTGGTTTATGTGTTGAAACCTTGCTCTTTTGGGAGTTGGGTTTGTCTCATTCCTCGTTTCATGTTTTGGACTTTTAGAATGAGATAAATCCTTGAGCATGTGTGTTTTTATCTATATTTTGCTCTTTGTCCTTTGTCTAGTTCATTTGTTGAACTAGTGATCTTTCATGTGTTTATTTGGTTCTTTGATACAATTTGGACACCGTTTGTTGTGTCACACTCTTGTGTGTGCCATCTCGGTTTACTTGGTGTTTTTTGTTCAAATTGCATCTCCTTATTGGATTCTGAAGTCTTGCATGCATAGTTACTATAAGTATATATTATGGCATGTTTGCTTTATTAGATCTAATATATAGGGGAAACTCCACCAAATCCTAATTGGCTAAGATGTGCATGAAATTCAATTTCATATTAATATGCACATGTTTATGTGGAGTCTCTCCTATGTATTGTAGTCTCACTAACTACTTTGGATCCAATATGTTTGGGGACCATTTTGTACTTAAATGTGTTTTAGGTACATTGGAGATATATTGGGTGCTTGTCTCTCAATGTTGAAGAAATGGTGCTTTCATGGAAATTGGAGGCAAGCTTTAGGATGATCATCGAATTCATATTCTCTACATCCTACCAATTATATATCGGTAACAAGTATCCCCTTCTTATGCTCATACTTCTTGATTCCAACCATTTGTGGGTTGCCTTCTAGCATGAATTATTGTATTTGTATGTGTTGTGGTTCTAGCCTTGGTTTTAAGAGATCCTCCTATTGCAAATGTGTGTAAGTTGAGATGAGTACATATTAGTGGGACTATACAAAATCATGCATATGATCCACCAATCCCAAATATGTCAATCTAGCAATTTCATTGCCTATCCTTTACTCAACTTCTCTCATGTGCAATAGTGAGATTTTGCTAATTGATTTTTTTCCTTTGTGATACTTTTTTATTTTCTCCATATATTCCAACCATCTACTTTTCCCTTGGTGATTGTTGTAATATATGTAGTGTGTTGGCGTTTGAAGTTCATTAATGAAAAATAAGATAAAATTATGCCTTTCGCCATGCTTACAAGCAAAAATCTTATTGGTATGTGTTATGACTTCATTTTGGTATTAATGTGCTTTCTTGCGTATCTTGTTTATGTGTGCATGTTTCTTTGTGGACATATGTCTTTGTGATGCACTCCACTTAGAAACTTATACACACATGAGAAGATAATTTAGTAGAGTTTTTTATTCCTTGGATACCACCTTTCTTTCGTTTTTGATTCTTCGGTGGCTTCCAAATTTATTTACCTACGAGTGTTTGTTTCCTTTGTTTGCATCTTCGGGCACTCATTTTTATTCTCTCAGGCCTTGTATTGTTAAATGAATATGGATGAGTGAGGATTCCATGATCATGCACTTCGTTCCTAAATATAATTATCATAATTGGTGCATAATCTTTGGGGAGCTCCTCTAATTCATTTAATAATGCTCATTTGTCTTGTTTCTCTTTAGTTGTGTTTTCAATGCTTATGGGGGAGCAAGGATGCCATATTTGTGCATAATATATTCAAATTCAACTATTCTATTTGTGCACAAATCTTGGGGAGCTTCTCTATTTTCATTCAAAACACATGTTTGATCTTATCATAACATCTTGTTTTGTTCATTTGGTATCATTTGTTGCTTTCATTTGGTTCTTTTGGATATTATGGTTGCTTGCGTCATTTTTTTATGCTTAATTTTTTATTTCCTTAGCAATCTTTGGGTCCTCAATATAGTTTTACTTCCTCCCAAGTATTCATCATTGGATTTGTGCGAATGCACACCTTTGGAGGAACTATCACTATATTGGACTTCTAGAACTTGTCACCCATTTCGGCAATCGATGCCAATGGGGGGGAAGTTTTAGAGGGTTTAAGGGAAGTTGGTTTATTCTTTAAGTTGGTTCTTAAGCATTTGCTTCTCATGCTCTTGCATCTTTGTGTCGCTTAGCATGTGATATATATAGGAAACTCCACCAATGATAATGATTGGCAATATATGCAATGAAATTCAAGTTCATCACACTTCCATAGATTGTGGGGGAGTTTGCTCTATATATTGTGGCTGTACCAATATCACATACTTGTGTAGTATTTGATATTGGGGCTACTATTTTATTAATTAAATTCATTATATAAACCCTCTCAAAGGGATTGTCATCAATTACCAAAATGGGGGAGATTGAAAGAGCATGTGGGCCCCCATGTGTGGTTTTGGTAATTAATGACAATCTTTATGGACTAATGTGCATATTAAGTTGTACTTGTAGGATTTTTCCATTAGCATCGCTTGGAGCATGTGTTGGCTTCAAGATCGATGAAATTAAGAAGAAGATGCATTGTGGAAACTCAATATGCGCCATCCCTAGAAGATCTCATGTTTGGTGCTTGCCATCCTTGGTGTTTATGGATCGATGAAGACAAGGCCAAAGGATGCTCAAGGCAAAGGTATTCTTGATAGGTTTTCCTGTTTACCGGTCTCGTGTTGACCGGGTTTAGGATAGATAGCCATACTATCAAGAGAGGCTCTCGAGTGAGTATCTCGATCATATCGTTTAGAGAGAGCTCAAACCTTTGCATACTTGCATCATCGTTTTGGGTGTTTATTTGTCTTATCCATGTGAGGATATAGAGCTTCTGGTATTCTTCATAGCAAGCTCTTGTTCATCAAAATCGGATCTCCCTTTTATATCTTGTTGCGATTTTGTTGTTGGAGGTTTTCCGGATTCTCACCAAATGAGGTATCTCACATTATACTACTTGATACATTCTCACTTGGTGATATCCAATATTTCCAATTATTGTTGGGTAGCTCTTGTCGTCCCCTTTCCAACGCAATTGGAATCGGGTCAATTGGAGTTACCAATCAAAAGTTATAGTCGTTTGATTATTTGCCTCTTTTGTTTTAAAAAGAAAAAGAAAAAGTATTTCTGTTCGTGGGCTGAGCGGTAGTACCACTGTGCGCTACTGGCCCAACCTGAGCGAGCTGCGCTTAGCTCTGTGCTGCCCGGTTGCGCGCTCTGGTAGTACCGGGCCCAACCGGTAGTCACGCCCGGGTGGGCCGGTACTACCGGCCGGCCCAGGATCGCATCGCCCAGCTCCCAGCCTACCTCGCTCTCCTCCCGTGCGTCGCCCCACTCCCGGTCAGCGCCCCCGATCCCCTTCTCCCTTTGTTCGCTCGCGCCAGGCCGCCTCGCCGCATAGCCTTGCTCTGCCTCCCCGGATTGGGCAGGCCCAGCTCGCCACCGCAGCCCACGTCGCCGCGCCACCGCTGCCTCGCGCGCGCGCACCTAATCCCGCCTCACCTCGCGCTGGCTCGCTGCGCTCGCCTCGCGCTCCTGTGCGCGTGATTTTCCCCGATCCCCTTTGGTCCCTTCGCTCACTGCCTGCTGTGCGTGTTCGCTACTGGGAAGTTGGGTCCGGTAGTACCAACCCAATCTGGTACTACCGGGCCACTCCGGTTCTACCGGCCCACCCAGGCCGAAAAGGCCCCAACGGCCAGATTTTGTGTAGCCCTATAAAAAGCCTCTTTCTCTATTTTGACTAGTTAATTCTTCCTCTAATATTTTCTCAATCCCTTTGCCTCTCTTGCTCTACTCTCTTGCTTGATTAATCTCTTTCCCTCCAATGATTCTTGCCCATATTTGAGGGAAAGATAGAGGAGATCTAGATCTATATTTTGACCTAACCATTTCATCTCTTTGTGAGTGAATATTTGGGATCTAGATCTTTGGGGCTTTTTGTGTTCCCCTTTTGTGTTCTTCCTCTCTTATTCCCCCAACTGCTTTATTAGGCATGTTGGAATTTGAGAGTGAATATTTGGGCATCTATGTGGTGTTCTTGCCTTTTGCATTTGGTGCATCGGTGTGTGTTCTCTCCGGAGGATTTGTTCGGTGATATTCATCGTTGCTTGTCCCTCTTGGGTTCTTGGAACCCTAGACGGTTGTGTGGCCTTTGTGGCGTGTGCTTGGTGTCTTCAATTAAGTTGTGAAGCTACCCCAAGATAGAGGCCTTGGTGGCGATTATTGGGAGCCTCCAATTAAGTTGTGGAGATAGCCCCAATCTTATACGGGTTTGGTGACCGCCCTAAAGTGTCCCATAGTGGAACGGGTGCTTGCCCGCGTGGTGGGTGCTCGGGAGAATAGGGTGAGGCCTTGGTGGCGTTGGTGGTCCTAGTACCGCCCACCCCTCCAACGAGACGTACTCCCTTATTGGGAGGAACTCGGTAAAACATCGTCGTCCCCGTGTGCCTCGGTTATCTCTATACCCGAGCTCTTTACTTATGCAATTTAAATTGTGATAGCCATCGTGCTTGAAGTAACTATCTTGTTATCATATTGTTGCTTGTCTTGCCTAGCATAAGTTGTTGGTGCACATAGGTAAACCTTAGTATATCTAGGCTTTGTGCTTAACAAAAGAAAACGCTAGATTTATTCCACCATTGTGAAGCCCATCTCGTAGAAGTTTTTAATCGCCTATTCACCCCCCTCTAGGCGACATCCATGATCTTTCAGTTTGGTTGCATACGTTTTACATAAGCGCTGCAACCCCAAACTTTAAGAAATGATAAGTTGTTTTTCTTGCTAAACCACAATTCATATGGTGTCATTTAAACAGATTTTGATGGCACTCTATTAAGTGTAAAAGCCGCAATATCTAAAGCATATCCCCAAAATGACAAAGGGAGATCACTTAAAGACATTATAGATCTCAACTATGTCCAACAAAGTTCGATTACGCCGCTCCGACACGCCATTACGTTGGGGTGTTCCAGGAGGGGGGCTGTAAGCTCTGAAACGATTCCATGTGCTCTAAGATGTTCTCTAAAATCATGACTCAAATATTCATCTCCATAGTCTGACCGTAGAAACTTTATTTTCTTGCCACGTTGTTTTTCTACTTTGTTCTAAAATTCTTTGAACTTTTCAAATGTTTTAGAATTATGCTTCATAAGATAAATATAACTATAACACTCAAGTCATTGGTAAAGGTTATAAAGTAGAGGAATCCACTACGTGCAGGTATACTCATTGGACCGCACACATCAGTATGTATTATTTACAACAAGTCACTTGCCCGTTCAACATGTCCACTAAATGGTGATTTGGCCGTCTTTCCCATCAAACATGCTTCACATGTATTAAAAAATTTAAAATCTAGTGAACTCAAAAGTCCATCAGTATGGTGTTTCTTCATGCGTTTATATCCAATATGACCCAATCGGTACTGCAACTAGTATGTGATATTCAATTCATTTGTATCCTCGGTGTTATGGATGTGTGTATCATAATCAAGATCAATAATAAGCTGCCCACTCTTCATGCGAGCATGTGCATAGAAGACATTATTCATATAAATCAAACAACCATTATTCTCAGACTTAAATGAATAACCATCTTGTAAGATACAGTATCTTGATATAATATTATTACATAATGCAGGTATGAAGTAAAAAATAATAATTTCTGATATTAATCCTGGTGGTAGATGTAAAGGTCTTGTTCCGACGACAATCACCGCAACGCTTGCTCCATTCCTGACGTGCATCGTCACCTCATTCTTGCCAAGTCTCCTAGGGATTTGTAGCTCCTTGATGCATGTAAAATGCATGTATAAACTTTGTAGTTTGTTGATATGAATTCCCACATATTTATATCATATTAGTAGTTATTACCAATGTTTTAAATGATTTTGGGCATTTTCTAAACAATCCCCTCTCTTTTGGTTTTAACTCTATCTAGAAAAAACCTTATGTTAGTGTTTTTGACTTTCCAAGATCTACGGAACTCGAAACAGAGCTAAGTCAATGGGATATGTTAGATAATTTCATACGAATACAACAAGATAAAGTAGGGCCCGAGGGGACCAACGAGATAAAAAGGCATCCCATTTACTTTAGAGCATGCCACATGTGCTATCTAAAGCCGTTGAAACTCTGATGTCATCAATTCCACCGCCATTCACTTCGTTTTGACCTAAAACCATCTATATATACCCCCGACAGTCTTTCTCGAGACGGACGGGGGAGAAGATAGAAAACCAAGTAACAAAAAGCCAGTAGGCCGCAATCTGGAGGAAAATTGGAGGGGGAACCATTGCTGGAATCGCCTCCGCCCGCCTCTCCTCCTTCACCAACACCTCATCATCACTCTCCATGATGAGAGGAGAGTAGTCCACCCTGGGACTAGGGGTTTTTGGTGGTAACTTATTCTAATCTCTCTTTGTATGATCATTGTTTCAGTCTCCATATGATGTGCCTTGCATGAGTATGGATCTATTTATGTAATTCCTTTGGTGGATATTATGGTATGAGATGATACTTGTTATGCATTTACTGTGTTGTTGGATCTATTATGGTTTGTCATACTTTAGGAATATTCTATGATGCATGTAATGGTTTCATCTATACAAAATGCCTTGTTTATCCATGTCATGAGGTGATTGACACCACCAAGTGGAGGTAGATAAGAGAGATGTGGTAGTACACACAACATATAAATCATTACATTAGTGTTTGGAGTGTTTTCTATTAAGAAGTATGATGTATGTAGGTAATGGGTGGCCGAGTGGCAGTGGCATATGTATTGAGTGACACAATGCAGCCCAACATCACCATATGTAAAAGGGAGAAGTATGATGTGTGGTGTGACAACTAGGTGCTAGCCTTATTATAAGGCTGACCTAGCAGCACCAAGGGGTACTTATTTAAACTATGTGTTTTAAGACATGTAGGCACCATAATGTTACCATTAAAACATGACAATAGTGTGTACTTTTATGATCATCACCATAGATGGAGAGAGAGGATTGAGTGAACCCATGAACCCATGTCCATTGTTCCTATAAGAGTAAACCTTTGTCTTGTCATCTTGCATTGAAGAGGATTGGGACACTTTTACATTCTTTCTTTGTTGCATTACACTTCCAACCACCTTGTTCCCTAAACTTGTTTGGTGCATAATCAACTAAAACTTGTGACACTTTAGTTGTAGAGAATAGATAGCTTTTCCTTCTTTCTCTTGTGGATTTTTACCCTAATTCCACATTGAGAGGTACTACAATGATCCCCTTCTCTTAGGACCGATCATATTGCAGTGATCACTCATATATCATATTGCAAATGCTAGCAACCGATCCAGTATCAAATACCCAAGAGTTACTTTTAGGACCTTGCAAGTAAGCATCAATAACATGTATATCTGATATACCTGAGCTAGACAATCCAAACTTTTTCTTCTCTGCTAAGTACTTTGGACAGTTCCTCTTCCACTAGACCCTTCTCCTTGCATAAGAAACACTCGGCATACCTGGCTTAGGCGCCTTTCCCTTGTTAGAGGTGCGGCTTGCATCAACCTTCTTATTTTTGCCCCTAGACTTCTTATTCTTGAAACAAGTGGTTTTATTCACCATCATCACATGATTAGTGTTCCTATGTCTGTCCTTTTCGGGCTCCTTCAACATCGCAGATAGTTCAGAAAATGTCTTGTTCATCCCATTCATGTTGAAGTTCAAGTCAAATCTCGTGAATCTAGGTGGGAGTGATTTCAGGATTATGTTCGTTCCTAGTTCATGAGGAAAGGGAATGCCCAGCGCTTCCAACCTTTAAATGTACCAGTGCAACTTGATTACATGAGCACTAATCGAGCGTCCTTCCGCCATCTTGCAGTCCATAAGAGCTTGAGAGATCTCATATATTTCTGCTCGAGCTTTCTTCTCAAACATGCCCCTTAATTATGAGATTATTTCATATGGACCCTAGTTTTCAAACCTCCTTTGAAGATCTGGTTCCACAGTGCAAGTATAACACATTGGACAATGATGCAGTCATCACTATGTGTGGGAAAGACATTTTGTGCATCTTCAATTGTGTTATCATAAGGAGAATCACCAAGAGTTACTTCCAAGACATAGTCTTTCTTAGCACCTTTTAGTACTATCTTTATGTTGCGGAACCAATCCACAAAGTTTGCACCAGGTTCATGCAGTTTATCTTTCTCGAAAATATCAGTTAAAGGGAAGTTGTTGCGTGCCATTGATCTACAAACAAGTGCAAATTCATTTAGAGATTGTTTCATAATTAATGAACTACTCAAGATTAATAATTTAATTCAAAGTGTAGCTCCCCTCTCATGATTGATACTTAGTGATTCAAGATGCATGACTTGCTTTCCCGACACCAATGTTACATTACACACGGGGGAGCAAGACTGGTAGGTAATCATACCAATCACATCAACATACGACTCTTGTTAATCTTTCGATTCTTGTGTTCCATACTCTAGATGTTTTAGGTAGTATTCCAAGTGAACCGTAGCATACCGGCAGTGCAACAGTTTTGCACGCACATTATGAACGTCGCTAGGTGCACCCATGTTACATGACCCACACTAGTTCAAAGCTCATGTTATGTGGTGCCTAACTTAGGAGGAACACATTATTATTTGATAATTTTAAGTGAGAGATCACCCTATTTATTACGACTACCACGCAACAAATAAAGTACATAAAGGATTAACATCACATGTAATTTATATAGTGATATGGTATAGCACTTTGCGCCAACGACTCCATCATCAATATCTTACGGCGCCATGTACTCCTCCATGTGCCACGGGCATAGCATTGAGGTCCATTGTTCCTTGATCACCATCGCCATGTCTTGCTTTTACAACTATTTCTATTCTAGCTAACAAAGTAGAAACAATTATGGCTATTACAATAATATAATGACAATCATCGCGGCTAAGGACACTCATACTGACATGGGTATACCCTACATGTACTCGATCTTGGTATATACGGTCCAAATACGGCAGAAGCCCACGGCGTTGCCAACGCCCAGTGGAGAATTCGAGTGGCCCACGGACTCTCGATTGCTTGCGAGACAAGAAGAAGCTTAAGATAGAAAGTTCAAAGGGAAAAACCCTAATCTGTAACCGACTCGACCTTCTACCCGAGACCTAGCCTATCTATATAAAGGCTAGGAGGGGGCGGTGAGGAGGACACACGCAACCTAGTTTCCACAACTCTCGCCAGATTGCATCTGCGCACCCCTATAATCTTCGATTCCTCCATTAATTCCAAGAGCAGACAAGCAGGAGTAGGGACCTCTACGAGGCCTGAACCTAGGTAAACCTTGCGTCCCTATGTGCTTGTTTGCTTGCCGACTGATGCCTCTAGTGCTCCCTCCTTCTCCAAAACCCAAGCCCATAACAATGGGCATTGATGAGTTAAACCCTCGTCAATTTGCGCCGTCTGTGGGAATTGGGAGTGCTGATGTTGCAGCTTCTTTGGCCCCATCAACCGCGATCTACAACTCCGCAACAGCAGCGATTCACCAGCTCTTCGGCGCATTCGACTTGACCGTCCACATGCCGGCCACTAGCCCGGATTTTGAGTTTGTGGGCGATGGGATCAGCCTGGCAATCGGGAGCCTCCACTTCCAAGTGGGCCAGGTAGGCACGCTTCGCATGCCGGACCAGTCGACGACACCATCGATTGCTCCAGCATCTTGGTTCCCTCCGCCAATCAGCACCCTCAGTGAGCTCAACACCTCGGCAACAGCTGAGAGCACGAACAGTGACAGCAGTCGCGGATCCGATTTGGGTGACCTGGCCACTAAAGATGGAGCCTACGGCTCCAGATCTGAAAGCTGCAGGAGCAACAGCTTACCCAACCACTTCATGTGTGTTGTCATCAACGCGGGTGACACCACCGCCAATCGTGATAACACTGGCAATGGATCTGGCACCGGGCCACCAAACGGTGGCATACCCAACGGCGGTCCACCCAATGGCGGTATACCCAACGGCGGCCCCACCAACAGCGGCAACGGCGCACCCGTCAACAATGGAGCGGGAGGAGAACCGCCAACCATTGTGAACGAAAACACTGAGCGCGTAGTGATCGGGCTCAACGACAACGAGTGGGACCATTGTCGAGAAGCCCTACGAGGAAATCCTCTGCCCTTCGGCTCATCGCAGGACATGCTGATGGGCTACCATTGGCTGCTGAAAGAGGAATACAGATGCCAACTACATACAGTCGTGCAACTCGAAGCGCGTAAAAAGGCGGGAGACGAGTTGAGCCTTCGGCGAGCTGGGCTCTCCTCCCACGGAGGATCCTCCTCCAAAGGGAATGAGTACGTCGCCAACAAACGACGATCTTGACTGGCCCACCTCACCAAGCAAGAAAGCGTAGAAGCCGTGAAAGTCCTCGACTTCAGCTCCATAATGGTGGACACGCGGGGCAATGTGCTCTTGAAGACACCGCAAGCCGCAGCGACGGTGGCCACCATGTACCTCCTCAACAACCAGCCGCCAGCTAGAGATCTTGGAGCCGCCATGCACTGATCTACGATCGCGGGATTGGGGATAATCAAGGCCGCCCTTGACAAGGAACCAATGCTGGAGCCAAAGAAAGGCAAGGCTCTGGCAAAACGCTATTCCTCGCCCTCGTCTAGCGACGACAGTCACGACCTGTCTCGGCGTCGCTGCTCACGGCGGCACGATCGCGACTACGATGCACACGATGACCTCACGCAGCGCAAAGTCGATAAGATGCGGGCATGACGTGCTCATTCGACTGATTCAGAAGAGGATGAGACTGAGCTCTGCGATGCCAGATGCTTCAGTAGGGCCATCAGGCAGAAGCGAATGCCTAAAGGGTTCAAGCTCCTGTCGGAGAACCCAAAGTTCGACGGCCTGCAAGACCTAAAGATCTGGCTAGAGGACCACATCTCCTCCGTCAGGCTACACGGTGGGAGTCGAAGTACGGCCATGCAATGCCTACAGCTACAGCTGCAGGGCACCGCTCGTGCGTGGCTCAATAACCTCCCACGCGGATCCATTCGCAGCTGGGAAGAGCTGGTCTACAGCTTTGTGCGCAACTTCAAGGGCACCTATAAAAGGCCCGCATCAATCGAAGAGCTGAGGATCTTCCAGCAAAGGTCGGGCGAATCGCTCCGCTCGTACATCCAGAGGTGGTCCATCATCAAGAACTCCGTGGAAAGCATCTTGGAGGACCGCGCAATCGACGCATTCAACGACGGCGTCCACCATATAGAGCTCAGGGAGGAGCTAGGGCGCACTAAGCCCAAAACGATTGACCACCTGATGGAAATCACGAATCGGTGGGCCGACAGAGAGGATTCAGTGAAAAACCACACCTATTCCAACGATGACGACGACCTCGGACGAAGACGCGACCGTCGAGGCAAGTGTCGAATGAGCGTCTATGACAACCGTGACGATGTCAACATGGTCGCAGCCGGCTACGCCAACAAACACGATGATAACCACAACAGCGGATATCGTAGCGGTGGCTACCGCGACTCCGGGAAAACCACGCAGGTGTGGCAGCGCTGCACTCGCAAAGAGGCACCCGCAACAATCATCGAGGACAAGCTGTCCGGGCCATGCAACATGCACTTCTACATCGACAAGCACGATGATAAGAAAAAATCCAGCCACCTCCTCAAGGACTGTCGCGAGTTTCTGAAACTCCACGAGGGTCTGACCCGGATGAAGCCCGAGGCGGTCAGCAGGGGCTATGGAGCCGCCCTAGGCGCTGTCGCACATGGAGCTCCTCCACCACTGCCCGGACCATCACCACCCGCGGCTGCGCTGGTCCAGCACCACGGAGGCGAGCCGTGCCTTCCGGCCGTGGGCAACATGATGATCCAGAAAGGACGCACCTCAAATCGAGTGGAGAAGGCCAACACTCGCCAAGTCAACTTGGCAACAAATTCTCCACCCTCCATCACTGAGTACCTCAGTGGAAGCGCTCCTACATCACTTTCGACAAGCGTGATCATCCGCGCCAAGTCCCTCGTCCAGGTCACTGTGCCCTTGTACTCGAGGCGCAAATCGGAGGCTTTGACATGAGTCGCTTTTTCATGGATGGCAGGAGCGGCATCAACCTCATGTCCGCGAGTACCTTGCGTGCAATGAGGATCCCTCTAACATGTCTGGAGGTCTCAGACACGATGTTCCACGACATCATCCCAGGCAAGGGCATATATCCCCTGGGCAAAATCAACCTCGACGTCATCTTTGACACACCGAAAAACTTTCGGCGTGAATGCATCGACTTCGAAGTCGTCGACTGGCCTTCGCAATATCACTGCATCCTCGGACGTGTCGCATTCGCGAGGTTCATGGCAGTGCTACATTACCCCTACCTGCAAATGAAAATGCTAGGTCCAAACAACGTCATTACAATCAACAGAAGCTTCGAAAGGTCTGACAGCTGCGATAGGGAATTCAACAGAATCTCCTAGTCCTTCGGCATGCAAGAGGAGCTCGCAAGACTGAAGGAGTCGATAGACAACAGTCTGCCTCCCCTGACCAGGCCAAGTTCACCCGATCTGTCCTTCGACTCGTCGGTGGACACAAAGAAAGTCCAGGTCCACCCAACGGACCCGACAAAGATGGACCTCATCGCCAACAACTTGAGTGCTGCATAGGAACTCGCGCTCGTCGAATTCCTCCATGAGCACTGGGAAATCTTCGCCTGGTGTCCAGCGGACATGCCAGGGTTTCCCAGGGAATTCATCGAGCATGCACTCAACGTAAATCTAGACACAAGGCCAGTCAAGCAGACAATATGACGATTGTCTGAACCAAGAGAAAAAGTGGTTGGAATGGAGATCAACAGACTCCTCGACGCAAACTTCATCCGCGAGATCAAGGAAAGCACTTGGCTCACTAATACAGTGATGGTGCCCAAAAAGACACAGATATACTACGGATGTGCGTGGACTTCACCTCCCTGAATAAGCACTGCCCAAAGGATCACTTCCCATTGCCGCGAATCGACCAAATCATCGACTCCACTGCAGGATGTGAACGTCTCTGCTTCCTCGACGCCTACTCAGGCTACAATCATATTCGAATGAAGGAGGAGGACCAAGAGAAAACAGAATTTACAATGCCATTCGGTGTATTCTGCTATAATACCATGCCCTTCGGGCTAAAAACGCAGGAGCTACCTATCAGTGGTGCATGCAGGCCTGCCTCAAGAACCAACTTGGTCGCAATATCCAAGTCTACATTGACGACATCGTTATAAAAATCAAGGAGGAAGCTTCACTAATCGACGATCTCCACGAGACCTTTGCCAACCTCGACCGCTACCGGATCAAGCTCAATCCGGATAAATGTGCCTTCGGCGTGCCATCTGGGCAACTACTCAGGTATCTCATCTCCGCGAGAGGGATTGAGGCGAACCTAAAGAAAATAAAAGCCATAATGGCCATGGAGAAGCCGAAGAACATAAGAGGTGTCCAGCAGCTGGCTGGGCGAATCGCGGCGCTCAGTCGATTCATCAGTCGCATGGGTGAAAAGGCACTGCCCTTCTACCAACTTCTCTGCAAAACTGACAAGTTCGAGTGGACAGACGAGGCACAAGAAGCATTCGAAGATCTCAAACGTCTGCTATCCACCTCGCCAGTATTGGTGACTCCACGAGAAAAAGAGCCGATGTTGCTCTACATCTCCTCCACCAACCAGGTGGTCAGCACGATGCTCGTGATGGAACGAGCCGAGGAAAACAAGGTCCATGGGGTCCAGCGCCCAGTCTACTACCTCAGCGAGGTGCTCACGCCAACAAAACCGCGGTACCCGCACTACCAGAAGCTGGCGTACGGCGTCTTCATGATAGCCAGGCGACTGCACCACTACTCCCAGGAGCACCCAATCGTGGTGGTCAACGACGCCCCACTCGGGAATATCCTCAACAACCCTGACGCCACCGGACGGGTCGTGCTTTGGGGAATCGAGCTGTCTCCACGAGACATCACATATGAAAAGCGCGACACGATCAAGTCACAAGTCCTTCCTGATTTCCTCGTGCATTGGATGGAGAACCAGCTCCCCGAAAAACCAGATATGTCTTATGTTTGGACAATGCACTTTGACGGGTCCAAACGAAAGGACGGAGCTGGCGCAGGTGTCATACTGACATCGCCCCAGGGAGACAAGCTGAAATACATTATGCGAATGTAGTTCGTGGCCTCCAACAATGAAGCTGAGTACGAGGCCCTACTCCATGGGATGCGGATGGCAAAAGCCTGCGGCGCCAAGAGGCTCATCATTTACGGCGACCTCAAACTGGTGGTGAACCAAACAATGCACGAGTGTGATGCCCTGAGTGACAACATGATCGCCTACTGTGACCTCTACGAAACACTCGAAGGGGACTTTGATGGTTGTGAGCTACAGCACATAGGCCGCAAAAGCAACGAAGAGGCAGACAAACTCGCCAACATTGGCTCCACCTGCGCCCCCATACCACCTGGGGTATTTCTCAAGTGTATCTGTGAATGCTCCATCAAGCCAAAGGCTATAGAGAAGAAACAAAGCGCGTCAACGGACTCGGGGGCTACGCTACCTAATGAGCCAATGGCACTCGACGACCTGGAGCTCGACACAGGACTCGAAGGACCAATGAGTGTCATGATGATCGAGCCATCCTGGACTCAACCATACATCACATATCTTCTCAGCAAGAGGCTGCCCGAAGACCCGACTGACGCGCGCCACATTGCGCGACGATCCAAGGCATTTGCCATCATCAACGGCAAACTATACAAGCGCAGCATCACGGGAGTACTCCAACGGTGCGTCTCCAACGGGGACGGAAGGGCCGTCCTCCTTGACATCCACGAAGGCACCTGCGGGCACCATGCTGGCAGTCGCGCCCTTGTTGCCAAAGCTCTACGAGCTAGATTCTACTGGCCCACGGCCATGCGCGACGCCAAGAACATCGTTCAACGTTGCAACGCTTACCAACAATTCGCGGACAAACCGCACGCACCTGGCGTGGAGCTCTGGCCAATACCATTGGCTTGGCCCTCCGTGCAATGGGGACTCGACATGGTCGGCAAGTTCCCGAGATCCTCGCGAGGAGGTTACGTATACCTCTTGGTCGCAGTCGACAAGTTCACCAAGTGGATCGAGGCCATGCCGGTGACAAACCAATCAGAGGCCAGCACCGTCAAGTTCTTCGAATCCATTGTCTACCGCTTCGGTGTGCTAGATAGCATCATCACGGACAATGGCACGAACTTCACCTCCAAGGAGTTCCAGGAATTCTGCGAAAACCTAGGAATCAACATAAGCTACACCTCGGTAGCTCACTCACAGACCATCGGTCAAGTCGAAAAGGCCAACGGCCTCGTCTGCGCTGGAATTAAGAAACGACTCCTCTGTCTACTCGAACAAGCCGCAGGATGCTGGCCAGATGAGCTGCAATCCGTACTCTGGAGCTTGCGCACAACTCCAAACAGCGCCACGAGATACACCCCGTTCTTCATGGTGCACGGCGCTGAAGCGGTGCTACCCGCAGAAGTATGCTACAAAGCCCCACGGGTGGTTGCCTACAGGGAGCAGGAGTCAACCCTCGCACTCGAAGACTCCATCGACCTTCTTGACGAGGCACGTGAAATCGCAGCAGAAAGATCAACGATCTACTAGCAGAGCCTCCGCAGCTACCACAGCAGAAGGCTACGCCCAAGATCATTCGTCGAAGGAGACCTGGTCCTGCGACTCCAGCAACAAGGGCATCTCAAGCTCGAGTCTCCCTGGGAAGGACCCTACGTGATTACAGAAGTAATCCCAGGTGGTTCCTATCGCCTTAAAGATTTCAAGACAGGAGTTGCATACTCCAACCCCTAGAACGTCGCACAGCTGCGTTCTTTCTACCCTTAGTCGTTTTTACATTACAAATAAGGCTACCTAGCCACACATTGTACCTCGTACCATTCTGCGAATAAATAAAGCTAAGTGCCCCGAAACTCTGTGTTTTCCCTCATTTTTCTGACAATCTTATCACTCGGTGGTTGCGCCACCCTTTACAAACATGTTCCATGAACTCATCGTGATATCCTGAGTAGCTGATGCACTAATCGAACCCTTGACAAACACCAACCCAGCTGCAATACACCTAACAGGTTGGCAAGGTGCTGAGATAAACACACGTCAAGCTAACGAAAATGAATCGCAAAGTGCAACGCACTCAGAAAAATATACAACTCGCAAGCTCTTTACATATCAATATAAATTAATTACACCCAGCATATCTATATGAACTTTACAACACTTGTACAATTGTGCGCAGGACACAAGCTAAAGCTATTGCTACAACAGAAGAACGTTCGTCTGCTCCTTGAAAAAGTCGACGATTTCTTCTGCTGGCTGATCAACTACCTGGTAATGTGGCACCATGTTCCAGTTCGAACCTTCCGGCGGGGTGGGCGGCCCAGCAACAACAGCTGCAACGTCTACATCTGGTATATGCAGTCGCACCAGCGACAAAGCAGCCTTGGCACCAGCCACTAACTGCTGCCGCACACACTCGCAAACTACACTCAGATCTTGGAACTTCGCCAGAAGAGCCAACAGGCTTCAAGGTACGGTGTCCAGCGGAAACATCGTTTGGTAGATATGCCTAAGGCACGACTGCGCCTTCTTCAAAAAGTGGAGTACTCGAGAACCACAATCCTGCAGGGTCGCAAGTGGGATCACACGATCATGGTCCACCCAAAAGTACCCACTTGCCTGAAGCTGCTCCTGGGTCAGATCATTCATTCGAATGGCGATTCGATATTTCTCATCCCGTGGATGACGAGCACTGACAACTACACCAAGCAAAAAAGGGCAAAGTATGAAGACAAAGAATTGTCGTGACTGACTAAAAGAAAACATAAGAGGGCAGCAAGCTAACACTTGAATTGATCGCCTAGCTACGTCACCTCCTCCAATAGATACTGCTCACGGGCGGTAGCTTTATCCGCCATCGACTTCCATACATCCGTGTTACCGCAGAGGATGGGAAGCTCATGTTCCAGCTGCTTAACGCGATCACGCAGTCACGAAAGCAGGGACAACTCATCCACCCTTGTGTTCGGCTGCGCTAAGGTTTCATAAGTGGGTGACGTATCATGAGGATCACTCGAAGGACCACTCGATGTACCCTATCACGAACCAAGCAAAAGCAAATAAGAGGCCGAGGATGCACTGACGAAAGGCTTAGATGCATTCAAACATATCAAAGTCCTGACTGGGGTACCCCCATAAAAGCATTGTTCCACAAACAAAAGGCCAAACACTAGAGCTATTACACAGACAGACTACGGAGCATTTTTCTTCGACTTGGACTTGGGCTTCGGGGCCTTCATCGCATCCGTGGCAGTCTCCGACGCCACGGACTTGCCGGTAGCACCCCCCAGATGCGGCAGCCTTCGCTTGACGCCGCTCCTCGGAATACTTGGCGAGTGTCTCGATAAGCTGAGGACCGTAATTTTTGCATTTAGCAGCAAAGGGAGAAAACAATACTTGCTGGCCTCCAGCGTCAACAGGCATCGCCTCAGAAATAACGGCAGGGTCCATCTCCACGCCATGGGCTTGCACCATTGCGAGTGCCATGGTGGCGCCAAAGGAGTGCTGCGAGTTCTTGAAGTCCGCAGGGATTCCTCCAGCCAGGGACTCCACTAAGTCTCCAAGATTGTCGATCAGTTCGGCCTTGGGAGTTAAGTCCTCGCGGATGCGACTGAGTACATCCTTTGGCCTTCCCCAACGTCTCCTAGAGGGACACACTGTGGTCTTCGACTGCAGCGACAGCACCTGCCAATGCATCCGCGTGGCGCAGAGATTGAGCGTCAAAGCTCAAGCTGCTGGCATCTGCATACACAAAAGTGTTAGTATAACAATCATACGTCAAAGCACAGAAGAGCAGGGCACATCCAGATGAAAAACAAGACCTGGGAGGTACTTGGAAATCGAGAAACGTTGCTCCTGGAACAACTTCTCCCTCTCAGCAATGGAGACACGGAGATCCTCCTCTCGCTTCCGCGACTCCTCCAAGGTTGCGATCGCCCCGTCGCGATTCTTCATCACCGTGGCCAGCATCTTCGCCGGTGCGGCAGCATGGTGAAGTAATTCATTATGTTCGGCTGTGAAATACATGGAATATCACCAAATCGAATCAATGCAATTCGCAAAGACAAACACAAGTCAAGACTTACTTTCGACAATGCGATGGCGATTGTCCAGTCGCGCATGCTGTCGACCCATGTCAAGGACTTGCTCCACCAAGCGGGCAGCTTCCTTCACGATGAGCTGCATCAGGAGACAATAAAAGTTCAAGTAAACAACGCCAAGAATAAATTTGACTGCTAATTACAAGATACCTACATGATCCTCCACAGACTTCGAAGAAGGCTATCACACAGTCCTCCGGGTAACCATCTGATGCTCCCCAGCATGTGGGGAACTCGATGAATTATGCCCGGAGTGGGCCGCCAATGGAGGAGAAGGAGATCGCTCAGCCATCTTCTTGGCCTTGGAGTCCGCGACTCTAGACTCCTTCACAAATCGAACGTCATCAGAAGACAACGACGCCGCTTGGCTGGAACACACATCAAGAAAAAGCTTCAGGAAAAGCAACAACTCCGCGAAGAAACCAAAACGAGGTCGCGAATATAGAACTTACCAGTTAAATTTATCAAGGTCGAAGGATTGCTCCTCCGACTCCAATGATTCCTTTGGCAGCCAAAGCTTCTTCTGAGCAGGAGGAGCCATGGAGCGCACAGGAACGGTAGGAATTGGCTCCTCTGCAACAATAGAAGGGCCTTCTGGCGTTGTTGGCGATGAGGCATCCGAGTCCTCACTGCGGGAACGCTTGCGAGTGTCCTGGCCGCTGGACTCGGGGGCTCCCTCCTATTCTTCGACTAGGACGGTCGACTCCGACTCGTCCTCTTCATCCATTTCACGAGGGATAATCCCCTTAGGCAGAGGGGCAAGCTGGGAGACACCTTCCAGTCCTACATTCAAGAAATACAACAATGTATGTCAAAACATCATAAAGGCAGTAGACAAAGGAAACTACTTCGCAGAACACTTTTACCTCAGGAGGGGGGTTAGAAGCATCGAAAGGGGGCACGACTGGTTCGCTTGGGAGAACCTCCTTGACGGTGTATTTGGTCACCAGTCGCACCCTCTTATCAACCTCACCTGCGGAAATGCCATCGGCAGATACGCGAATGGCATCGTTTCGCCAGCCCAGGGAAACATGGGATGGACTTTGGCCTACAGAGGCTGGACACGACGGTGCGACCATGTGTGAATAAGGGCAGCGCCTCCCTCTTCTTTGCCTATGCGACTCTTGAGGTCGCAGATGCACTTGTACATCACTTCCGTCTCCTCGGACTCGCCAGGCATCACTATGTTCTTCCAAGAACGCCTCCTCTTGCACGGTGTCGCGGGATCGAAAGGCGCGAGTCCGAAGTGCTCTCCGTCAGCCTTCTAGTCGCGGATGTAGAACCACTTGTCTCTCCACCCGTAGACAGACGCCGTGAGTTTGATATCAAAATAGGTGGCGGAAGATTCGACATGGATTCCACAGCCTCCTACGTCGTAGACTATAGAACCATATGTTGATTGTTGTTTCAGCTTGAAAAGCCTCTTGAAGAGGCCAAAGTGTGGCTCGATTCCGAGCTAGCACTCGCAAAGAGTAACGAAGCAAGAGATATGGAGAATAGAATTCGGGGTCAGCTGATGCAGCTGGAGCCCGTAGAAGCAAAGGAGGCCCCTAAATAAAGGATGCAGAGGCAGAGAAAGACCTCGGATGATGAACGCAAGGAACATCACCCAGAAACCACCAGGAGGGCAAGGAGTTAGCTCCACGCCGGGCACTCGCGAGTCATCCTCGACGGAGGGAAGAACTCCATCTTGACGCAGGACATGAAGCTCGGAGGACTTGATGATGGATGCGCGCCATGCGCCATTGGTAACGCGGGTTCCCGCACCCTTCTTCTTCCTAGTGCTGGCAGTGCTGGTGCCTACGGTGGTGGTACCACCCTTCTTCTTGGCGGCCGAAATGGAGGCCGCAGAACTAGCGGCGGCGCCTCCCTTCTTCTTGCCCATCTTCTGATGGCGGTCAGAGCGGAGGAAGTAACTGGGGAAGACACGGAGCTGGTACAGTGTGGTGAAGAGGATGTGCGCAGGGAAGCAGAGAGCAACAGCAATGGCAATGGAGACACGAGCAGAGAAAGGCAGATGGGAAAATTACCACAGCTGCGCTGCTACTTAACCTCCTCGCGGATGCCAACCAAGAACTAGCAGAAACCCTACTGGACGCATGGCGCACATCGCCATCGACACGTGGTGAAGCCAAAACACGAACCGTCCCCCACTATCTCCAGTACGTGCGGAAATCGAGGAGATGCAGTTAAAACAGAAGATTACGCACGCCCGGTCAAATCAAAGTCAGAAAGTGGGACCCGCCGCTCGTCACGTCCCGTCAAAGCCGCTCACGTGGGCAACTGAGGTCATCAAATCGTCAGCACTGATGTCATCAAGTTTAGCAACAAAAGATTCTGACTACTTTAGTCCTTGCTCGAGTCTTCGAATCCACCAAGCACTCGGGGGCTACTCCCATAGGGATCGCTGGTTGCGCACCCTACGATTTATCTTTATGCAGGTATAAGAACATTTAGGGCATACCCACCACTCGAATCTATGAGTTGAGTGAGGATTATGGGTTACTCCCATAGGGAGCGCCAGAAGAAAATTCAACTGAAACAAGCATCAAAAGACGACAGCAGTCGCAAAATTCTTTAGTCCCTGCTTGAGTGTTCGACTCAACCAGCTGTTGTCGGATTGAGGACAAGTATGCCATGAGGGGGTCCTCGAGGCATGCGGAAGAGAGGGGTGTGAGACGTACGGTGTTCCAGGACGGTGAGCACACAAGTTTAGCCAGGTTCGAATCCGCCAGCTTTGGACGGATCCTACTCCTGCTAGCAATCTAGTAATACGACAGAGCCGGAATATGGGTTACAAGGGTTTCGCTTGTGCGAGTTGAGGGTCTAAAGTATTGGGTGCCCTAAAGGCTCTCCCTAGGAAGGCTTATATACATATCCGGCCTAGGGTTTACAGGAGAGATCTATCCGGCTACGACTAAGAGTCGGTTACAGAGTACATATTGAACTACAAGTAACATTATGGGCCTAAGTCGGTAAGTCTTCTGGGCCTTCCCGTAGCCGGATTGGACTCCGTCTTTCTCCCTGACTGGGCCACCCGTGAAGCAAAGCTCTAACCCGAAGTGGGTCACCCTAGTCAGTGAGGAACTATGAGGATACCCGTAAAGTATATCCCCAACAGCAGCCCCCGGAGGCCTCCAAGATCCAAAGTCGGATTCATCATCGTCTAGCTTGACCTTCGGCTTGCAGAATCTTGAAGGGTTCCTGAAACTTCAGAACAAAAAATACGATCCGGGTCTTAAAAAATAAGTCGGACCTATCAACAGGTTACTCGGATTTTCCAGCTTGATTACAAACTAAGCCGGAACTTGGTTTCTAACGCCACCTGACACAAGTCATGGTCAAGTCACGTCATCTGACAGGCATTCCGTTAGCACGACCGTTGGTGGGTCCGCGGTTCATGGAACCGAAGCGCCGTTTCAATGCGTGCGTGGAGATCGAGGCGACGCAATCATCGCATGGGTCCTTCCCAGTTCCTTCCACGACGCGTGGCGGTTACACTGTAGCATTTGCACGAATCTTGGCGCAGTTAGGCGGATATAAGGGGTTAGGATTTTCTCCTTCTCCTTCCACCAGTCCTTTGCCTTTTCCTCTCCTCCCAATCTCCTTGTGCGCACAGAGCTCCTCCGTTCCTCCCCCACAGAACTCCCAGCGCCGCCCCTTTTAGGTCAACTGCTCACTAGAGAAATGGCTTCATCTTCTTCCTACGGCTTGGCGGCAGCAGCGGCGGCGGCGACGGCAGAAGCGGTGGCAGAGAAAGAGAGCTTTCGTGGGATCTGGATCCCCTGCGCGCTCAACGACGAAGGTCTCAAGAACGTAGAGAAGGAAGGGATCCTTGCCACCGGCGACTGGCGGAGCAGCTTCGAGGAAACCGTCCCCAACCCGCGCGACGGCGAGCGGGTCCACTTCGGCACCCACCTCGACAGAGGTTTGTCATTTCCTCCCTCGGAGTTCTTCTCCGAGGTGATTGATCATTACGGAGTTCAACTCCATCATCGTCCTCCCAACTCTCTCTTAGAGATGAGCGCGTACGCTTCATTGTGTGAGGGCTTTCTCGGCATTAGGCCGAGTTTGACTCTTTTCCGGTACTATTTTCATGTCCAGAGAAACTCCATTACCGCCGGTGTTCCTTACATCACCGGCACTATTAGTTTTTCGCTTAGACGCGAGAGCGCGTATCCCAAAATTCTAGCCTGTGACTCGGTCAAACAATGGCCAGCCACGTTTTTCTATCATAGGGTTATTCCGGCTCCCGGCAAAGCCACTGCTTTGCCGGCTTTTGTTGACGGAGTTGCCACGGCCCAACCTTCTTGGGACGAGGTTGCTCCGGCTCTCACCGACGATCTGATCCTCGCTAAGAGGCAGATCGAATACTTGATCAAACACAAGGGACTGGGGGGATCCAATTTGGTCCAATGCTGGGTCTCATGCCGGATCCAGCCCCTTCAGTACCATGGGGATCGACGGATGCACTCCATCACGTCATCCAAGAAAGACTCCCTTCGCATCAGCCCCAAATCCTACACCACTCAAGGCTACATAAGCCAGATCAAGTGGCTGATCAGGGAGCAGATCGAGAGGAAAATCCCGGAGGTTTCTTTGGATATCCATATGGCGGAAACCCCCGTAGTGCTGGTAAGCTTCCATTAGTACACTTTTTATGTGTTTCAATCTTCGAGTTATACTGCAATACTGATATGTTTTCTTATTTTCAGCTTGCCGACCTCCCCGAGTCAGAACTTGCTCCGCTCGAAGGATATCCTCCTGAGTTTTCTCAGAAGACAGAGGTGGTCCCATTGCCAGACCTTGCACTCAAGAAGTGCAAAGCTTCGACAGTGGCTATAGGTACAAAGGAGGTGCCTGTCGTGAAGAGGTAACTTTCAGTCACAACTTCCGCCTTTGTACTTTACTCAAATTTCTTTCCGAGATGTAACGTTTCTGACTTTACTACATTCTCAGAGCAAAACCGCTCACCAAGGGCAAGGGGAAAGGGATTTCGTCAAAGCCCTTGCGACAGATGAAGCTTACCATAGCTTCTCCTGCCGTGGCTCCTCTGACTCCTGCCCCTCAACCTTCTGCAATGCCGGCAACCATTTCTTCCTCGGTCGTCGCAGAAGATCCGGCTCCTTCAACAGAGCCCACGATCCTTGAATCGCACACTGACGTCACCATGGGTGAGTCAGATATAGATAAGGGTCAACCGTCTTTGGGTAATGATCCCTCGGTAGAAACCTTCACCGAAAACCTTATCAGCAATCCGGGACTTGCCAAGTTTGGCTTGTCTCAGAAATCTGTTGAAGAAATCCAGCGGCTCGCCAGGCAATGCCTGGAGAAAAGTACTTTATCTGCCGAAGAAGAAGCACAAGAAGCAGAGGACGTCAAGTTCTCTGACCTTCTCGCCCAGGTGCACCTTCACGATGAGAGGATTAGGATTGGTGAGCTTCCTATAGTCCCAGTGATTCCTCTAACTCTCGCCGAAAAGGTGGCCGCTGAAGTGAACGCGGGTTTGGATAAACTCACCCGCGAACAATATGTAAGTCGGAATTCCAACTCCTGTTTTTTCCTTTATTTTATATCATATCCTCTAGCCCTCAAGCATTAAGTAGGATATATAATCCGGGTTTATGCTTCATTAGGATGCCAAAGAACGAACTAGTGTAGCCCCCAAGACTTGTGCGGATATTAGCAAAAAATATTAACCTGAGTCTTCAGTAGCTTTCTGACTTTGGGTATTCTGACTTACAGAAAGTATGTTCCTATAACCAGGATTTACTGAACAATGTCTGCGATAAGAGGAGAGAGATCAAAGCTCTCTGGCTTAAAAATGCTGAACTTAAAGTTGCCAAGGATGAGGCCGAAGGTAAACATTCCGAGACTCAAACCTTGTCTTTGTTATTTTCAATGTCGAATTTTTCTGAACTATTGTTCTTTTCGACTTACAATGTTGGTGAAACAATCCTGCGCCATGATCGAAGAGGCCGAGAACCTCAAGACCTTGGTGGTGGAGAACAAGGAGCTTCGCCAAGAGCTGGACCAGCTCAAGGCAAATCATGAAAAGAGCATGCTCAAATCCTTGAATCTTCCTCCATGGCCACTGATGAGCGTGATCGCAAGATCGCTGCTCAAGATAAAACAATCTCGGACCTCAAGAATGAGCTTAGAAGAGAGAGGGACCTTTCCCAGGCGCTCCGGGATGAACTCCAGAGTCTCCGGGAGGAGAAGACCAAAATTTACGACGTCATTTTCGGTACGTTCCATCTGTCTGACTTATCTTTTTTCTTCAAATTTCTTCAATGTCAGATATTTCTTAACTTGTTTTGTATATAGGTCCTCTGAACTTGACGGACTCTTCTTCCACCACGCCCCGCACCCACTGGCTTACCCAAGTCGGTGACCTTCTTCATGACTTCCGCCAATCCCTTGAGAACATCGACGAAGGTCTCAAGATACCGGACATGCACAGCATGTCGGATTTTCAGGTGAGGGACAAGGCAAAGGAGATGCTGCAGCTCGTCTAGGATTGGAACATGTCCTACGCGCGATCAGCAGCGCAGAACGCTCTCACCATGGTCATGAGCCACCATGGAAACATGGAGATATGGCAAGTGACCAGAGGGTACTCTACAGTGGATGAAGATGGCCAGGAGCAGGACATCCAGGCCATTATGGACTCCTGTGCCAGATATGGGTGTCATGTAGCTGACTTGACCAGCTACGATACTCCATTCTTAAACCACGTGGACACTCCGCCTCCGCCTCCGCCTCCGCCTCCAGAAGAAACAACAGAAATTTCTGACGATGAACACACCACCTCGGATGCGGACATCTCGGAAAGATATCAAGGCGACGTATCCAGCGAGACGGCCGCTCCTGCATCTCCTCCTGCATCATAGATCAGAAATTTTTGTATTATTCCAGAAAAACATGATGCGTCTGTAAATATGCAGTATTTTAACTTTGCTAGTGCTAAGCTTTTGATCTATTCAACACTTTTTTGGCTTTGAGTTTTTTTGTGTGCCTGAAATGTTTACATAAGCACTTGTATTTTTTTGTCTCTACTTATCGTTTATCTGGCTTTCCGCCTCGTCCCTTCCGCGAGCTGGCTAAACCTTCCGCCAGAAACTTTGCCGAGCAACGGAGCTCAATTGCTAAACTAGTTTAAACTCGGAAACAAAGCCGGCTTCCAGTACCAACAATTCACTACTCGGAAAATGCCCGCATCCAGCAATCAGACAAATAACCAAAGCAAAGAATAGAAATTTTAGAGTTATACCCGAAGGTAGCAATTTTAGAATCAGAAATCTAAACCAGAAAAAACATGAGCATAAAGTACTTTCAAGCATTCTAGGATTTTCGACTATGACATGATCATTCGGAAATAAGATGGTAAAAACTTCTTAGAAAAATCTTGAGGCAACTGATACATTGCAAATGTATCTATAATTTTTGATGTTCCATGCTTGGTTTTATCCACTTTCTTGTGTTTTGTTCCAACTTTGGAGTACTTTTCATATGATTTCTTGGACTAACCTATTAACAAGAGCCACAGTGCCAGCTGCCTGTTTTCTACTGTTTTTGGTTCTAGGAAAGTCAGAAAATGAATATTCTCGGAATTGGAAGGGACACAATCCAAAGTGCCTATTTTTCCGGAAGTGATCAAGTGCAAGAATACGAGACGGAGAAGGGCCAGGGAGCCACCACACCACCTGGTCGCGTGGCCAGGCCTGGCCCACGCCAGGGGGTGGTGTGGCCGCTCCCGGCACCCCCTCGGCCTCCCCTTCTGACTATAAGTTGCCCTCAGGACAAAAACCCTAAGTCCCTGATCAAAAATCCACGAAAGAGTCTGTAGCCACCGTCATCTCCATCCCTAGATCGGGAGGGATCTGAAGCTCTTCCCGGCACCCTGCCAGAGAGGGGAATTCACCCTGGAGGCCTTCTTCATCACCATGCAAGCCTCCGGTGTGATGCGTGAGTAGTTCACCCCTGGACTACGGATCCATGTAGTAGCTAGATGGCTGGTTTCTCCTCCTTTGTGCTTTCATGTTTAGATCTTGTGATCTCCGTTCATGATCAAGATCATCTATTTGTAATTCATACATGTTGTGTTTGTGGGGATCCGATGGATATTGAGATGCTGTTTCAGATTGATTATTGATTCTATCATGTCTTTGTTATTTGAGATCTTGCATGCTTTCCGTTGTTAGTAGCTATCTTGGCCAAGTAGATGCTAGCAACTCCAAGAGTTAGTATTTATGCTCGATAGTGGGTTCATGCCTCTGGTAATCTAGGGAAGTGACAGAAATCTCTAAGGTACTAGATGTGTTGTTGCTACTAGGGAGAAAACAACAATCCTTTGTTCATAGAACAATCGTATTTTTTACTTTACACGCAGTTCGTAAAGCAATAATCTGTTGCTTGCAACTTAATACTGGAGGGGGTTCGGATGATAACCTAAAGGTGGATTATTAGTCATAGATGTAGTTGGATGGCGGTCTATGTATTATGTTGTAGTGCCCAATCAAGTCTCAGAGGAGTCAAGATGATTAGTATATGTATGTATTGCTTTCTCGATGTTTGTCAATTGCCCCGCTGTAATTTGTTCACCCAGCATGTTATCTATCTAAGGAGAGCCACCTCTAGTGAACTATGGATCCCGGTCCTTTTTCTTTACATACAATCTACAACTGTTTACTGTTTTGTGTTTACTTTCTTCAAACTTTTACTTCTTTCCATTCGATACGTTTAATCCTTTGTTTTCCGCAAAACACGGTGAGATTAACAACCTCATCGCAAGTTGGGGACAAAGTTTTGTGGTTGTGTTGTGCAGGTCTCCACGTTGCTACTAGCACCGGTAGTGCGCCCTGCCAAAGCTCAGCTAGTAACACCTTTGGGGTGTTTCCTTGCTCCTACTGGTTCGATTAAACCTTGGTTTCATTACTGAGGGAAAATTGCTACTGTGCTCATCATACCTTCCTCTTGGGGTTCCCAACGAGCTCTACATCAACCACGCACCAGCACTTTTCTGGGCGCCATACACAGAGCCATCAAGCGATTTTCTAGCGCCATTGCCGGGGAGTCAAGGACATCTTCACAAGGGGATTCACTCATAACCAATCTCTTTAATTTGTTGTTTTTGTTTTTCTTAGTTTCTTTTTGCTTTGTTTGCTTGTTTTGTTCTTCAAAAACACAAAAAAATTAGTTTTACTTGTTTGCTTTCTTACTTGAAAATCCAAAAAAATGACTACTCTTGAAAACACTAAGTTGTGTGACTTCACTAGCACCAACAACAATGATTTTATGAGCACACCTATTGCTCCACCTGTGGCTGAAAATACTTTCTTTGAGATAAAACCTGCTTTACTCAAGCTTGTTATGAGAGAGCAATTTTCTGGTATTGGTAATGAAGATGCTGCTTCCCATCTAAATAACTTTGTTGAACTTTGTGAGATGCAAAAGCATAGGGATATAGATGGTGATATTATTAAGCTGAAATTGTTTCCTTTCTCTTTGAGAGGAAAAGCTAAAGAATGGTTGAATTCCTTAACTAGGAATAGTATTGATTCTTGGACTAAGTGCAAAGATGCTTTTATTGGAAAATACTATCCTCCTGCTAAGATTATATCCATGAGAAGTGAAATAATGAAGTTTCAACAACTTGATAATGAGCATGTTGCTCAAGCTTGGGAAAGAATGAAATCTTCGGTAAAGAATTGTCCCACTCATGGACTGACTGCTTGGATGATCATCCAAACTTTTTATGCAGGATTGAACTATTCTTCAAGGAACCTATTGGATTCAGCTGCTGGAGGTACCTTTATGACCATCACTTTGGGTGCTGCAACAAAACTATTGAACAATATGATGGTTAATTATTCTGAATGGCATACCGAGAGAGCTCCACAAGGTAAGAAGGTAAATTATGTTGAGGAAACCTCCTCCTTGAGTGATAAGATTGATATTATTATGTCCATGCTTGTTAATGGGAAAGCCCATATTGATCCAAATAATGTTCCTTTAGCCTCTTTGGTTGCTCAAGAAGAGCAAGTTGATGTGAACTTCATAAGAAATAACAACTTTGGCAACAATGCTTATGGTAATAATGCTTATAGGAACAATTTTGGTAACAACAATTATAAGCCATATCCTCCCAACAATGGTAATGCTTATGGAAATTCTTACAACAATAATAAGAGTGCTCCCTCTGAACTTGAAGTTATGTTTAAAGAGTTTATTAGTAAACAAACTTCTTTCAAAAAAACTACTGAGGAAAAACTCTATAATGCTGAAAGAAATATAGCATCTTTGGCTAAAGCTCAATCTACTTTGAATAAAATGGCTGCTAAACCTGAAACTAATGAGAACCCCTTTGCAGCTACTAATGCCATACAAGTAAGAATTGATGAAAATGTTAGACTATTAGCTGAATTACATGCTAAGTGGGAAAGAGAAGATGAAATTGCTAGAAACATTAGTGTTTCTACTATCACCACCACTAGTGTTGAGGCTAGTAATAGTTCTACTACTTCGGATGATAAAGTTGATTTTGATCTTGATGGTTGCAACATCTCTGAAGTTATTAAGTTCCTACAAAAGCTTGCTAAAAGTCCTAATGCTAGTGCTATGAACATGGCTTTTACAAAACACATTACTGATGCTCTCATGAAGATTAAAGAAGAAAAGATGAAACATAAAGCTTCTATTCCTATAAAGCAAGAAGATGGTTGGGAACCCATCATTAATATGAAAGTGAATGACTTTGATTTCAAAGCTTTGTGTGATCTTGATAGTAGTGTTTCTATTATGCCTAGAAGGATTTATGATATGCTTGATTTGCCTCCTCTTGAAGATTGTTATTTGAATGTCCCACTTGATGCTAATGCTAAAAAGAAACTCATGGGGAGTCTTAATGATGTTCATATTATGGTTAACGATTCCTATGTCCCCGTTGATTTCTATGTTTTGGATGTTGAATACAATGCTTCTTGTCCTATTACTTTGGGAAGACCTTTTCTTAGAACTGTTTGTGCCATCATTCATATGAAAGAAGGCACCATTAAATATCAACTCCCACTTAAGAAAGGTATAGAACACTTCCCCAAAAAGAGAGAAAAGATTTCTTTTGCTTCTCCTATGAAAACAAAATTTGGTCTTAATGCTTCTTCATTTGAGAACACTTGATTCTTTCTTTGCTTCTTATGCCTAACTTAAAGGCGTTAAAGAAAAGTACTTGTTGGCAGATAACCCAAGAGTTTTAGTTGAGTCTTGGAAGTTATTACCTCTGTAATAACCTCTCCTTATCATTTTTATTTGCTTTTTGTGTCAAGAGTAACCTCTAATGAGAGTGAAGTAATGATTGGGAAAGTTGCTGTCCCGAAACAGATTTCTGTGCTTCACCGTAAACATTCCGAAGCGATCTCTGTACGTCAGATTGAGCTGTAATTTTTTGTGCTTCTGTCACAGGTTGTTATCTAACTTTCGTTAGTTCAACACTTTTTGATTTGAGCAACATAAGGTCTTCGAAAAAATTCGTCTTTACCTGCTGGTCTATTTTGACAGATTTCTGCCATTTTCTGCATTTGCTTCTTGAGTTCCTTTGGGGAATTGAGATTTTTGAGGGAAGTGCTAAAGTAGCTATTGTTCTAATGGAATTTTATTTGGTGTTAGAACTGAACCTTGAGACTTATTTATCTTAAGTGCGCTAATGTTGCTAATGAGATTGTGTGAAGTTTTGTATGAAGGAAAATTTTCAGGTGTATGGAAGGAATGAGTAATGAGATGAAGGATGGACTAAAGCTCAAGCTTGGGGATGCCACTCTTGTCACCCCAAGAAACATCCAAGAAGTACAAGCTTCAAAGCTTGGGGATGCCCAAGGCATCCCCTTCTTCATCAATAAAAATTCCAGGTTTCTTCCAAACGCTTCATTTTTATTGTTTCATGCACAGTTGTGTTTTTCTTGGAGCGTCTTCTTTTTCGTTTTTGTTTTGGTTTTTAGTTTTCTTGTTTTCTTAGCTTTCTGGATAAGTTTGTTGGACCCCCTCTTTCATACTTTGGTTTGCAAATAGTTTGGTTTGGTTTGGAAAAGAGTAGGAAAGTTCATGCTTATGTGGTAAAAAGAGCTTGTTTTTGACTGTGGCCTGTGCTTTGTCATGCCATGCTTGATATTGTTTTGGCTTTATGCTTAGTATTCTTTGCTGTAGCATGACTTGTTATAAACAATTGATATTGCTTAATGTGCCTTGGATGAATCATGCATTGTTTTAGCATATTAAAGCATACTATAGTGGTATTCTCCTTTGATGCTTTATTTGGGTTGACTTGGCACATGCTCACACCATGTTATGACTATCTCAAGTCACCATAGCCTTTATGATCCTTTAGTTTTCAACTTGTAGTATCACTTTATGCTTTGATCAATGATGTTTTGTCGCTCTGCATGATTATGGTCATTATTGCTCTCTTAGTTTGTCGCTCCCAGTCTTTTGCTAGCCTCCACAACAAAGTATGAGTTCCACTCATGCATCCAACTCCCTAAACCAAGTTATTCCAAAGAGTCCAGCATACCTACCTACTAGCTTATGCTATTCCAAGTATATTCATGCTTTTGTTTACCTTCCACTTGTTATGAAAAAACTAGTGATTAAAGCTCTCACGAACTTGATGGCACACTTTACTTTACTTGCCCTTAATAAACTTGAACCATTGTGTCTTCTGTGTTGTATATGCTTGCACTTATTTGTTGGGAATTAGCAGAACCATGCTTTCATGGGGAACGCTTTCAACATTGCACTTGGTACTTGTACCTAGTTGATATCATGCTCTTTTGTATATGGATGTCGTCGGTGTGAAATAAAAGGGGAGCTTGTAAGTCCATGGAGTTATGTATATGTGTTAGAGAAACGCCTGGGCCGCTGGTCTAATCCATGCTAACATGGTGGAAACCTGCAGCGTAACCATAATGAGCTGTCTATGAAGCATTCTTCTTATAATAAAAAGAGTCCTATACTGAGAAAAAAAAGAGAATAGGAGAAAAAAGAGATACTATGAAAAGAGGAAAGATAGAAAAAAAGCACCATATTCCCATGGTAAATAAGAAGAATGCTGAGATGCTCGTTGTCTGCTTGCCTTGTCATTTTGATATGGGGATTCTTCTGTATCATCGGGCAAGGGGTACCCCGTTGGTGGTTCTCAATGATACACATATACTTACGATGACAAGAACTTACCAGTGACTAAACTTGAGTAGCATGAGGAGCGGCCCTCGTATACAAGGGACATGAGATTTCTGACTTATACTTCGTCACGCATGTACACCATAGTTTGTTCACTTTAACGTTAATCAGTTCAAGATGCTTATGATAGGGGCAATGAGAGCTGAAAGCTATAAGTACCATAATTCTTGGAAGCTCTTTATGAGACTTGAATCCCTACTTCCTTTTACAAAAGGCCTTTCTTCCACCATTATATTGAGTCTCCACATTCTATCTTTATGCACCCACTTTGAGAGCATAGTGGCCATTCTTAGTTCTATGTGCATTGTCCCAAGACTAGTTGATTGATGCATAACTTGTTATTGCTTGTTTGAAACTATTGTATCTAGTCACTCTTATGAACTTTGAAGGTGTCCTATGTTTTTATATTTGCTACTCTATTGAGGGACAAGCTGAATACTTTTATGCTATGTTTCCTTTATGTGAAACAAACAAACGTCTTGCAAAGCATTGTTATTCATGAATCTTTTGTTTGTGCCTTTTCATGTTGCATCATGGTCTCTTTGCTTATTGCTAGAACTTTGTATTTCATGTTATGATTAAAGTACTATGATCCCAGCTTTGAGTATTTTGCAAATACTTTGATCAAGTCTTTGATGGTGCATGTCACCTCAAAAATTATTCTTTCTTTTTATCACTTACCTACTCGAGGACGAGTAGGAGTTAAGCTTGGGGATGATGATACATTGCAAATGTATCTATAATTTTTGATGTTCCATGCTTGCTTTTATCCACTTTCTTGTGTTTTGTTCCAACTTTGGAGTACTTTTCATATGATTTCTTGGACTAACCTATTAACAAGAGCCACAGTGCCAGCTGCCTGTTTTCTACTGTTTTTGGTTCCAGGAAAGTCAGAAAATGAATATTCTCGGAATTGGAAGGGACATAATCCAAAGTGCCTATTTTTCCGGAAGTGATCAAGTGCAAGAATACGAGACGGAGAAGGGCCAGGGAGCCACCACACCACCTGGTCGCGTGGCCAGGCCTGGCCCACGCCAGGGGGTGGTGTGGCCGCTCCCGGCACCCCCTCGGCCTCCCCTTCTGACTATAAGTTGCCCTCAGGACAAAAACCCTAAGTCCCTGATCAAAAATCCACGAAAGAGTCTGTAGCCACCGTCATCTCCATCCCTAGATCGGGAGGGATCTGAAGCTCTTCCCGGCACCCTGCCAGAGAGGGGAATTCACCCTGGAGGCCTTCTTCATCACCATGCAAGCCTCCGGTGTGATGCGTGAGTAGTTCACCCCTGGACTACGGATCCATGTAGTAGCTAGATGGCTGGTTTCTCCTCCTTTGTGCTTTCATGTTTAGATCTTGTGATCTCCGTTCATGATCAAGATCATCTATTTGTAATTCATACATGTTGTGTTTGTGGGGATCCGATGGATATTGAGATGCTGTTTCAGATTGATTATTGATTCTATCATGTCTTTGTTATTTGAGATCTTGCATGCTTTCCGTTGTTAGTAGCTATCTTGGCCAAGTAGATGCTAGCAACTCCAAGAGTTAGTATGTATGCTCGATAGTGGGTTCATGCCTCTGGTAATCTAGGGAAGTGACAGAAATCTAGGTACTAGATGTGCTGTTGCTACTAGGGAGAAAACTACAATCCTTTGTTCATAGAACAATCGTATTGTTTACTTTACACGCAGTTCGTAAAGCAATTATCTGTTGCTTGCAACTTAATACTGGAGGGGGTTCGGATGAAAACCTGAAGGTGGATTATTAGTCATAGATGCAGTTGGATGGCGGTCTATGTATTATGTTGTAATGCCTAATCAAGTCTTAGAGGAGTCAAGATGATTAGTATATGCATGTATTGCTTTCTCGATGTTTGTCAATTGCCCCGCTGTAATTTGTCCACCCAGCATGTTATCTATCTAAGGAGAGCCACCTCTAGTGAACTATGGATCCCGGTCCTTTTTCTTTACATACAATCTACAACTGTTTACTGTTTTGTGTTTACTTTCTTCAAACTTTTACTTCTTTCCATTCGATACGTTTAATCCTTTGTTTTCCGCAAAACACGGTGAGATTGACAACCCCATCGCAAGTTGGGGACAAAGTTCCGTGGTTGTGTTGTGCAGGTCTCCACGTTGCTACTAGCACCGGTAGTGCGCCCTGCCAAAGCTCAGCTAGTAACACCTTTGGGGTGTTTCCTTGCTCCTACTGGTTCAATTAAACCTTGGTTTCATTACTGAGGGAAACTTGCTGTTGTGCTCATCATACCTTCCTCTTGGGGTTCCAAACGAGCTCTACATCAACCATGCACCAACACTTTTCTGGGCGCCATACACAGAGCCATCAGCAACCAAAACTTTTATTTCTCACAGAACTTGTACATATATATGATTACAAAGAAGGATAAACTAAGAATAAAAGGGATGTAGCTGAGCAATATTCCAAGGTTTGTCTAACTCATCCGGATTTGTACTGCCTCCGGCTCTCTTTCTCTTCTTAGTAGCAGCTCTTTCTTTGACTGGCCTCATGTCAGTTAAGTAATACGAACCATTGTGTAATACTCGACTAACTAAAAAGGGCCCTTCCCATACTGGGGAAAGTTTGTGCTTTCTTTGTTGCACAAGTCGGAGAACCAAATCACCTTTATTGAAAGATCTATTTCGGACTCTCTGGCTATGATACTTGTGTAACTTCTGCTGATAGGCTGTAGATCTCATTTCAGCAACGACGCGAACTTCTTCGACTAAGTCGAGATCATTTTGTTGAGAAATTTCGGCATCCTCTTCGATATACAAGGCCACTCTAGGAGAAGTATGAATCAAATCACTAGGAAGAACTGCTTCTGCGCCATAGACCAAGAACAAAGGTGTGTATCTTGTTGACCTGTTTGGAGTTGTTCGTAAACTCCAAATTACAGAGGGTAATTCATCTGCCCAAGCCCCCGCAGCACGTCGTAGTGGTGTTTCAAGTCTCGGTTTTAGGCCTTGTAGGATTAAACCATTTGCTCTTTCGACTTGTCCGTTAGCCTGTGGATGTGCGACTGACGCAATGTCAAGCCGGATATTTTGCTCGTTGCAGAATTCAGCCAATTCTCCCATAGAAAAGTTACTCCCGTTGTCTTTGATAATGCTATGCGGATAACCATACCGGATTATAACATCCTTGACAAATCTTTTGGCTGTTGCTCCATCACAACTAGTGACAGGTTTAGCCTCAATCCATTTGGTGAATTTATCCACCATCACTAAGAGGTGAGTAAATCCACTTGGAGCTCGTTTAAATGGTCCTACCATATCAGGCCCCTAGACCGCAAAGGGCCATGTTATAGGTATTGTTCGCAGCTGATCGGCCGGAACATGAGCTTGCTTGGCGTACTTTTGGCAGCCTTTGCACGTCTTGACTAATCGTTCGGCATCTGCCTGAGCTGTAAGCCAGAAAAATCCGTGTCTAAAAGCTTTTTCCACTAAAGATTTGGCTGCAGCGTGGTGACCAGACTCGCCTTCGTGGATTTCTCTTAAGATTTCCACTCCTTCTTCCGGAGATACACAACGCTGAAAGACCCCAGAAACACTCCGTTTATGGAGCTCACCTTTAACAATAGTATAGGATTTTGCTCGTCGGATAATCTGCCGGCTCAGCACCTCGTCTTCGGGTAATTTGCCATCTACCAAATAATCGAGGTAGGGTTGAGTCTAGCTGGGAATTACAGCTAGAACTGCTATCAAAGGTGAGTCGGATTTGGTCGGATATTCCTCATCTACTCCCTTTATTGAGGGAACTTTGAGGTGCTCTAAAAAAGCGCCATCCGGGACCTCTTTCCGCGCAGAACCTATCCGAGATAGTGCATCTGCTTCCTCATTTTCTGCTCGAGGGATGTATTGAACTTCAAACCCTTCGAACAATTTAGATAGATCATCCACGACAGCTTTATATGCTGCCATGTGTTTATTTGCATTACAAATATCCGACACTTGCTGAGCAACAAGATCCGAATCTCTATAACACATAAAATGTCGGATGCCAATATCCTTAGCAATCCGGATTCCATGCAGCAGTGCTTCATACTCGGCAATATTGTTTGTCGCTGTGAAGTGGATCTGCAACACGTATAAAAGTTTATCTCCTTGGGGTGATTTGAGCACCACGCCAGCCCCCAAGCCCCCTCGAGCCTTAGACCCATCGAAAAAGAGGGTCCAATATTCTGACTCAGGGAGGATCATGTTCTCCTTCATCTCTATCCAATCAGCGACAAAGTCAGCAAGGATCTGGGATTTGATTGCTATCCGAGGTTTATACTCAATATCGAAAGTTGAAAGCTCTATGCCCCATTTGGCGACGCGTCCTGTGGCGTCACTTTTGTTGATTATATCTCTCATGGGAGCTGTGCTCACCACGGTAATTGGATGCTCCTGAAAGTAGTGTCGTAACTTACGAGATGCTAGAAAAACACCATAAGCCAACTTTTGATAGTGCGGATACCGCCGTTTTGATTCCATCAGGACCTCGCTGACAAAGTAAGTCGGACGCTGCATCAGGTGTTCCTGATTTTCCTCTGGTCTCTCCACTACCATGATGATACTAACGACCTTATTTGTCGCAGCAAGGTAGAGCAGCATCGGTTCCTTAGGTTCCGGCGTTGGAAGGATAGGAGCAGATGAGAGTACTCTCTTTAGATCCTGTAGTGCAGCTTCAGCTTCGTCAGTCCAAACAAAATCCTTGGTCTTTTTTAGGAGTTTGTATAATGGTGCGGCTCTTTCACCAAGTCGGCTTACAAATCGACTGACCGCAGCGATGCAACCAGTTAACCTTTGTACGTCCTTCAGGTGAGTTGGCCTGGAAATATTGAGTATAGCCTTGATTTTGTCTCGGTTCACCTCTATGCCTCTTTGAGACACGATGAAACCTAACAATTTTCTGGCTGGTATTCCAAAGAAGCATTTCTTCGGGTTAAGGATGATGTTGTATTTTCGTAGATTGGCAAATGTTTCCTCCAAGTCGGAAAACAACGTTTCCTTCTTTTTGGACATTACCGCGATGTCATCCACATATGCATGTACATTGTGTCCGAGTTGGTCATGGAGGCAACGCTGCATCATGCGCTGGTACGTAGCTCCTGCGTTCTTTAGCCCGAAGGGCATCGTAACAAAACAGAAGGTTCCGAAGGGGGTTATGAATGAAGTTTTGACTTTGTCAGATTCCTTCATCCAGATTTGGTGATAACCGGAATTTGTGTCGAGAAAACAGAGGAGTTCCGAGCCTGCCGTAGAATCGATAATTTGATCAATTCTAGGCAGAGCGAACGGATCTTTTGGACAAGCCTTGTTCAAGGCAGTATAATCAACACACATCCTTAAATCAGTGGTGTCCTTTTTAGGGACCATTACAGGATTGGCCGACCACTCAGTGTGGGTGACCTCTTCTATGAATCCGGCTAACTTGAGTCGTGCTAGTTCCTTAGCTATTGCCTTACGCTTTTCGTCGCCAAACTATCGTAGGGACTGTTTGACGGGTTTAGCATTCGGGTTTACATTTAGAGAGTGCTTGGAAAGTTCCCTAGGTACTCCGGTCATGTCAGATGGCTGCCATGCGATGATATCTTGATTTGCTTGGAGGAACTTGACGAGCACGCTTTCCTATGCGCTACTTAGGCCTACGCCTATCTGGGTCACCTTGGAGGGGTCATCATCCTTCAATGATGCTTTCCTCGTCTCTTCTGATGCCTTGAACTCCGGATTTGGCTTTGTCACCTCCTTCTTTGTTGCAGGCATCTCGGACAGATCTATGCTCTTCTTGATCTCCTGGTACTCCTGGGCGTGCAGCACGGCTTCGGCAAAGGTGGCATTTCCATCCTCGCACTCTCGCGCTTTCTTCGGGTCTCCCCTGATGGTGATCACGCCGTTGGGACCTGGAATTTTCATCATATTGTAAATGTAACACGGACGAGCCATAAAATCCCATTAAGCGGACATCCGAATATAGCGTGGTATGCGCTCTTGAACGGGACCACTTCGAAGGAAAGTGCCTCCATCCGATAATTCTTTGGAGTTCCAAAGGTAACATCCAAAGTAATCTCTCCCAGGGAATTAGCTTGTCTTCCTGGGACAACTCCGTGAAAGATCACAGAGCTATGGTTCAGCTGGGTTTCCGAGATCTTCATCCCGCGTAGCGTTTCGACATAGAGAATATTGATGCTGCTACCAGCATCCATGAGGGTCTTGGAGAAACCATAACTGTCAATAAGTGGGTTGACGATTAAGGCGTATTTTCCTCGCCTGTGTAGCTTGGGCGGATGATCAGCGCGGTCAAATGTGATTGCCACTTCCGACCAGTTCAGATATTGGGGGATAGCCAGAACTGTTGCATTGAGCTCGTGGAGAACTGCTTTCTTGACCTTTGCTGGTTGAGATCCGAGGAAGGTGATGTAAGTGTCCTTCTTGGTGGGAAAAGTTTTCTTCCCTTCCGGCTTGGGATTTGAAGTATCAGCTTCCTCCATGTCGGAATCTTCCTTGGTCTCTTTGTCTTTTTCAGGAATTTTCTTTCCCTTCTTCCGCTTAGCTTTGTAGCCCGCGGTATCATCTCTTTTGATGTTGTCATTGAAACGACATTCAGCGTTGGTGTGGGACGAGCCCCCATTGGCGTCTAGGTGATGCACACATGGGTTATTGGCAATGTCGGCCCAAGAGTAGGTTTTGCCTGGATGATATTCTCGTCTACCTTGGACCCTTGAAGTCCCACGGCCACGCCCACGGCCTCCAGCACGTCCTCCTCGTCCTCCAGACCCAGAAACAGTAGTAACCACCGCTGTTTTCGTGTTGGTTGTTTCTTCTGAGGTATTTTTGCGCTTCTGAGCTTGTTGCTTTGGTTGTATTGCCGACTGAGGCAAAGCTAGGACGTTGAGTAATCCCTCTGCATCGTCGTCAGCATCTGCATACTTGCTTTCTATTTCTATCATCTCTCCCAAATCAGTGACCTTGTCACACTTCAAGCGGTGACGTAGTAGACCAATTGGGAGTCCTGCGATGAAATCTTCAATCGTGGTTTGATTGTTTACTCCTTCACAGGAGTTCTTGGTGTCGATCCATCATCTGAGGTAATCCCGGCAAGTTTCTCCGGCTTTCTGGGTGCAACGTTGTAGGTCTCCGACCGAACAGGTCCTTCGATATGTGCCTTCGAAAATCCGAAAGAACGCACTTTGCATGTCATACCAGTTATGGATGGTGTTCTCTAGAAGTTCAGCCATGATCGCGCCATCTTCCGCAACATAAGTGGGAGATATCGGGTTGCGACCAAGCTGTTTCCGCCTTTGGCGATGCAGCAAGCTTGGAAAAAATCCTGTAGCCAAGTATCTGGCCTAGCAATGCCATCGCAGGCTTGGATGTGCCTTGAGATAGCAAATCCTTCCGGGAATCTTGTAGCTCTGATGCGTGGTCCGAAGCACTTTGGGCCCACGTAGATGTCATTGTTTTCGTAGCGCCGCGCCTCTATGTTGGAATTGATCATGTGCCTTGCGTAGTTCGGGGATAGAGATCGTCCCAAATGTCGGCTATGGCTGCGGTGCCTTGGAGCCGGACTTCGGCTTCTTCCACCACCTCCTCCGCCTCGTCGTCCTTCTTGCCCTCCTTGGGAGCAGTTGTGATGACTGCTTGTTGGAGATGGTGGGGCAGTTGAATTGTTTCCGGTTGATCGCCGGTCTCCGTCCGGAGCGTCATTATTCCGGTTCTGGGGAGGATCTTGACTAGGACGAGCCCCCTACCGGCTTGTCCCAGCATGGTTTCCATCATTCCTTCGTCCATCGTTCCCACCATGGTGAGGCTCAGCCGGACGGCTTGCATGTTTAGGAGGTGGCATTTTTTGACGGTCCTCCTCCCGACGTTTCTCTTTATCTTCTCCCCTTTGATAGTTAGACTCTCGTCGGGGAGGGTTCCTCAGATTCAGTGCAGCAATTCGGCCGCTGGAGCGACGTTGCTCCAGTTACGCGTAGTTCTGTAATGTTGTCCTGACGATCCGGTTCTTGAATAATTGTCTTCCCAGCGTTCGGGGTGATGATACTGCGCTCGGACGTAATGGGATCTTACGTTAGCCCATGCCGGATCTGTGCGACATTGGTCGGAATCCGAGACTAGTTTTTGACTTCCGGACAGGGCGACCTTTTGCTACTCCAGTCCCTTGTTGAGTAGTTTGACACCCAAACAGATCTCCTCAGGTCCTGGATTAGCCGATAGAATTTCTTGGGCCGCCATGGTATTCTGTACTGGGGTTGGGTATACCCAATCTCCTTTGCTATCTTTCTGTGGCTTCCCCATTGCATCTCCAAAAAGGATGACACGGACATGTGGGAATTGGTCATCATTGGTGTGACGCTTCCGTGTCTTCTGATGCAACCGAGACATGTAGTCCTTAGTTGCCATGCGTTTCTTCTCCACCTCGATGTTTTTGGCTTCATCAAGGAGTTGTTGACGACGCGCTTCTAGGGCTTGGGCCCTTTTGTCCAGCTCTTCAGCAGTAAGTTCTGCGGCTGTAGGGATAGGTGTGGTTAATGCAGCATCGATGAGTTTACGCGCACCTTCGGTGATCACGTGTCCGTCCACTGATTCTTCTTTTTTCGGCTCTTCTGGGATAAGTGCTCCATCCGAGTCTTCCTCATATTCCTTGGCAATCACCTCCTCTATCAGAGGGTCTTTTGCCGGGGTTTTTTTCTTCTTGTTCCTCTTCTTTGCCTTCTTGGCAGCGCCGGTAGCAAAGATGGCTTTGGGTCCATTTCCTGGAGTCAAGCTCTGATCGGTACTTTTAGACATCTGGACCTCGGGATTATCTCCGACGTCCATGTCATCCTGCGCTTTGGGAGAGTGTTCCCCGGATCCTTCATCCATGGCTTCTCCTTCTTCTGCAACTTTCGAAAATCTGCTGACGTCATAGATTCATCCGAGGATGCAGGAACGTCGGCGTTTGTTCCAATTGCCTCCAGCATAGAGTCGGTGTTTTCTCCAGCATCGGTAGAGCCGGATCCGGATCCCACGTATCCGACAAAGTGCGATGCGTGCTTCCTGAGGTACCTACGGCCTTCACGATCAGCCATGTCGAAACTTTTGATGATCTCGAGGATTGCATCTGCGCTTTCGCCTTGCAGTATCATACGTCTTAGTGTGTACCTCAGGAAAGGCCTGTCTGTCCTGGCATCGTCAGAGCCGGAATCAGTGTCGTTGATATGTTCCTCTTGAATTTCGACTTCCACAGGTGGGTCGATCTGGGATCCGGCTTCTCCAGGGAGATCCACTCCAGATTCGACTTGGACCGCTAGGTCTTCTTCAGGCTCGGATTTCTCCACTATCTCCACAACTAGTGCGAGCTGGGTGGGATTAGGGTTTTCTGAGATCTAGAACTCTGCCGCCTCCGCGGACAAAGGGGACCCAGAAGATTCTTCTGCATCTATCATCACCGCTGGGGTGGGTTGGGCAGGTTCAGCGAAACCGATGTAATCATCGATCTTGCCAAAAGACATGATTGTGTAGGCAGTCACAGCCTCCTTAGCCGGAATCCAGGTCTCGTCGAGAACGATGAGAGGGACGTCGCTGGCGTAGAGGATGCGACCGACAGTGATAGTCTCGCCGATTCCGATTCTTGCAGATTCCGCTCGGAACGCAGACCCAAAGCTCACTTGCCCCACGGTGGGCGCCAACTGTCGTCGGATTGAGGACAAGTACGCCATGAGGGGGTCCTCGAGGCGTGCGGAAGAGAGGGGTGTGAGACGTACGGTGTTCCGGGACGGTGAGCACACAAGTTTACCCAGGTTCGAATCCGCTGGCTTTGGACGGATCCTACTCCTGTTAGCAATCCAGTAATACGGCAGAGCCGGATTATGGGTTACAAGGGTTTCGCCTGTGCGAGTTGAGGGTCTAAAGTATTGGGTGCCCTAAAGGCTCTCCCTAGGACAGCTTATATAGATATCCGGCCTAGGGCTTACAGGAGAGATCTATCCGGCTACGACTAAGAGTCGGTTACAGAGTACATCTTGAACTACAAGTAACATTATGGGCCTAAGTCGGTAAGTCTTCGGGGCCTTCCCGTAGCCGGATTGGACTCCGTCTTTCTCCCTGAATGGGCCGCCCGTGAAGCAAAGCTCTAACCCGAAGTGGGCCACCCTGGTCAGTGAGGAACTGTGAGGATACCCGGAAAGTATATCCCCAACACCAGGCACTCGGGGGCTACTCCCACAGGGAGCGCTAGCCGCGCACCCTATGATTATTTTTCCTGGTACATCATATTGTGTGTTGATAACATCCACACTCGAATGCTATGGCGAATCCGCCTCATACTATCCCTACAAAGAGACTACGTCACCTGGGCCACCCGAATCATCTCCGTGATGACAAAAAAATTGGATGCCATGCTTATAGCGTGAAGATAAGACATGAATAAGGCATGGCAACGCATCTACTGCGCACTACCAGAAACATATCCGTTCCTGTAGGTGCGATGAACATGCCTTGACGGACGCGTCGAGTGCTCACACCCATATACTGGAATTCGACTCTTGTGAGACCTCCGCCGCCTGAGTCGAATTACGCCAGCACTTGTCCAAATTCGAGTCTGGGGACTCGAGTGTGAGTAGATTGTGTTGTTTTGCCCTAAGGCAGTTAACTGATACCGATATATCGGCTAAATCAAGCACGTATATCAACAATCCCTATGACATAAACAGAACACTCGAAAAATACTCAGTCATGCACTCGAAAGGCTTCATAAAGTCCCCAGTCAAATCTGCGATTCCACTGGACACTCGGGGGCTACTGACATGGGTATACCCTATAGGCACTCGAGCTTGGTATATACGGTCCAGATACGGCAGAAAACCACGGCGTTGCCAAGGCCCGGTGGAGAATTCGAGTGGCCCACGGACTCTCAATTGCTTGCGAGATAAGAAGAAGCTTAAGATAGAAAGTTCAAAGGGAAAAACCCTAATCTATAACCGACTCGACCTGCTACCCGAGACCTAGCCTATCTATATAAAGGCTAGGAGGGGGCGGCGAGGAGGACACACGCAACCCTAGTTTCCACAACTCTCGCTAGATTGCATCTGCGCACCCCTGTAATCTTCGATTCCTCCATTAATTCCAAGAGCATACAAGCAGGAGTAGGGACCTCTATGAGGCCTGAACCTGGGTGAACCTTGCATCCCTGTGTGCTTGTTTGCTAGCCGACTGATGCCTCTAGTACTCCCTCCTCCAAAACCCAAGCCCATAACAATGGGCATTGATGAGTTAAATCCTCATCACATGCCCAACAAGATTACAACATAACACATCTCATACATCACATTGCAAACTACACATTGCTATACCACATCACTTCCCTCCAAAAACAAGGTGGACACTTCTAACATGCTTTGCTAAATTACGGGACTCTATGCTGACGTAGATAACCGTTCTTTTACCTACGTGGTAAGAAAGGATCATCATAAATCGTCTTGCCTTTTAATTTGTTCAGGGTATGTCACCATTGCACTATAAATAGTACAATAGCTTCACTAGACTTTGTCAATACGCCTGACTCCTGTGTGAACTTCACCTAATTCACAAAAGCACAAAGTGCAAAATTTCACTTGACTATTGCGGAAAAACTGACACCTGACAAATTTGTTTCGTGCACCCGACGTACACTTCACAAAGCGTTCTCAATCAAAGATCATAAAGTTGGTTCAAGCCACTAATCATGCAATACCGCCAAGATCCAAATTGTAACAATTGGGTATAAAGAACGAGACTAACAATGCCAAAATTTGACGATTCCTCTATCCGTACTTGTGCCTACGCATAGACCGCTCTGATAACACTATTGGGGAACACGCTACGGAAAACAAAAAATTCTAGCACGTAACCAAAATCCAATGCGAGGGAGGAGGTAACGGATCATACCCTCAAAGATAGAACTAGCAGAAGTTTGTCGATGACGAGGTTGGTCGTGCATAGATCCCCACAACAAGCCTTAGCAAGTCGCGATGAGATATATTATCCCACAGACGGCTCTAATGATCTAGTGCTCCAAGTGTCGCACCTCCGCCGGTATCCACACATGCAAAGATAACGACACTTCATTGAGGCAAGATCAAGAACTCACGGATGAAGCAAGAACGTGTCGATGAAGATCCGACGGCACTACATCGTTCGGCTAGATTGAATCTAGATGGGGTAGAAGACAAGCAGCTTCGGGTGTTGATGAAGATCTCCTCCACGCGACGATGACAATGACGATGACGTGAGGAAGAGGGTGATGATGGGCGCTGGAGGCCTAGGTGGCGGCAGCAGCTTGGGGTTGGGCTCCTTGGGACTTCTTTGTTGTGCTCTTGTGCACTCCCCTCATATATATATGTGGCATCTCCCCTCCCAAGGGGAGAGTAGGAGTAGGACTCCATGTCCTACATGGATTCAACCAATGCCTCCTAGCACCAATGAGAGAGAGAGTAGGAGAAGGAGGAGTTGGACTCTGCTACGGAGTCCTCCTCCCTCTCCTCTCCTCCAAACCGAATTGGGGGAGTTGGAGTCCGGGGAGGACTCCTTCCCTCCCCACCACCTCACCCGCCCCGCCCCCACCCACCAGCCATGGGGGAGCCCTAACCAATCCAGCGTGTGTGGCCTAGTGGGCCCATGGGACCCACTAGGATAATAAATAATAACAATTAATAATTATAAATAATTATTTCAAAGCGTCCCGTATTAAATCTCGGACACCTCTGAATTAATTCAAAACTTTCCTTAAATATTCCCAGGGTCCTATTTTAATGTCCGGAACAATTCCGTCCACTCTCGATGATATCCTGGACACCTCCAGAATATTTCGAGACACTCCGAAACATCTTTTCAGGATTACTTCATTCAACTATCTTATTCGCACTCACATTCTAAAATATCGAAAAGATCTTAACTGTGTGACCCTATGGGTTCGGATATTTGCGGACATGTCCAGAACTCATTCCATGACAATGATTATTATTAGTGTCTTGATACAAGTAGCAACCCCCACAAATAACATGAAGATATTTATCATGTGAACCGTAGTATTGATAACGATACATATCGTATTGATTTATCGATACTTTACATTTCCCGAGATGAATCACTAGGTTATTAGCATTACCTGGCATGTATTCTTTACTCATCCTGCACTATCGATGTTCATGTGTTCGACAACTTGATCACGTGTCTGACCAGACGATGACAAACATCATAGTACATGAGTGGGCCCAGAGTGTATCTCTCCATCATCAAGAGCATCAATTCCCACAAGCACCCCATGTGAATAATTGGTGAACCATTCGGTACGAACAAGCATCAACTTTATAATTGCTCCTTCAAGAGCAACGTTTGGAGAATCTTGCCACGTCCATATTTACCCAACATATGTGTCTCGTGGTCCAACGATCTCTAGTAATGGCAATACATTGTTTGTGAGAAAATACCGATAACAAATATTAATGCCGTGTTTCATGGTATCTCTGGTTTGGGTCTATCCATTGTAGTTGTTCTCCAACAACTCCGATCACATACATCACCGGCAACATCAAAATCACATAGTCATTTGCCCATAGTTAGGAAACTGGAACTATCATTACCATACATACTAATCTCAGAGGCATGACTAGGGATATCATTATTGGTGTTTATTATTCCACACATCTATTTGGGTTTTCCTCCAAATACACATTATTCAGAACTAATACAGTTATAGCACAAAATAATAAACTTAATTATGAAATATAAATATATATAATAATACATTTATTATTGCCTCTAGGGAATATTTCCATCAATAACATTGTGGCACTCTTTGGACTTCTCTATTAACTTCCAAACCTTGTTGCGCTCAAAGTTTTTGAGTTCATCATGCATGGCTTCTAGCCAATCTAGATACTCAAGTGCTTCAAAGACTTTCTTTGGTTCCACCAAGGAAATATGAGCTTGATGATCACTAAAGCTAGCTAATTATCTCCTTGTGGACACCCTTCTTATTAGATCATCAACAACTTTATCAAGAGTGTGTTATATTAGTTGTAACTTTCTTCTAGCTATAGCTTTTCGACGAGTCTTGATATCCTTATTGCATCTTTGAGGTATCACACGATCATCATGATTTTTTTATTCCTCATCTTGACCATTAAGGTGACCTTGATCATCATTGGGCTCAGCAACATGAAGATGCTGAGAAGTTTGACCTTGGTCTTGATTAGGACTGGCTTCACTGGAAGGCAGAGTTGATGCATTTGCAGGGCCCGATAATCAGGCCACTAAGGAGGCTGGATAATCTGGCATGGGATTTTTAGCCTGATCATCTTGGTGAGGATCTTGGGTTTTTCTTTGGATAGATGCTTCATTATCTCCAGTAGTAGAGGCTTGTTGATCTTGTGAAGATGAGGGCTCCACTTGAGTAGAGCATAGTTCTTCTCGATCTGCCACAAGGGGTTCCTCAACGGGACAGAAAATCCCACCCTTGTTCTTCTTATGGCATCTTGAGGTATTTCAACATCTACATCACAAACATCAACTTGCCCCACTTGGGAGCCATCATTTTGCTCGAACACCACACTACTAGATTCCACAGAAAAATTGGAGGCCTTGTTGCAGATTCAATAAGTGTAGGATTCAACACCATAATCAACAAACATGCCCTCTATAGCTTTACTCAAATTTGGATAAACGAACTTCTTTTATGAGAAAGAAACACTTATAGTCAAACACCTGGAAGTATGAGATATTGGGCTTGTTGCTGGTAAATATATCATATGGAGTCTTGTCCAAGTTCTTGTGGAGGTAGAGCCAGTTTGATGAGTGACATGTGGTGGAGATATCCTCATCCCAAAAGTTGTAAGGAGATTTAAACTCCACCAACATGGACCTTGCCATATCCATTAATGTCATGTTCTACCTCTTGGCTACACCATTTTGTTGAGGGGTGTGCGCAGCGGAATATTGATGTCTTATCCCCTCTTCACTAAGAAATTCATTTAAGGTATCGTTCTGGAACTCGGAGCCATTATCACTCCTTATGGCCAATATAGGAACATTGTTGACATTGAACTTCATTGGCAAAGTCAATGATAGTCTTTTGGGTCTCACTCTTCAACTTGAAGAAATAAACCCAAGTGTATCTTGAATAGTCATCATCAATCACCAAACAATATTTATTTCCACCAAGACTTGCGTCGTATAGAGGATGAAAGAGATCCACATGAAGGAGCTCTAAGATCCTCTCAGATTAAATAATGGTCTTCCTTCGATGGGGGGGAATAAAGAATCTTTCCTTCAACACACGCCCTACAAATACAATCTTTAGCAAAGGACACATCTTATTTTAGTCCAAGAATGTGTCCACCCTTGTGAAGACTTTGCAAAGTTATCATATTGACATGGGCTAGTCGGTGATGCCATAACCAACCCACATAGGCCTTTCCGAACAAGCACATCGCACTTGTAGTGGTTTTCCCCGAATAGTCTACCACATACAAGTCATTTTTGACATACCCAATACAAGCAACCTTAAGAGACTTGCTCCACGAGAGCAGCACAATATCACCATCAATAAAGACATCGAAGCCCATCTTTCCAAGTGCACAAACTGAAAGTAAATTATAACCACGAGGGTCTCAACAAGCATGATGTCCACAAGAGAAATATTGTGGGCGACCACAACCTTGCCAAGACCCAGTGATACGTCCAAAACGTATCTACTTTCCCGAACACTTTTGCTATTATTCCTCCTCTAAACTTGTGTGATTTGGATACAACTAATGCGGACTGACGCTGTTTTCAGCAGAATTGCCTTGGTGTCTACTTTTTGTGAAGAAAATCAAATATCAGGAAAAATCCCTGAAAATCTGCTGAAAATCTTATTTCACCCGAAGACTCCAGGAGCCAGAATACGAGACGGAGAAGAGCCAGGGGTGGCGCGGGCCAAGCCAGGCCGTGCCAGGGGGTGGTGTGGGCCCCCTAGGCAGCCCCTCGGCCTCTCTCTTTGCCTATAAGGAGCCTTCTGACCTAAAAACTTTAGGGGGGTTGACGTTTTTCCATAAGGAGTTCCGCTCCACCGACACCACCAGATTCCACGAAACAGCATCAGAAACTTCGTTCTGGCACCCTGCCGAGACGGGGAATTGGAGGAGATCGTCGTCATCATCATCACCATCGCTTCTCCATCAACCATCCATGTTTCCCCCATCTATGAATGAGTAATCCCCTGCTGTAGGCCATGGGGATGGTAGGGATTGGATGAGATTGTTCATGTAATGGCATCAGATTGTTAGGGCATGGTGCCTAGTATCTTTTATTAGTGCTTTATGACTTTGTTGCGACTTGTTGTGCTTAATACTTGTCACTAGGGCCCAAGTGCCATGATTTCAGATCTGAACATGTTATTGATTCATTATGATAGTATTGTTTTTGGTCTTATCTACAAGTTGTATACACACGTTGTTGTCCGGAACCAATGGCCCCGAAGTGATAGAAATCAGGATAACCAGAGGGAATGGCTTTGATGTGAGGATCACATGTGTTCACGGAGTGTTAATGCTTTGCTCCGGTGCTTTATTAAAAGGAGCACCTTAATTGCCAGTAGTTCCCTTGAGGCCCCGCTACAAACGGGCTGGCAGGACAAAAGATGTTGTGCAAGTTCTGATTGCGAGCACGTATGACTATATATGGAACACATGCCTAGGATTGTCTAGTACTTGGATGCTTTATCTTATTTATCTGCAATTGCCCTATGTTCTGATTGCTATGTGAATTGTCTTGTCCATGCAACGCCCGTCCATCCATCCCTATGCCTACCGCACTCGAATCCACTGTTCACTGTTATTGTTACTACTGTCTTTACTTTACTACTGTTGCTACTTTGCTATTCCTACTAGCAAACTGTTGCTACTGATAAACTGTTGTCAGCAAGATTATTTCCGGGTGCAGCTGAATTGACAACTCAGTTGTTAAGGCTTATAAATATTCTTTGGATTCCCTTGTGTAGAATCAATAAATTGGTTTTCACTTCCCTCGAAAATACTGCGATACACCCCCTATACTTGTGGGTCATCAAGACTATTTTATATCGCCGTTGCCATGGAGCATAGCTTTATTTATTAAGTTCACTTGGATTCTCTATTGTTCGCTGCTATCCATCCATCATGGGTAAGTCTCGTGATGGCAAGTTTCCTATTTTACCATCCACTACAAGAAGAGGTATGGTTCTGAACACCTCTGCTGCTCTTGATTCACTGTCTGTTATAAGTAAGCTCGTTATACCACCACATACACATGCTACACACACTGCTACTACTGTTGAATCTGAAACTTCTGATGCTTATGATGCTGCTTCTACTGTGCTTGATAAGAGTGGTTCATTAGGTCCTTTCCTAGATGCTACGATTGCTAGAACTATAGCTGGAAATACTGAAACTCCTAATGAAGACACTACCACACATGTTAGTTCACCTAAGTCTAGTGAAAGTTATGATATTGAAGATGGTTATGTTGAGATGACCGATGAATTTATTAAAGAATGTAAGAACACCCATGAAAGGAGCGCTGCTAAGGTCTCCTTGAGAGGCGTACTATTAGACCCAAATTGTCTCCTATTGCTAAATTTGCTACTTCTCCCATAAACATTACAGATAAAGATTATGATTTCTCTCTCGATCTATCTTACATAGCTATTGTTGAGAAAGAACCTTTTTGTGGGACTAAGAATCAAAGTGCGGTAGCACATATGAATGAACTTTCTACCATGAGTGGCTTGTTTTCTGATGATATTAAGATGCGTACTTACTTTGTTGCCAAGATCTTCCCCTTTTCACTGAAAGGAGAAGCTAAAACTTGGTTTAGTAATTTACCTCCTGGATCTATTGATAGCCCTGAGTGCTTGATTAAGACTTTCCTGCGGAAATATTTTCCTCCTAGTGCTAGACATGCTATTTTGCAGGAACTTTTTGATTTTAAACAGGGAGAAAAGGAGGTATTGCCTGAATCTTGGGCAAGGTTTTGTGCTTTGATTCATGCACAGGCTGGAAGTCCACTACCTAAGAATGAGCTTCTTGATATATTTTATAATGGACTAACCAAAGAATCTAGGACATACCTAGATAGTTGTGTTGATTATGTTTTCAGGAATAGGACTCCTAAGTAAGCTGAGGAAATAATGGCTAAAATAAGCAAGAATTATGAAGACTGCACTCCTCCTAAACAAGCTATACCTGAAGTAATTGTACCTGAACCATCTATTCCGGTGCCTATTCCAACATCAAAGAAGAGGGAAGTTATTAAATTAAATGATGAAGTGATGAAGGAAGCTAAGAAATGTCTTAAGTAGAAGGGAATTAAAGCTGCAGATGTCAAGAATTTACCTCCTATAGAAGAATTATGTAAGCCTATTCCCTACTCACCCACTATTGAGGTACACTCTCTCCAACACTTTGATGAAGGTGATATCCCTTACTCTAAACCTCCTGATCAATGCTTAGAAGAATTCGATATCTTTATTGTTAAGCAAGATAATTTTAATAAAAGGGTGGAAAATCATCTAATGGAAAACACTAGAGCTATTGTTGAGTTGAAAGATATTGTGGAAAGAACCTCTAGTGATGTTAAAATGATTGTTAAACACTTTCAAATGGTTCAAACTCAAATAGATCAGCTCGTTAAAGTGTAAAATGACTTGCTAGTTAATGCTGCTAAAGAAAAACATGCTTATGAAATTAGAACTAGAAGTGGAGCTACTACCTAGGATTCTCTATATCCTGAGGGGCATCCCAAAAGAATCGATCAGGATTCTCAACAAGCTGAAAATAGTGGCTCTACTCGTAAGAAAAGGAAAAAGAAACATAAAACTATTGTAGAACCCTCTGAACCTGCTATAGATCCTAATTGTATATCTATCTCTAATGCTGAAACTAAAAGTGGTAATGAAGAAAATGAAGTTCCTAATGAAGAAAAGCTGAAGAAGAACCTGAAAAGCAAACTAAGAATACTAAATACACCAAAGAAAATTTTATTGCTAAGAAACATGGTAGTGAAAGAGAGCCTTAGGTCCAAAAACCTATGCCTTTCCCTGATAAGAAACACAAGTCAAAGGAAGATGAACACTATAATAAGTTTTGTGAGTGGATGAAGCCTTTATTCTTGCAAATTCCTTTGACTGATGCTATTAAATTGCCTCCTTACTCAAAGTATATGAAGGATATTGTCTTGAATAAAAGGAAGATCCCTAATGAAGAAATTTCTCCTTTGCTTGCTAATTATTCTTTCAATGGTAAGGTCCCTAAGAAACTTGGAGACCCAGGGACTCCAATTATCCCTTTCTCTATTAAGAACAGTTATGTTAGAACTGATTTGTATGATTTGGGAGCTGGAGTTAGTGTTGTGCCTTTCTGTCTCTATAAAAGGCTTCAACTAGAAAAATTAATACCAACTGATATAGTTTTGCAAATGGCTGATAAATCTACCACTATTCCTGTGGGTATATGTGAGGATGTACCTGTTCAAGTGGCTCATAATTGCTTGATATTAACTGATTTTGTTGTGCTTGAAATTCCTGAAGATGATAATATGTCTATTATTCTTGGGAGACCTTTTCTTAATACTGCAGGAGCTGTTATTAATTGTAATCAAGGAAAGGTGACTTTCAATGTTAATGACAAGGAACATACTGTCTATTTCCCCAAGAAGATTGAAAGGACTTATGTTTGAATTCAATTGAACATGTTGAAGGCATTCAAGTTGGAGAAATATATTGTCCCATACCAAGAGAAAAAATTGAAACTATTATGATTGGGACCATTGCTATCAAGGTTGAGGTAACATAATCATTAGTGGAATACAAAGTTTTGTCTCATATGGAATTGTTTTGGTAGCAAGACTTGATCAACCTTGCTAACAAAAGGATTTCATTGAACAAAACAATGTTTTCATTATGATTATCTCTGTTTATTTCGATCCTTTGCATTTTAGTTTTTGCTTTCATTTAGTTTTCTTTTTGTTGTTAGTTGCTTGCATGTTAGAGTGTCTTAGAACTTCTGTAGTTCTAGCCTTGTTTTGTCTTTGCACCATTTTAAAAGAAAGAATTTGTCTGCCTGAAAATCATTCTCCTATTTCTGAAAAATGTCCAAAAATAAAGTGTCTCGGAAAATTCCAGAAAATTCATATTATTTTTTTGTGTGAAAAAAGGGGCAGAGGAGTACCTGGGAGGCACCAGGGGGGCCCACCAGGTAGGAACACCACCTGGTGGTGCGGCCATCCCTTGGTGGTGCCATGCCCTGGTGTGGGCCACCCCTGGCCCCCCACTAACTCTCTCACCTGCCACTTTCTTCTCTCTCCCGATTAAGCTCCAATTCATTGCTCAAAATCGCGTTCTTGCTGTGCTTGCTCTCAATTTTTTCGATCTCCTTGCTCAGCCCATCTTTCTTGCTGAAATTTGGAGCATTTGTTCCCTAGTATGTGACTCCTCCCCTTGTCCAAGTAGATTTGTGTTTAGTGGATTATTTATTGAGTATTTTGCTGCTGTAGGTGACTTGTTATGAGAGCTTGTAAGCTTGTTTGATGCTTAGAGATATAGTTTTGATGCATGTTTAGGCCTCTTGCAAGTCCCTACGAGTAGAATCCTTTATTATATTTACTTTGCAATCACTTGTTTAATAGGTGTTTAAATTTCAGAATACCAAGCATGAACAACCATACTTTTGGAGAGATATTTGAGAGTGATGCACCTAGGAGGTTGAGGCCTTCAAGAACAGCCTCTCAGGCTAGGCCATCATACAACGAAGATCTCACTGCAACTCGTATTGGTAGTGAAAGCGATGATGGGGATGCTCACCCATCCTCTTTTCCTTGTTTTACTTTCTTACAAGCTGCAGGTATTCTTGATGATTTCTTGCTACTAATTGAGAGGGTTAGTTTGACCTCATATATGCAAGATGAGAGTACGCAATACGCTATGCTCACCAAAACTTTTGTTGAGAGTTTCACGTTTACTAACACACCCTATCAGTCGACTGTCTCTTTTAAAATCTATAATCTGCCCTTCACCATGTCTCTGGAGAGATTTTGTAGTATTGTAGGTGTACGCATGACAGGGACCGTTAAGAAAATTCAAGGGCGACCCGCTGATTTGTTGGAGCTCTACCGAGGGGTGACCAATGATGATGACCGCGTGGCACAACGCGGAAAGATAAGAAATATCCAACTCCCTGCTCTTAGATACTTTGCATATTATCTTGCTACTAGCATGCTTGGTAGAGAGAACACAAGTAATATCTCCAATTATCATTTAGCATTCCTTGCTGCTGCGCTTAACAATGATACTCGGTACAATCGTGGCTTGCTTATTGCTCGCCGCCTAGCTGCTAGGGGGCCTATCTATGGGGGCATCATTGCCTCGCGTATAGTCAATGCATTAGGTCTTTTAGTGGATCCCAATGATGCTATGCTGGCACCACAAAGGCTTGACCTTGTTGCTATGAAAACTCATCACTTTGTCACTACTACTTCTGATTTGGACAGTCTAGTATATAGGATGCTTTTCACTGACGGGGATGAAAGGGAGATCCTTTTGCCACAACCTTCTTTGTTTAGTGTTCACAGGAGACCGTGGTCGCGCTCCAAGGAGGAGGTGGACGAGCAGCTCCGCTTGCTGGGTTTCCACGAGCAGCACCAGGAGGATGTGCCCTCCTATGATTACTCTGCACATTATGGAGGCACGTACTCGAGCTCGCACCAGGACGAGGGTACTTCCTCGCCGTACCATGGTGACACTTCATCCTGGTCAGCTTGGGATTGATACCCACTTAGGCCAAAAGCCTAAGTTTGGGGGGAGGTACGCCGACACCGCACTCATCTCAATATCATGTTGCATCGGTACTTTGTATATTCATGTTTTCGTTCTCTTTTTAGTTTTCGTTCTTCTTTTGCTTTTGCTTCCTAAAACGCAAAAAGACCAAAAATATTTTTGTTGTTTCGCTTTGGTTTGCTTCTTCTTTTTGCCTTGGTTTGTTTTTCCCTCTTTGCTTTGTTTGAATTATTCGAAAAACCCAAAAAGATTTTGCTTTGCTTGTTTTTCCCTTTTGGTTCTTGTTTAAAATCGAAAACACCAAAAATATTTGTCATTATTCTTTGGTTTTGTGAGTTTACTACAGGGTTCAGCAGTCCTCAGTGGAATATTGGTTTCATATTATTATTCAAGCCACACAAGTGAAGAGCAATAATGAGGATTAATGACAACTTGAGGCGTGGTAAGAGGCTGGTAACGAACTCTATTTGTTTTCATTTTTTGTACATATACTCATCACTGTGGGCATGCTTAGTCCGTTCATGTAGAGTGTATGTTTTCTTTGGATGCTTAGCAGTTCTTGCTTTCTTATGATTAGCTCCAACTCGCTAATAGTTTGTAGCATGTCTTATGAATGTTTGCTTGCATTGCTCTATTCATAAATTGGTATGACACCGCGGTATCCTCTTCTGAATGTTTCATTTGAATTGACTTGGCACATGCTCACGCATGCACATGACTGTAATAATCAGTTGAGCCTCGATGAATTATTTTTCCTTGAGGATCTTGAATCACTCTCATGCCATGAGTAGTCTTGTTTGGTTGCAACCATGATAATGACAGCTATCGCTCTCTCGTTTGTCGCTCCCTTACTATTGCTAGCCTTCACTTCCACTGAGTGTTCTACTCATGTTACCAACTCCCCTAAACCAAATATTGCCAAAGTGTCCACCATACCTACCTATTAGCATCATTCGCTACTTCCGTGCATATTCAATATGCCTTGTTTTCTTCCAAATAAAATGTTTGCTTGTTATGATAAAGTTAGTTAGTAAAGCTCTCACGAACTTGATGGCACACTTTATTTCCTGCACTTAATAAACCAGAACCATTGTGAACTCTCCATGAAAGTTATATGCTTGCAAATTATAGGATGGGGATTAGCAGAACCGTGCTGTCACGGGGAACGCTTTCAACACTTGTAAATATATACCCAGTTGATACCTTGCTCTTTTGTTTGCGGATGTCGTCCGTGTGAAATAAAAGGGGAGCTTGTAAGTCCATGGAGTTATGTATGTGTGTTAGAGAAACGCCTGGGTCGCTGGTCTAATCCATGCTGACATGGTGGAAACCTGCAGCGTAACCATAATGATATCTATGAAGCATTCTTCTTATGAAAAAAAAGAAAGATAGCTATTGAGAAAAAGAAAAAAAGAAATTTATGAAAAGAGGAAAGAGAGAAAAAAGCACCATTTTCCCATGGTAAATAAGAAGATTGCTGAGATACTCATTGTCTGCTTGCCTTGTCATTTTGATATGGGGACTCTTCCGTATCATCGGGCAAGGGGTACCCCGTTGGCGGTTCTCAATAATACGCACATACTTACGATGACAAGAACTTACTGGCAACTAAAGTTGAGTAGCATGAGGAGCGGCCCTCGTACTCAAGGGACTTAGGATTTTCAGTTTATAGTCTGTCAAGCATATAACTCAGATTGGACCTCACTTTCACCTTAACCACATTAAATATGCTTATGATAGGGGTAATGAGAGCTCAAAGCTAATGAGTACCATACTTTCAGCACTTGGAAGCCTTTCAAATTATTCAAAACCTTTTCCTTTACTTGTTGAGTCTCCATTTATTCTTTGAGCACCTTCTTGAAGAGCATAGTTGTCATTCTTTGTGTTTGCCTCACTACTTGATTATTTGTGTTATGACTTTGATGTTTGTATCCTTGATATCATTACTTCTAGTCATCACTTGAACTTCAGAGGTGCCTTGATATTCATAATCAAAGGCAAGCAAGATCCACTCTATCATACGTTTTTATGAGCATTGTAATGTTGCTTATGTTTGTACTTCATGCTACTTATTATTTTTGAGTTGGAATCTCTTCATAGCTTGCAATGACTATTAAATAGACTCAGTTGCATACTCTATATTATGAATTGTCTAAGTAGTTGATCACATTGCTGAGAATATTTACATCATATGAAGCAAATGTGTTCGTGAAAGTTCTTTTATCGCACTCAGTTTTCAACTGAATTGCTTGAGGACAAGCAATAAGCTAAGCTTGGGGGGAGTTGATACGTCCAAAACGTATCTACTTTCCCGAACACTTTTGCTATTGTTTCTCCTCTAAACTTGTGTGATTTGGATACAACTAACGCGGACTGACGCTGTTTTCAGCAGAATTGCCTCGGTGTCTACTTTTTGTGCAGAAAATCAACTATCAGGAAAAATCCCGGAAAATATGCCGAAAATCCTATTTCACCCGAAGACTCCAGGAGCCAGAATACGAGACGGAGAAGAGCCAGGGGGTGGCCACATCACCTGGTGGCGAGGGCCAAGCTAGGCCGCGCCAGGGGTGGTGTGGGCCCCCTAGGCACCACCTCGGCCTCTCTCTTCGCCTATAAGGAGCCTTCTGACCTAAAAACTTCGGGGGGTTCGACGTTTTTCTAGAAAGAGTTCCGCTCCGCCGCCACCACCAGATTCGACGAAATAGCACCAGAAACTCCGTTCTAGCACCATGTCGGATGGGGAATTGGAGGAGATCATCGCCATCATCATCACCATCGCTTCTCCATCGACCATCCATGTTTCCCCCATCTATGAGTGAGTAATCCCCCACTATAGGCCATGGGGATGGTAGGGATTGGATGATATTGTTCATGTAATGGCATCAGATTGTTAGGGCATGGTACCTAGTATCTTTTATTAGTGCTTTATGACTTTGTTGCGACTTGCTGTGCTTAATGCTTGTCACTAGGGCCCAAGTGCCATGATTTAAGATCTGAACATGTTATTGATTCATTATGATAGTATTGTTTTTGGTCTTATCTACAAGTTGTATACACACGTTGTTGTCCGGAACCAATGGCCCCGAAGTGACAGAAATCGGGATAACCGGAGGGAATGGCTTTGATGTGAAGATCACATGTGTTCACGGAGTGTTAATTCTTTGCTCCGGTGCTCTATTAAAAGGAGCACCTTAATTGCCAGTAGTTCCCTTGAGGCCCCGCTGCAAACGGGCTGGCAGGACAAAAGATGTTGTGCAAGTTCTCATTGCGAGCACGTATGACTATATATGGAACACATGCCTAGGATTGTCTAGTACTTGGATTCTTTATCTTACTTATCTGCAATTGCCCTATGTTCTAATTGCTATGTGAATTGTCTTGTCCATGCAACGCCCATCCATCCATCCCTATGCCTACCACACTCGAATCCCACTGTTCACTGTTATTGTTACTACTGTCTTTACTTTACTACTGTTGCTACTTTGCTATTCCTACTAGCAAACTGTTGCTACTGATAAACTGTTGTCAGCAAGATTATTTCCGGGTGCAGCTGAATTGACAACTCAGTTGTTAAGGCTTATAAATATTCTTTGGATTCCCTTGTGTCGAATCAATAAATTGGTTTTCACTTCCCTCGAAAATACTGCGATACACCCCCTATACTTGTGGGTCATCACCCAATACCTTAGATTTTGACTTATCACCATAGGAGACGGTTATCCATGATGATATCTTGCTCCCACTCATATGACTTGTGCATCCACTATCAAGCACCCATTTGGACCCACCGGAAGCATAGCCCTACAAGAATTCAATACTTGGTTTTAGGTACCCATTTTTCAATGGGTCCTCTTTTGTTAGTGACAAGGGTCTTAGGGACCAAAATAGACCAAGCAATGTAACCATCATATGGGACAACATATTTTTCATAAACATCACCATAATAACCTCGAAGTAAAACATAGTGAGGGTTAGAAATTATCGCAAAGTCATCATGGGTAGCTTTTCCCTTAGTGGCATCACTTCCCATAATGGTATTCTTCTTTGCTTGAGCGGGATTGGCCTTTTGCTTGTTATTCTTCTTATTTGCCTTGGATACATAGCTAAGACAGTCTTTCCCTTTGTTTAACCTTTGCTTACTCAAAAGGTCATCAAGAGCTTCATTACCTTTGGGAGGGGAGGACGTGGCAAGATCATCCTTCAATCTATCATTTTCCTCAATGATATTTGCATGATCACATAAAGGAGTAGAAGTACTAGAAACATCATATTTAGTTATTCAAATTTGAAGTTGATCATGAGACTTGGTGAGGGTAGAGTGTTCACTCTCTAAAGCCTTGTGGGCCTTGTCAAGTTTCTATAGCTCCTCGATTAGTCTAGCATGATCAACGCCAAAATCAACCTTTTCCTTTTTAAGTTTTTTAGCCTTAGCAATATCATGGTCACATTCCTTAATTATCCTAGCAACAATTGAATCATGTCAATCATCAATATATTCAAGATTATCCCTCATAGAAACCCCAAGCTCTTCCTCTTATTCTAGAGTAATTTTTTAAAGATGTTATTTCAATAGTGTCCTCTCTTTCAATTCTACCTTTCTCCTTAAGGACATCTTCTGCATGAACAAGTTGATCCATGAGGACCTTAAAATGCTTCTTGTGATCACCTTGCGAGTTAGTCACGTAATGATCCAAAGCAATAATTTCTTATTTAACCTTAATACTAGTAGGATCATCCATTTTAGCATTCATAGTAGTCTTAGGGAAATATGTAGTAGAAGGACATACCTCGGAGGCCCTTGCCATGAGGCAATTGACGTTCTTGTTGGAAAGATTATCATTTGGAGAATCAAAGAGATAATAGGTTGGTGTAGATGTGGTGATGATGGCTGCCACTTATCTTGAGGTTTCTTCTTCCTCTTTGTCTTCACTCCCAGAAGAGTACTCCTCTTGAGTGAACAACACAAATTTTGATTGCTTCTTGTTGGTGGTAATTTCTTAATGAAAGGCTTCTTGCGAGGAGCCTTTGACTTATCCTTGAGAATAATTCTACCACCATAATATTATACATTCTGATAAGGGTATTTAGCAACAAAGTGAAAGTGATCTCCACAATTGTAACAAGATCTTACTTTTGGGCAATTCTCCTTTCTACCACTTGTGCCATTTCTTCGTTCAAGTTCTGACTTTGCCTTGGCAGGATCTTTCCAAAAGTCTCTTGCATATAAAGCCATATAATCACCATGGGAAAGTTTGACTTCCTCGGGACAGCTCATAGCATTAACTTCCTCACTTCTTCCATCTTACTCATGCTCCAACACATTGGCCTTCGAGGCAAGGTTTACCTCCTTTTGCATTCCTATGGCCTGGCCTCAAGCATTTTTAGCATTCTTGGCAGCAACCTTGAAAGCAATCATCTCTTGCATAACTTCACTAGAGGTCATGAGATGGTAGTTGTGCCTTCCTTAGAGAATCTTCAAGTCAGTGGGTTCAAAGGGCATGAGAGTACCGATGCGGCCCGACCTACGGTCGTTACCACATCAAGGTCTCCAATGTATGCCAAGTCGTCATGGACCCCAAAGGTGAATCCTATCCTCTATGTGAGTCCACTTCCTACCCTATTGAATGGTATACTACTTCATACTATGTCCCATTATCATGATAGGTTCACATCGACAAGCACAGAGACAAGGCAGGAAGCCCAAAGCACCAAGCCCGACAAGACGGAGGCTTGGAAGAGGAGACGGAAGAAGCAACAGCCTCAGAACCAGAGTCTCTGGCCCACCCAGAGTATCTGGTCCACACACTCCAGAGTGTCCAACCTCCCTCATCCCGAAGCCTAGCGTGACCCTTCTGCCGTTGAATAGGACTCCACCAGGGCACTACACAGAGTATCCGGCTAGACCAGAGTCTCTGCCCGACAAGCACCAAAGTGTCTGGCCCTACCGGAGTGTCCAGCCCTGACACACCGGAGTGTCTAGCCTAAGTGATGGGTATGCGTGCCAATAGTTGGGCCCTTGTCCCATGTACCCCTTATTATGTTCCAAACCCTAGTTTTATGCCCAAACTACCCCCATTCTAGTGGATGGCCTATAAATAGATCCCCCACTCCCTCATGTATCCCTTAGGCATAGATGATAGACTAAAGACAACCGCTGTTGTGGAATCTCTAGTTTTGCCTCATCCCCTTTACCAAGCGGACCGACTATCGTCACCAACCTCGTTGGAGTTTGCATCGTGCATGCATCATTGTACAAGGCCTACGTTTGCAAGTGCGTGAGCGTAGTTGTCAAAACGCTCTCCAATGTGTTCTTCCCTCTCCGCTTGATATCGAAGGGAGCACGTTGACTGATCTTTCCTTGCAAGGATTCTATCAGACCAGTGGCCGCCGGAGGGAGCAATTGGCCTTGCATCATGTGAGTTTTGCGTCTATTCATCGTGTTGTTCATGAGGTGTGTGTTTTCTTACGCTACCTTCCCCCTTTCCCCCTCGCTTTCCCATCGATTTGACAAGGAGATCCGTGAAGATCGGGCCACCCTTGAGGTCACCCCTTATCATCTGGTATCATCAGCTTTTGGTTGCCACGGATTTCAGATCGAATTGGTCTTTTCCCATAAATTCAAAAATTCCACCAAAAATAGCCCCAACTCGTGTTTTGGATCGATCTGTGATTTGAGTGAGTTTTGGTAGGTTTTGATCCATTTATTACTTGCTAAATTTGTTAATCTACCTTCCCCTACGTTTGATAGCCTAATTCTTTGATTTCTCCCATAAATTTGAGATTTTGGTTCGAGTTTTTCCGCCAAAACTCCTCCTCTTCGTGTTTTGAAAGTTCTGGAATCGACCGGACCGGAATGTCCGCCCCACCAGAGTGTACACCTAAACAGACCGAAATACTGTCTGGCCTGTGTACCCCGAAATGTCCGCCCCCCCCCCAGGCAGAAAAAACTACTACACAGTTTTGAGCATAACTTTTGCATTCAAACTCGGATTTTGGCGTTCGTTAGCTCCTTTCGAAGAGGAGAAGGAGCTCTACATCATCATCTAGGTGGTTCATGATATCTACTCCATCCAAATTCCATCAGCAAAGCGGAATCCACCAATAAAGGGTGAAGATCGGTGATGAAAGGTATAAATATTCTATGACTTCTCCCCACTTGCATTCCTTGGTGAGCTACACTATCTTTGCGACCAACAAACACCTATTGAGACTAGTTACTCCTATGATTGCTTGGGCTATGCACATTTGATACCTTGTAGAATTCCTAGCAAACATTGTGAACCTGCTCCCTCATATAGTTATCTTGTATAGTTGTTGGCACAAGGAAGAGGCAAGTCAAAAATAAAATAAAAGAAAAAATAGAAAAAAGGAAAAGAAAAAAAAGAAAAAGAAACAAACAAGTGCCTCATAGAAAAGGAAGCGCAAACTTGATGCACATCATATAGGTGCTACTTATTGTGCATATCTTGTAGCCCACCAATTTATCGCAATTAAACTAGCGTCTCTCCTTGCACTTGTGCGACACGAGCTTATAGCCTTCCCTAGGTAATCATTTGGTTCTTAGCTTACTTCCTCCATCGCATAAGTCTCATTTATCTCACTGTGTGTTTCCTTGAACATAATTCCTATATCTTGTGGATTGACTTGTTTTGCTTTGTGATCATCGTGGTTCTTTACTTTCCATTACAACATCTTGATTTCGGATTGTTCTTGACATGACACCTTCCATACCCATCCACCATAAGCTTTGTGTGTGTGTGTTTTTAGTGGTTAGTTGGTCTTGGTGTTCCGCGTGAACTTCACTTGGTTTCTATTGCTCTCAAGTGTGGCCACTTGCATGATACTATCTTCCAAGGTAAAGTAAGGCTTGACATTGCATCCCTAACACCCTCTACCACTTCCATATACATCACTTGGTCTTGTGAATCATGTCTAGGGACTCCGGAACCGAGGATGAGTTCTATGAAGAATCCATAATTAGCCACCATGCTTATGTCTCCACAAGCATGGATGACACGATGGAGCACTATAATGACAATGGCTCCACATGCTTGGGTGATATGGAGTTCCACAACAACAATAACTCTTCAAGCATGTATGACTTCAAGGATGACAACGACAAGCTCCTTAAGTCGTGTCGACCAAGACGGAGCCTCCACCGTGCGAGCACCAAGGTCCACCGTCAAATTGACACGGTCGGAAGCACTCTCCACAACTTCAAGCGCGACATGTATGACAACTTTTCCAAGAACATGAGCATGCTCGCCAAAATTAACGAGTCGACCTCAAGAAGGCGCTCCTAGCACAAGAAGAGTGCCAAGGAAAAGGAGCATCGTCACGAGCGTCATGTGGATGACCAAGTGTGCCACCTACATCAACCTTTGGCAAGTCACACCAATGACCTCCGTCGACACCATCATAAGGCACCTTCAACTACAAGTGTCACCACCAAAATGGCACCAAGATAAAGCCTTCTTCCTCTCCGTCAAGCTTCAATGCCAAGACTTGATGTCTTACATGATGCATGCAACTTCATGGATGAGGAGGGTGAATACCTCTACTTCACCAAGTTGGACGAGTGCATCAAGAGGATGTCTACACAAGAAAATGTGGCCATGGAAAAGGATGAGCAAGCTCCAAGTCAAGAGTCTACAGTTCAAGATGGAGGAAGACAATACCACATATGTGATGAAGTCGATCCGAGCACCGCTCTCGACAACAACATGAGCCTACTTCCACCACTACTACAACATGGCGACAAGATGGTCGAGCATGGGATTTTCCCTTCGACCATGGAGGCGAGCGATGACCATCTTATGGCATCCAACTTTGAAGGTGACAAGGTTGAGAATGGTGAGCATGGGACTTTCCCTTCACCAAAGGAAGTGAATGGACTTGAGAAAACTGAGCCTATCCCTATATGCTTGAGTGATGATGTGGTACCAATCCCATGTGAGTATGAGAGCCACTTAGCCCACTTGAGTGAAAGCAAAAGTGAGATGAGTGACTCCACCATACGTGAGATTGAGTGCTTCCATTTGGATGTCATGAGTGATACACCAAGTGAGTTGAGAGTAGTAGTTGATAGGTCAAGTGAGGCCATTTTGATTTCTAACCACTTACCCTCTACCTCTAGTGTGTTCTCTCATGATGTGCTAGGTTCCATGGATCAAGAAGCGCCAAGATTGGAGATGATGATGCCTCTGACCGAGAAGATGTACATGGTGTATGAAGATGATGCTACACCATGGCTACATCAAGAAGTCGAAGTCGCCCACATGGAGACCAACACTACCACAAGACCCACTTCATATGATAGGTATGAACAAGGTAAAAATAAGGGTGTTGATGATGCCATGATACCACTATTGGACATGATGACTTGCGATGATTGGCATGCTATGTGTTGTGACAAACTTGATGAACAATTTCTCTTTCCCTATGTTTGTCGGTAACCATGATATTGCTTAGGACATGCTTGGTCATGATAGTTATTCAATTTATCTCGATGCTTGCAATAAGATGATTACTTTACCTTTCACTTGTTTTGATTGCAACATTAATTCTCATATGATTTCTATTGAGATGGCCCCCATAGCTTTCTCAAATTTTGGAGATTTTGATGATTTCCATGATAAGCATGTTCCCCGCTGGCATACTCACCATGCATATATGTTACATTTGATTGACAGTAATGGTGATATGCATAAGAATAGATACGTCATGATGGATGATGTATTTATCTACCATGCACACACGTTCTTCCTTTTGTGTATAATGTGTGTAGGTACCTACACGATCATGTCAACCTCGGTTGAGGACGAGTTAACAAAAAGAGCTCTAGAGAGCATCCACCAAGTGAGTTCAAGACCGAACCCAACTATGATACCTTTTGCATGCTTTGCATCTTTCATGTTGAAAATTGCTCTTTCCTATGGTTATCTTGCAAGCATTTTTATGGTATTCTTTCACCTTGTGAAAATCATGTTTCTTTGCCATTGGATTTTGATGCTTTGTGTGTTGCAACAAAAATGTTGAACAATTTCTCTTTCCGATGTTTTGTGTGCAACCATAATGCCATTATGAGCATGTATTGTCATGAGAACTCCCAAGTATCTCGTATTGTTGTTGCAACAAACATAAGGAAAACTTGCTCTTGGCTATGGTTTATTTTCAAGGATGTTGTTTTTGCTTCCGTTTTTGATACTCATATGCCCATGATCTTTGCTTTTGATGATTTATGTGTGGCATCCAACATATTGAACAATATCTCTTTCCAATGGTTGGTTTGCACACATAATTATGGTGTTTTGGATATTCCTCCTCATGTATTTTTGCTGAATTCTCCTACCCTTGCATCAAATATGTTAATCAATATTTTAGTCAATTACTTTGAGTGCCAAACTAAGACGTTGTATGGAATTTCTATTGGAAATATGCCCTAGATACAAATAGTAGTAAGGACTATTATCATATTTCATATAGTTTATGATTAAGTTTTATATCATGATATAAGTGTATTGAGTGGAAACATCAATACACATGTATACAAACAACCAGGGATTCCCAGTGAAACTCTAGTCACTGGTTCATTGGTCAACAGATGATCATGTTTCCTGATCATGTGGCATTTATGCCAGTTGGAAATGGAGTCATCTCATTCCGAGAATGAGATGATGAACCAATACCTAACCTAAACATCGTGACCCGATCATGTCACGAAGTTCAAGTTACGATGATTAGAAATGGATCCTCGTAGACTATTCCTTAGACCGTGGGGCTATATCAATCACTGTCTCCTAGGAGTGCTTAGATAGCATCAAGCGCCACTTGGTAATACAGTGGTTATAAAGGTGTGTTCAGGTACTCGGAGGAAATCGTAGAGGAAATATATGTCAAGAGCGGGATTTGTCCATCCATGTGACGGGAAGATACTTAAAGGGCCCACTCGGAGAAGTTATATCCAATAGCTGCACATCGTGTGATTTGATCACGGGGATATCACTTGTCGGAACGAGTCAAGTAGCATTGTTCAGTAACGAGATTGAACACGACATGGTGATGTCATTTATCAGATCTCGGGCAATGCAAGTATCGAGTGACAAAGGGAATAAGACACGACTGTCCCGGTTCAAACGACTAAAGATCTTCGTGGAACGCACAGGGGTCACATGGCCATCTAGGTCCCTCTGTCGATCATTGGTGCAGGAGTGTCCCGACCATGTCTGGAGTGTTCCCGAACCGTGGGGTATCACGCTTAAGGGCTTGATGATTCTTAAAGAGTGTTTATAGGATCGGTGGAATCGCCGAAGAATAGTAGAGAGAAAACCGGAAGGGTTTTGGTAAGTTCGGAGGATGTCCGGAGTGGAGGTGGAAGGTGTTCCATAACCATGGAGGTTGAATAATATGTGAATCAATGTTAAATATTGATTTAATCATTTATTCATAATTATTTAATAAAGAGAAAAATCAATTAAATGGTCAAAGGCTTAATGGGCCAATTCCCGAAGGGGAGAGGGCCCATTAGGGAAAGGAGAGAGGGAGAAGGGGCCAAGGGGGTGGCCGGCTGGGCCTAGCCCCACCCCTCCCACCCCCCTCCCACCCCACGCGGGGCCCACTAGGGTGGTCGGCGGCTTCCCCTCCCCAGCCTCTCCTTTAGTCCCACCCCGGGACTTTGAGGGAGGTAGTACCTCCCCTCCCCCTATATCTAGTGGGGGTATTTGGCCAAATTAAATACACCAATAATCAATAAAGGTCTTATCACTTTTGGGGGGGCCTCTAATTCATATTTTATCTCTCCCCCTCTCTCTCGTGATCGTGGTCCCAAGTCTGGACTACGCGAGCGAGAGACATCTTCACCGTGGAGCGTCGTCGCGCTGCGGGATTCGGATCTGGGAGCTCTACTTCCGCAACTGGTGCTGAATCGGGGAAGCGGGAGTCATCGTCAGGCACTAGACGTGCGTAACTCCCCGCTAAGTGTTGCACTTGAGGCACTCAAGTCGTTGGAGTCGTTGGAGCGCAAGGACTTCATCACAACCTTGGGGTCGGCTTCGGCTCGTCTACATCAACCACGCTCTCCTGGCAGCTTCAGGGGTTCAGGGGCGTAGGGTAAAATTTATTGTTTTCATACGCGGAACCCCAACAATTTCAAGTTCCCATGTTTGGATGATGTTCAAACGATTTCCATGCACTTTGACCTTGCATATGCATCTCGTTTGCTATACTTGAGTTGTGCTAATAGTGTTGTGAACAAGAATGGACATGCCCAAATGATATGCTCCTTTATCACGCATGAAAATATTTTGCTTGGTCTTTGTTGTGTGAAGGTACAATTGCATATGCGTCAACCTCTATGGACCAAGAGTTGACAAGACGAACCGTAGAGAGTTCCCTATGGCAGCCCTTCAACGAGCCATCTCTACATCCTAAGGTGACTTCGTTCTACTTGAGGACTCATGCTATAATCTTCATGAATTGGCTACTATTTGAGTGTTGTTTCACTATTGTTGTGAGCTTTGTAGGCTTCATGGAAAGTGAAGAAACATATAAGTGTTGTCAAATCAATCTTCTCGAGGACGACTATATGGTGAACCCCAGGATCAAGATCTTTCAACCAATTCTACTTTGTGATGAGCATGTAGAGGCAAGGATGACTCTTTTTGAAGGAGGAGATGATGCGGCCCGACCCACGGTCGTTACCACATCAAGGTCTCCAACGTATTCCAAGTCGTCATGGACCCCAAAGGTGAATCCTATCCTCTATGTGAGTCCACTTCCTACCCTATTGAATGGTATACTAGTTCATACTCCGTCCTATTATCATGATAGGTTCACACCAATAAGCACGGAGACAAGGGAGGAATCCCGAAGCACCAAGCCTGACAAAACGGAGGCTTGGAAGAGGAGACGGAAGAAGAAGCAGCCAAAAGCCGTAACCTCTAGCCCACCCAGAGTATCCGACCCATAGGCCCCGGAGTGTCCGGTCTCCCATAGCCTGAAGCCTGGTGCGAACCTTCTGTCGCTGAATCGGACTCTACCCGGACCCTACATGTAGTATCTGGCCAGACCGGAGTCTCCGCACGACAAGCACCAGATTGTCCGGCCCGACCAGAGTGTCCGGCCTTAACACACCAGAGTATCCGTCCTAAGTGATGGTATTGTGTGCCAATAGCTGGGCCCTTGTCCCATGTACCCCTTATTTTGTTCCAAACCCTAGTTTTATGCCCAAAATACCCCCATTCTAGCGGCTGGCCTATAAATAGATCCCCCACTCCCTCTTGTATCCCTTAGGCATAGATGTTAGACTAAAGACAACCCCTTTGTGGAATCTCTAGTTTTGCCTCATCCCCTTTACCAAGGGTACTGACTATCGTCACCAACCTCGTTGGAGTTTGCATCACGCATCCATCGGTGTACAAGGCCTATGTTTGCGAGTGTGTGACATAGTTGCCAAGACCCTGTCCAAGGTGTTCTTCCCTCTCTGCTTGGGATCAAAGGGAGCATGTTGATCGGTCTTTCCTTGCGAGGATTCTATCGGACCGGTGGCCGCCGACGGGACCAATTAGCCTTGTATCGTGTGAGTTTTGCGTGTGTTTATCATGTTCATCATGAGGTGTGTGTTTTCTTCCACTACCTTCCCCATTTCCCCTTGCTTACCCATCAATTTGACCATGAGATCCATGAAGATCGGGCCACCCTTGAGGTCACCCCTTATCAAGTACTCACATACTCCCTTTTTCGAAGCATCATCCACGTGAGAAGTACCATGATTTCTAAAAGTGGTAGCAATTGACTTGAGTCTTCGGTACATATCTTCATGGTAATATCGATCCATCATGTAGAAACCCTCAGCTTGATGGCTTAAGGCATCATATCAGTTTCTCTTCATGCTCTCATTTCCAATGAACAAATCGGAGAGAGAATCCCAAGATTCCTTGACAGTGCTGAGATTTTCAATGTGAGGCATGTCCTTGGGATCCACACCAAGTTGAATCATGTGCAAGGCAGTGGCATTGAGTTGACTATCAATAACTTCTCTTCTTGTCAAGCTGGTTGGATCTACAATCTTGAGCCCAAGTTCAATAATTAATGTTCCACAACTCGATTGAGGAGCTTCACACATGAGACTTCATCAAAAATTACCATTCAGTAAAGGAAGATACACTTAGCTTAGGTGGATCACCCGTATTATTTATACAAGGATGAAGGATAGGTGGGTTGGGAGAGTACCATTGAGGAACCTGATTATACTCCTCCTTCTCACTTCCCTTTTTGGAAGAGGAGCCATTATCTTTGTTTTCATCCCCCAGCTCCTCATCATTGGAATTATCCAAAGATTTATCCTTTATTTGCTAGAGGAGTTCCGACCTCTCGAAGAGAAGGAGGTGGGGTTTTATTGGGTGGTAAGAGCTGCGCAATCATTTCACTCATCTCTTGCATTTGAGTTGACATGGTTTTAGTCAAGGTTGTTTCCAAGATCTTACGATCTTCCATGGTGACCGTACCCTCAACTGCACTCCCTTCAACTCGATTGTTACCCATACTCTCTTAGGCAGTGAAGCCCGAATAAAGAGCCGAGGCACTCATACAAATTGAAAAGGGGTCGTATGGGCACCTAGAGGGGGTGAATAGGTGCTACTCCAAATTTTAGTTCTTTTTGACTTTAGGCTTGACATTATCTAGATATGCAACAAAGGTGAATTTACCAATATGACAAACTAGCAACTAGCAAGAAATAAGATACAAGTAAAGATCGCTAAAAGTATAGTGGTAACTGAGAGTAGAGCACGCGGAGACACGGTGTAGCACCCCAATTGTCTAACAATTGTAATGCTACTTGTCCTAGTAAGATTTGGCCACTTCATATATATTATTGTTGCATCATAATTATATCATCATGCCACCTTGCATTTGAGCATCATATAAAACCCTCTTTCTTTTGGTTTTTCTCTCATATGCATTAATAATTGTATTTGCCTCTTGATATTGTATTTGGTTATTGATATATTGTTCAAATGCCCAAGTTGAGTTGGGGGCATATCTTTTATTTCCATTCCACCACCTTTCTCTTCCACCACCTTATAATTCCACCATCCCATTAACAATGAGCTTGTATTTCTTTTCCTTTGATATTTTAATTCTAGCTCATGTAGTTTGGGGTGGATTAAATCCTCTAAATTCTCGTGATTGGTTTTATCTCCACTTCTTGGATATGCATAAGAATAATGCCATAATATTAATATTGTTTTCACAAAATAAATCATGGCATTATTATTTTTGCATGGGCCATGCACAATTCTTCACCACCTTTCTCTCCTTTGGTTTTTCTTTTGGTTTAATGGAAACTATCTTGGGGAAACCACCTCCTACCATTCCACCATCCTCTTAGTCTCATCCATATCTTTTCTTCTTAATTTTATTCTCCATGCATGAACCATATGAGGCCTAGTCCATCATTCCTTTCTTTTCTCTTCTTGGTTTTCTCTTTCACTTCATCTCTTGATAATTCAAGCACTCATCATGATCCACTTGGGTTAACCTTTTACACAAGTTTTAATAAATCTAAAACCTAATAAAACCTAACCTAGCTTTTCTCTCTCTCTCTCTAATTTTCTCCTATCCCTAGTTCTATTAAGCCCTAAACCTCCTCTCCATTCTCCATTCCCTCTCTCTTCCATGCTGACCCCACCTGGCCGTCTCACCCCCACCTGCCCTTCCCCTTTTTTCTTTGGTTCCAAGACAAAGAGAAGAAAGAGGAAGAGAAGACCTACCCGAACCCCCTCCTCACTTTTTGCTAAGCTACCACACCCATGTGCTTTCCTTTCCCTCTCTCCTGCCTCAACCACCTCAGATCTCGTCCACAAGCTGCCCAGGTTCCTCTCCACTTCCCCTTCTTCCTCCCTAGACGAAAAGACCTCCACCGAGCGCCAAAACCCTAGCTACCACGTCCCGCTCGAGTTCTGCGCGCCCCGGCGCACCCCAAACCCTACCAGGAGCTCCGTCAGGGTCATCTGCTTCCTCTTCGTCTCCTCGTACCAGCCCAGAGCCAACGCCTCGCCGGAGCAAGCCTGCCGCCGCCGTGCACCGCCGCAGCCCGAGACCGCCGTCCACGAGCCCCGCGCCAGATCCCCTCCACCTCCGCACGAACTGCCACGCCAGCGACACCACGGTGAGCTCCTGCACCTCCCAGACAAGGTCTTCCCCTCCCTCCTGCGCCGTAGCCCCGCCGCGCTCCGTCGAGCAGCCTGCGTGCACCGCCGCGCGCCGTGCTCTGGCAGACAGCCGCAGCAGCAGCTGCAGCAGCCACCGACCGCCTCTGTTCCCCGCCGTGTACCGCGCGCCATGGTCCTCCTCCAGCGACGCCACCTGAACGAAACTTGTAGACCGATGCCCCCTCTTCGTTTTTCGTTTTTGTGGCGACACGTTTCATCCACCGTAGGCGTCGCCACCGTCGTCGGAAGACGGCCAGATCCGCCGCCGGCAGCACCGTGTCTGTCAGCGCGCAGCAGCAACAGTTGCCTTTTTGCACATGACCCCCTCCACTTTTTCCCGCCTAAACCCGTAGTCCTTGGGACCCCACCTGTCAGTCCCGGCAACAATCTTGCAAGAAATACCCCGCGCTCTGGAGATTTCCCGCCCACGCAGCCTCGGACCGCCCACGTGTCACGCCCCTGCTGGGTGACGCGCGCGCGTGGCCCCGCTAAGCGCGACCCCACCTGTCAGCGATTGCGGCTGGGAGAGGCCCGGTGAGAAAAGTCGTCGGCGCGTCTTTCCACGCGCTCAGCGCTGACCCACCCGTCAGTGGCTGGGTCTGAGTTCGCCTAGGTATAAAAAGTATTTCCCTGTGTCTGTTTTTAATTAAATCTTTTTCAAATTGATTTAAATTCAAATCCAATTCAGATTCAAATAATTTTTAAAATACAAATCCAAATAATACATATAATATATGTTTTTGAATAAGAAAAATGTGAGGAATTCAAATATGCCATTCAAAATAATGTTTGAACACTTTAAAATTTCGAGATGATTAAAATTACAATAAAATGCCCTTTTCCTTATTTAATTAATAACTTTTGTTTTATAACTCCAAATTTGACAAATAATATGTCTAAATCGATCAGCGCGACAAGCCTGTTCTATCTATGTAGTCCTTGTTCTGAGTTGAAGCACGCATCATGTTGTAATTTAAAACCTGAACTGTTTATGACAATAAAACTTGGGTAATTAAATAATAAAGTGCTTTATTTCTTGTATCCACACCTCACCTTTGCCATGCTACTTTAATGCCATGCAAATTGAGCATCATTCATCATGGAATGCTTGATTGCTTGCCGCATTTTAATTCATATGCTTGTGCACTTCATTTATGTTGGCCTTGTTTGTTTGGTTCTTCTTCGAATAGACGTCCAGTAGGAGAATTACCAGAATTCACAGGAGTATTACCCAGATCCATCTCTCGCTTCAACTGAGCTGCCAGGCAAGCACTACCACATGCTTGCATACATACAGTACCTATTGCCTCTATCTTATTCTTGCATCATTGAGTCGCGATTGCATTAAATTGAATCCCAAGTACTGCATAGCCTTTACTTTTAAACCCCACCGAAGCTTGTTCCTCCATCCCATGAGCCATTACTACAGGAGTTGTTTGAGCCATGCGAGTCGTAGAAAAGCATGTGTAGGGTATGTGAGTGTCTGAGGAATAACGAGGGTACCTAAACAACATAACCTGAGTAGTAATGGGATAACATAACCTTATGGACCCCCCTGAGCCAGAGCTTGATTCATTCTTATTTCTTGGGGCAACAATTAGTTTGGGGCTTTATTACTATTCTGTACTTATGCCATGTTACTGCTTTATTTAAGTTTGTGCGAGGAGCACCTGTATTTATTTGGATCGTGACACGTTTTCGCTGTATCGACAAGCCCAGTCACATTTTCAGGTTCCCAGTCATTTACCGCCGTCCACACAAACCTTGGGTCCGTTTCGGAGTCGGCCAACTTCGTTGCGGGTAGCTTAATGGAGTCGGCCAACTTCGTTTCGGAAATATTTCTAAATCCTGTGATTGCTTTGTCGTGAATGCCTCGTTGGGTTTTGATTTGGTTTTTCCGAGGTTGATCGAGTGTGTGTTGCTATTTGTGCACCCCTGCAGGGTAAATCTTTCTGAAAGCCGTGTCCGCGGTTATGGACGACTTGGAGCACAGTTTCTCGATCATAGACAAGTATAACTAAAGTACCGCTTTTGATTTGACTAAGTACTTGACTAGCAAATAGTGCAATACTCATGGAATGGTTAATAAAACTGCCAACGGATGATGGGGGTTGTTCGTCCGCTTCCTCGTTGGTAAGCGAGGAGGAGGATGGATATGATAATTATACTGTTATAACTGTTGTTCTTAATTCACGGACTTCCGTCTATCATTGGTTAGGCGGAAGGTTAGCGACTATCTGTAGAATTGTTAGGTATTATCTTTTGCTGCAATTGCGTCACCCCAGGTTGTGTCCCCTTTAGCGGCATAAAGACTTGCTGAGTACCCCTAGGGTCTCACACGATAAATTGTTTGATTCAGATGAACAGGTGTACCCGCAAGATGGATACTGGGTGGAAGAGACAGATGATGTTGGCAACGATCATTCGGTGTAGAGATTCCGGGAACGGGGATCCGTGAGATCTGTGGGTGGGATGTGTTTATTTATGGGGCATCTTATGCCAATTTGCTTCTTATCCGTACTCGGATCTTGTTTTCCGCTTCCGCCTGATACTCTGATGTGTGATGTATGAGGAGATATCCTAAATTATTATATCTATCTAGGACATTTGGATCTTGCCATATGGCGTTGCTATATTTCTATTTCTTTTAGATGGAATGGCTCTAAGGACTGTTGTATGTGGCTTGCATACATACTCATTTGTGTATGTAGTTGATCCCTTCGCCTGCCGATTACGCCGCTCGTTCTTGTCCCGTTGTCTGAAAGTGGTTAGGACGGCCGAAAAGTCTACCGTGAGTGGCCCTGGGCCCCACCGTACTATTTTAACCACTTTCGTTCATCCAGGCATTAACTAAGAGCGTACTTCACCGAGGTAGTTACACACGGGATATGATTTCCCGCAGTTCCTTCCTTTTGAGGGTAAGTACGCCTGCGTTGGAGGGGTGGGCGGTACTAATACCACCACACCACAAAAGGCCTCACCCTATTCTCTAGTGAACCTCGCCACAATGGCCTAATTCACTTTTCTGCTATCAGTACCCTTCGAGGTGGGAGCCGATGCCTATACAACATGCTCAGGGCATGCATCCACAACTGAATTAGAGGCTCCCAAGTACCACAATAAGTTGTCATAACAATATACAAACTTAGCAAGGGTGAAATCAAGAACTAGGGTTTCCAAAGGAAACACTAGAATCAAATCCCTCAAGTGGATGAGGGGGAAAACAAATAGCTTTGGTGAGGATGTACATCAAGGTTTTCTCTTTCGATTCACCAAAGATAACCGCCTTTGAGTGGTTGGAGGTGGAGATCTAGCAATTTGACTAGCTCTAGAAATGGAGTTCTTTAGGAGGGGAACGAGCGGCCTGAGGTTGAAAAAGGGGAGAGGTATTTATACCCCCTCCCAAAATGTAGCCGTTTAGAGCCGTTGCTGCAATTAGGGATGGAATATCTGGCCCTTTGCAGGGGCTGGAATATCTGGCCTGGGCAAAACTCCGGTCCTAGTGAAATCTCTAGGCAAAAATCTAGGGAAACATCCGCCCCCCATCTGAGGCCCGTGCCATAAATCCTTAGTCTGGTTGGATTATTCAAATAATCCGTCCCCAGAATATCCGGCCAAAATAAATATTTGGCCAATAATCTGGGGAAACATCCACCCCCCTCATCTGACATGCGCCATTTGGGGCTTAGAAAAATCAAGGGGGAAGATAATCCGTCCCCACAAAACACTGGATTATCTGGCCTGGTGCAAGAAAATTTTCCAGATTGCATGCGGGCTCTTTTCATATATTTTTGGGGAATTGGTGCTGGCAACAGATAAACATGTAATCACATAATTTAATTGTCCCTAATGTTGTTATCTAACACGCAAAACACAAGAGAATCAAGAAATGTTCTTTCACCAGCTACTGCTCCCGCCACTCCTGCTGTCGCCGGCTTCCTGGTCGTGGTGGGATATCGTCATCATAGGCTACCATAAATCTGCGTGAAGTAAGAGCGAGGTGGAGAGTAGTAGGAGTATTGGTGGAGGACGACGTGCGGCCATTTTATAGGCGTTGTGGGTAGGCGAAATGACCACCGCCGCCATTAACTCTGGCTCATCGGGAGACAGGTCGTCACGTGTAGGATCATGTGCATTGGCGTCTACACTCGGCAAGGCTGCTGGTATGGGATGTCGCATAACTTAACTGTGCTTGACTGGCTAGTTGTGGAGCCGTGGCATCTTTTATAAACGAATATGATGCCAAGATGGCGTGAGAGGCAAGCTAAATGGTACACACCACAAGAACTCAAGGATGCCCATGATCTACGTTTCCATCTAGGCTTTGTACGGGACCTAGAGTACGACCTGAACGCGACAAATTTAAATAGCGTACGTCTGCAATCTACGTTGCCAGCTCGTCTCTACGCCCACGATAACCTGCATCGTGTACGGTCTACAATGGAAAAGTATACGTCTACGGTCTATGATGTCAGATTGTATGTATGCCCGTGATAACTTGCATCGTCTATGGTCTACGATGATAGATGGCGTTAGTTCACGTCGCCAAATCGGCTCTAGACATACCCCACGTTCACGGGAAACCGCGGACGGCATGGGCTTAGGATGCCACGTCGACTGTGGGTGGGCCCCATAACCACGAGAAACAGTTGACCGCATGGGCTGACGGTGCCACGTAGGCTCTCGTCAGGCCCTGCCACCCAGCAAGTGCAGAGGTGTGTTGTCTTCTTGACCGCATATGCTGATGGCGGGCCCACAGCACGCACGTGGTCTATCGTCCTGCGACGCAGGGTACGACGGCATGCGTGACACATGTACGTGGTAGGGAATCTTCCGCCCTTGCTCGTAGATGGTCCTGCCTCCTAGAAGAGAAGGGCACCATTGAGATGGCACCACGTGTCCTCTCCAGCGTCCATCCTACTTCCTAGAAGAATCGGGACGACATGGATAGTAGTTTAAGCCCAAACAATCTAGTATATTATTTACTCTGATATATAGTATATTACCTTTATGTTATTCTAAAACTAGTATATTTTAGTTAGTGTCCAAAGTAGATTATCTTAGGCCTCCTTCAAAGTAGTGTCCATTTAAGTTTTCACACTCCATACATAAGCTAACACATCCACTGCTCTAGAACACTTTGCCATCTGTTTTGGTAACTTTTATTCCATCTCAAATTAAGTTTATTTTTCTACAAAGCATTGATGTATTATCTGAAAACTCATATGATTTTCCTTCGATGATTAAAATGTTCATATTAAGCGTGTTTGTACTTGATATAGGGTCTCCAAGTTTTAGAAGTGAAGTAGCGGTCCTTCATGTAATGGTAAGCATCATTACACTTTGTAGTTTTATGTGGTTTCTTCTCTCATATTGTGCTCACGTACCATCTTCTCACTGTTGCATCTTTTTTCTCTTGGTATGAGGCCGCTCTCTGAAGCCTCCTTGGTGCCACCAATTTCTCATGTGGGTGCATGGATGGCAGTCCTGAGAGAGTGGAAGAAAGGGAGGATGAAAATGAGATGTAGCCCATGGTTCTAAGGGGAGGCGGGATAGGAACATGACCAGCTACCTAAGCGAGATAGATACCATTAATGTGTTCAACCGGCAACCGGACCTGGTCATCTCCATGAACGATTTTGACAATTACGTGACCAGCCTTGAGCTGTTGTAATGATCTAACAAGCCAACACACATTTTGTCTTCACAGGCCCTGTCCTTACCTTTTTTGTGAAAAGGCCCAATCCTTGCCCATCTGCTCTTTATTTCTTGCTATTAGGTAATGTGCTCTAATACTTGATACTTTAAAGTGATAAAACAATGCAAATGCTTTGGGATGGATTACTGCAAAATAACAAAGTATGAGCATTTTCGGCCAAAGAATTACTCTAATAACTAGCACCTTCTCCTATCTCATATTCATTTTGTATGCTAGTTAATGGCTGCAAGTGCACATATAAATTGTAGCTAGTTTTGAAATAAGAGTATTGTACCCATAAAGAGCTATTTGGTTAAGGTCTTTATGCCCCTCATTACTTTCCACCAAAGGATACTTATAAACTGCCTTTGATCTCAAGTAAAGGGTGTTTGAAAGGTTTTTGGTTGAGTGCAGAAAAGTAATAAAAACTTGTAAAAGAAAGCAAGTAACAAGGTTGTTTGGAAACGTGGTTGAACTCAATAGGGCTAAAACGTTCTCAAGGATGTAGGATACACCACTAGCATGATATTATTATTATTAATTAAGATAACATACTTCTTGTGTCATGATATGTGTGGAGAGAGCTCCATAATAAGATGTTCACTACAAGGATCGTAGAAAGCCACTTTGTTGAGCCAAGAATGAGGTCACCTCTAAATAACCACTGCAATGTCTAATAGCAATCACCCATACAAACCACCGCAATTAACGGTTTTCACTGGATATCGTAATTAGCTTAGGGGGTCCCTCTTTATCCTCCTTTGACCGTGTAGGTTGCTTGCCAGCGCCAATTGTCACGAAGCTCTCCGAGCACACTTACAAACATGTCCAAAGGATTTCCCCCTCACTTTAGTCCCGGAGGAAAATGATATGTGGCCGACTACACATACCATCTAAAGAGAGAGATCAAACACAAATCGTAAATCTATCATAGACCGACCAGTCATATGGACACAAAAATAGATCATCTTTATTGCAACTTCATAATAGTTCTAGGGTTTCTCCATCTCCCCAAGAACGAGGGAAAACTACTCACACATGGAAGCAATCAACAACATCATCATAATCAAATTGATGGATAAAAGTACGGGGATAAATCTAGTGCAAACCACAATTACATCTAGAATTACAACAAGATCTAATAGATGAGAGATGGGGGTAGTAATGATGATGGAGATGTAGTGGTTGACGGTGAAGGGGATGATGCGATGTCCTCCAATGATCCGTGAAGCAGCAGGGATTTGCCCTTCTATAAGTTCCTCCTTCAGATCCCTTTTCGGTGTGGTTTTTCGTGGTTCTGGGTTGCTGTGATTGTTGGATCCCTCTATCTTCTTGATGAGGCAGAAGTGATGCCACGTGGTACGGGCAAACGGTACGGGTGGGCTCCGCCCGTACCACTGGTCGTTATCGCGGCAGATGCTTTCCTCATGTTTGGTATTCTCCCAGGTGTTAGGGTAAATCAATAAAAATGACTTTTATCACTTAAAAATATCATATTATAGCATAATATGACAGTTCCAATTGATATGTTTATAAAATACTTAGTGATTCGAGATCCTGTTGAAACAAGGACAAATAGGTGCGTGCAAACGCAGTGAAATACCAAAATCCCTATTCTATTTATGCAAAAACAAAAGGTAAGTATGCTTCAATTTTGGACTCATCAACTCTCCCAAGCTAGACTCTTGCTCGTCCCTGAGCAACATGGTGGATTATGGACAAGATCATCATGTTCATGAGGCATGAGTCGTTACAATAAATAAGGCACAAATTGAAACAGAAATACAATATCAAATGTAAAGTTACTTCGGGGGTATTATCATACCCTTACACATCACATGACTTAGAGGCTTCCACACCCTTTTAGTATCAATGAAGTTATAAGAAGCTTTTAGTGATTCAACATATCATATAATCATAAAGTTAAACTAATTGAGCGCTTGATTTCAGTAATGAAGATTCATGATCATTCTTTTTCTTGTATCTTTCCTTTTATCTTCAGATTCTTTTGATAGATGTTCTTTTATTTCTCTTCTCTCTTCATTTTTAGTACAACCACTTGATCATGCTCACTACTTGTATGTATTTAAAACTCGTGACTATAATATGCTACCAAAATTCCTCTTCTCATAGTTTAATCAATACTATTATTGGTGTGGAAGTCCCTAAAATCATGACAAGTGTACAAGTATCATAACACTAAACCTAATTAAAACATCTAATATAATAATCATGAATCAAAAGATAACTTCAAATAACATAAAATCTCGAAACTCAACGGATATAAATCTTCTCTTGGACAAAAGGGATCTTGAAGTTTATGCAACTAATGCAAATTCTAGAATTAAAACTTAGCATGCGTGTAGGAAAGTAAATATGATAAGACTGTAAGATAGATTACAAGGTCCTCACAGATCCCCCAAAGCTTGGAATCGAGCCAGTGGGATCAAATAATCCCTTGTGATTATTCGATATTGTGGAACATCCTTGGTTCGCGAGAGAAAAGTCCTGGAATTTTGAAGGCTTGCACGAAGCTCTTGTTTGTCGCTTCCAGGATGAAGATGCGAATTCAGGGTTGCTTGCTAATTGTCTCCAATTGCTCCATAGGTGCCTTATACATCTCAAATCGTCTATTTATGTGCATTGATGGACCAGAGGCCGATGTTGAGGTTGTCCTCTAGCCCCTTCATTATCTTCATATCCATCTGGTCTAGATAACGACGCAACAGTTCAATATGTTTAGAAGACCCTGGAGACTTTACCTCAACTTTCTTGATGCAGTGATCAAGTTTGTCCAGGGAAGCTTGGATGTCTTCCCCTTCTTTCTTCAAACTCTTGAAGTAAGATTATATGTATTCCACTAGATTAAGTTGAACCTCTTCGAAGTCACCTTCTTTACACACACTGAGGCTAAATACCTTACACCCATCCTTGATCATCTCCATCATCTTGAATCCATCCTCAGCACCTAACTGATCACATGTTGCTTCCTCCTCGTTCTTCTGCGCAGCGGCTACCACCTTGGCATCTTCTGTGATCATTGTGGAAGATCTGTGGCGATCCTCCTTGTCTTGAACGATGTCCCATGGGTAAGACATGGTTGCAAAGTTCTCCAGAGGGACGAGCGACGTGGGGAAGATATGTTTGTCAAGGAAAGAAAAGAAACCTTTTGTAATGCTTGTAGGGGGTTAGAAGTAGGGAAAAATCATACTGGAAAGAAAAGGGTCAGCCAAGAAAAGAATCCCAACAAATAAGGAAATAAATAAGAAAAAAGGGAAGAAACAGCGATCGTAACGACCACCTAGTACGGGTGGACGCCCGTACGGCGTGCTCGTACCGGGTCGTTTCCTAAAATTCACCGGATTTAAGTCGATAAATAATCAATCGACAAAGTGGTATGTGCGGGTCCCACCCGTACTGCCCATCCGTACTGATTGTTACTGATTTCGTTTTTTTAACACAAATAAGGAATGAACGGAGAAACATAGAGTCGGTAATGACCATCTGTACGGGCGTATGCGCCCGTATTGCACGGTCATACCGTTATGAGGAAAACTCAATGAAGAATAACGTCGCCTTAATGACCAGTGGTATGGGCAGAGCCGACCGTACCACCCACCCATACTGACCTCGCACGACCGGCAGTAATCTCAGAAAAACAAAAGGAAAACGAATATGCAAAAAGAAATGGCAAATAACCATCCAGAACAAAGATGTTTTCAAGATTTCAAATATCTTGCTCATCGAGGGGGAATGAGTTTATTCGGGTACCTTCTCCTTCTTTTAATTCTTGGATCAACTTTTTCTTTTTCCCTTTGAACAAGGTTGGTTGCAGAAAATCGCTAAAACCATTGCAAAGAAAAATCGAAAATTTTCTTTTTGAAATTGTAGTTTAGGAGGGTATGCGGATGGATGACACTACCCTAGGTGGATAAACCTCCTCAATCCCCATGGATGCCTCCTCCTATTCCTCCTTTCTTTGGAGAATCTATAAATCAAATTCTTGTAAAAGTAAAGTCCAACGGATCATTCTTGGCTTAACGTTAGTCCTTTCAAGAATCTCTTTCAAGTCAAGATGGTCAGTATGTAGTCTTATCTTAGAGTCAATAATATAAGATCTAAACTTGTCACAGGAGAAAACCATATCAAAAAATTCTTTTTCTGCCATGAGGTAATTCTTTTGGGCATCGTTTAAGGTGCAACTAGCATGATGAATGATATTACAGTCATCACCGTCATACCCACAAAGAATGGCTCCCATAGATTCATGGCTGGCCTCGCAGAATAGATCAAAAGGTTTCTTCAATTATATGGTTTTATAATGGGAGCTTCAAGATGGGCTTGTTTTAATATATTGAAAGCACTGATACAGTTTTCATCAAAATTAAAAATAATATCCTTTTGAAGAAGGTTAGTTAAAGTTCTAGCAGTCTTTGACAAGTTCTTAATGAATCTTCTATAAAATTCATCATGTCCTAAGAAACTCCTTATACCTTTTGCATCTTAAGGAGGGGGAAGCCTTTCTATTGCTTCAATCTTTTCTTTATCAACTTCTATGCCCTTACCTGAGATTTTGTGACCAAGCACTATGCCTTCTTGAACCATAAAATGAAAAAATGCCCAATTCAAGACTAGGTTAGTGTATTCACATCTCTGCAAAACTTTATGAAGGTTATGGAGACAATGATTAACAGAAGTTCCATAAACAGAGAAGTTATCCATGAATACTTCCATAATACTTTCAACATAGTCGGGAAATATAGCAGTCATACACCTTTGGAAGGTGGCAGGGGCATTACAAAGACCAAAAGGCATACGAAGATAGGCGTATATACCATAAGGACAAATAAAGGTCATTTTAAGTTGGTCATCAGGGTGAATAGAAATTTGAGAAAAACGGAATAACCGTCTAAGTAGCAGAAATTAGAATGCATAGCAAGACTTTCTAAAGTTTGATCTATAAACGGCAAAGGATAATGATCATTTCTAGTTTCTTTATTAAGTTTTCTATAGTCAATACACATCTTGTGACCAACAACGGTTCTAGTAGCGGTCATATCATCGTGTGATAGAAAGCCTAAGTACCTGATAAAAATTCCACGAAAGAGTATGTAGCCGTTGTCATCTCCATCCCTAGATCGGGAGGGATCTGAATCTCTTCCCGGTACCCTGCCGGAGGGGAGAATTCACCCTGGAGGCCTTCTTCATCACCATGCAAGCCTCCGGTGTGATGCGTGAGTATTTCATCCTTGGACTACGGATCCATGTAGTAGCTAGATGGTTGGTTCTCCTCCTTTGTGCTTTCATGTCTAGATCTTGTGAACTCCCTTCATGATCAAGATCATCTATTTGTAATCCTACATGTTGTGTTTGCGGGGATCCGATGGATATTGAGATGCTATTTCAGATTGATTATTGATTCTATCATGTTTTTGTTATTTGTGATCTTGCATGCTCTCTGTTGTTAGTAGATGTCTTGGCCGACTAGATGCTAGCAACTCCAAGAGGGAGTATTTATGCTCGATAGTGGGTTCATGCCTCTAGTAATCTGGGGAAGTGACAGAAATCTCTAAGGTACTAGATGTTCTATTGCTACTAGGGAGAAACAGCAATCCTTTGTTCATAGAACAATCGTATTGTTTACTTTACACGCAATACTTAATGCAATTATTTGTTGCTTGCAACTTAATAATGGAGGGGGTTCGAATGACAACCTGAAGGTGGATTATTAGTCGTAGATGCAGTTGGATTACGGTCTATGTATAATGTTGTGATGCCCAATAAAATCTCATAGGAGTCAAGATGATTAGTATATGCATGTATGCTTTCTCGATGTTTGTCAATTTCCCCACAGTAATTTGTTCACCCAAGATGTCATCTATCTTAAGGAGAATCACCATTAGTGAACTATGGACCTCGGTCCTTTATTTTACCATGAATCTACAATTGTTTACTGTTTTCTGTTTACTTTCTGTAAGTTATTACTATCTTCCACACAATATGTTTAATCCTTTGTTTTCCACAAAACCGGTGAGCTTGACAACCTCACTATAGGTTGGGGCAAAGTTCTGTGGTTGTGTGGTGCAGGATTCCAAGTTGGAAACAACACCTTGGAGGTGTTTCCTTGCTCCTACTAGTTCGATAACCTTGGTTTCATAACTGAGGGAAAACTTGTTGCTATGCTCATCATACCTTCCTCTTGGGGTTTCCCAACGAGCTCGATATATTTTGGGCCATCAAGCTATTTTTCTGGTGCCGTTGCCGGGGAGTCAAGGACATCTTCACAAGGGGAGTCCCACATAACCAATCTCTTTACTTTGTTTTATTTTTTTTGCTTAGTTTATTTCTGCTTTGTTTGATTGTTTCTTTCTCAAAAACACAAAAAAAATAGTTGTTCTAGTTTGCTTCTTTATATTAAAAACACACAAAAAATGACTACTCTTAAAAACACTAAGTTGTGTGACTTCACTAGCACCAACAACAATGATTTTGTATGCACACCTATTGCTCCACATGTTCCTGAAGCTACTTTCTTTGAAATTAAACCTGCTTTACTCAATCTTGTTATGAGAGAACAATTTTCTAGAATTGGTACCGAAGATGTTGCTGCTCATCTAAATAACTTTGTTGAACTTTGTGAGATGCAAAAACATAGGGATATAGATGGATATATTATTAAGCTTAAATTGTTTCCTTTATCTTTGAGAGGAAAAGCTAAAGAATGGTTGCAATCGCTAACTAGAAATAGAATTGATTATTGGACTAAATGCAAAGATGCTTTCATTGGAAAATACTATCCTCCTGCTAAGATTATATATATGAGAAGTGACATAATGAAGTTTAAACAATCTGATAATGAACATGTTGCTCAAGCTTGGGAAAGAATGAAATCTTTGGTAAAGAATTGTCCCACTCATGGACTGACTGCTTGGATGACTATCCAAAACCTTTATGCAGGACTAAATTATTTTTCAAGAAATCTACTAGATTCTGCTGCTGGAGGTACCTTTATGACCATCACTTTGGGTGCTGCAACAAAGCTTCTGGATAATATGATGGTTAACTATTCTGAATGGCACACTGAGAGAGCTCCACAAGGTAAGAAGGTAAATTCTATTGAAGAAACCTCCTCCTTGAGTGATAAAATTGATGTTATTATGTCTATCCTTGTTAATGGGAAAGCTCATATTGATCCGAATCATGTTCCCTTAGCCTCTTTGGTTGCTCAAGAAGAGCAAGTTGATGTGAACTTTATAAGAAATAATAAGTTTGGTAACAATGCTTATGGTAATAACAATTATAGGCCTTACCCTCCTAATAATACTTATGGTTATCATGGCAAACCTGGAATACCTAGTGAAGGAAGAATTTTTGAAGTTCAAAGATCTACTAAAACTTCATGCAAATGCAATATGAACAAAATAAATTATTTACTAAAACTATGGAGGAACATCTACTATTATCAAAAATATTAGTCATCAACTTGAGAGTTTAAATAGGGAAATTCCTAGTTTTCAATTAAAACTTCCTAATGCCGAAAGAAATATATCATCTTTGTCTGAAGCACAATCCTCTTTGATTAATAAAATGGCTGCTAAACCTGAAACTGTTGAAAATCCATTTGCTGCTACTAATGCCATACAAGTTAGAGTTGATGAAAATGTTAGACTATTAGCTGAATTGCATGCTAAATGGGAAAGAGAAGATGAAATTGCTAGAAATATTAGTGTTTCTACTATCACTACCACTAATGATGAAGCTAGTAAACCCAATGGAACCTTTTCTAATAAAAATGCTAAAATTCTTAGAAATATGGGAAACAATAGCTCTCCTACTTCAGATGATAATTATGATTTTGATCTTGATGGTTGCAACATCTCTGAAGTTATTATGTTCCTACAAAAGGTTGCTAAAAGTCTTAATGCTAGTGCTATGAATATGGCCTTTACAAAGCACATTACTGATGCTCTCATAGATATTAAAGAAGAAAAGATTCAATATAAAGCTTCTATTCCTATGAAACTAGAAGATGGTTGGGAACCCATCATTAATATGAAAGTAAATAATTTTGATTTCAAAGCTTTATGTGATCTTAATAGTAGTGTTTCTATTTGTAACATCCCAAAACTTTAATCCAAGCTTATCAAGATCCAAATCATCAAAATTAGGGTTAACAAAAAACTTATCCATTTCAAAATATGAAAGCATTCATGTGCATGTGCATTTAAATTAGGAGTTGAATTGAATTGCCATGGTTCTGTGATTCATTGCTTGTAAAATGTTTCTTAGGTGCATCATCTAAATCATTCCCAAGCAAATCCCAAAGAAAATCAAATCAAAAACAATTAAAAATGAGGAATAGTCATTTTGGTCATTTTAATCCACTACACTACTTTGAGTGTTCCTAGCACTTAGTTCCCAACAGAAATAATTCTGGATCTTTGCACCCCTTGCTAGTACACATAATGAGGTGCCAAGGCCCACTTTGGGATCTGCTAAAAACATTCAAATACTTATTTTAAATGACAGTTTAAAATTGAATTCAATACATATGCATAGATCAGCCCTATTTCAAAAACCATCCAACTGAACTCCATTTTCAAAAACCCTTGCAACCAGAGACTACCTAGTACTAGTGAAGATCACTCAAAAAATTTGAACCAAAAATTCAAATGTTTGCTTCTTGCGGCCATTATGTCGAGCAGGTGGCAGGCACAAATCTTGCAAATCTTAAAACACTATAGTGAGCAGTAGCTTTGGTCACCATTTGGGCCTAACTTAGTCCCCTGGTTCCCCCAGCTAGAACCCCAGCCCTAACCCTCTGTCCCTCTCCCATGTCTGCTCCAGTAAATCGCTGCCTGAAGCCTTGCCCCAGGTCGACCACGGACCGCTCGCCCCAGCCCGTCCCGCGCTCTCCTTCGCTTGCTAGGAGACAGGCGCCATCACACCGCTTCTCCTCGACCAGCCCCCGACCAAAAACGAGTGGAGGACAAGCCTCAATTGCTTGCGCCCATGCCGCTGTCCGCCATGCCGATCACCCTGGAGCGCCGCGCCTGCCAGAGCCGCACAGATCGCGCCTAGCACTAGCATTGCGTGTCAGCAGCCGCAGCAGGCCCAGCAACCGCCCAGACATCATCGTTCGCTGCCTCATGACCAACAGACCGGAGGAATAGCGTCGAACACCGTCTGCGCGCAGTTCACCACACGCTCCCGACCAGTAGAAGCCTCGCCTTGCCGTGCCTTTAAGCCTCAGAGGACCGCCGGGGAACAGAGCATCCAACGCCACCCTCGCCCATGCCGAGAGAGTACCGCAGCGTCGTCACCGATGACCTCACCGTCGCCCGCTCTGTCCCCTCGTTGACCCTATATAAACCGGTCACCCCAGCCTAATTTCTCCACACTCCCACACTCTTCACCTCTCACTAAATCTTACCCATCGCTCGCCAAAGCCGCTCGAGCTTTGTCTCGCCGGAATTGAAGCTGAAGCCGCCGCAGCAGGAGGATAAGGGTGTTCGTGATTTAGAGCACCCCAAGCTCCGCCGCAACCACGCATCGCCTCGCTGTCGTCTACCAGCCCATTTGCCCACCTCGCCGACCTTGCTGGAGCCCTGGTATGCCCCCAATCGACCCCCACCACCGCGTCTAGGTCACGTTCTTGCCGGAGTGATCCGTCGTCGATGATGACCCACCACCGTTGGATCGTCTTTAGATCGTGTGGCCCAGGATGCTAGATACCGTTTCGGTTAAGCTGTGCCGCTGACCGGTGGAGCCCGCCTATCAGGCAGCCCGATGCGCTCGCTATGCGTAGCTGGGCCGGCCCAGTTAGTTCTTGCACGTCTGAAAGTTTCAAATTTAGTTTTTTCTATTTAGAGTTAATCTAGTTTCTTTCCATTAGTTTAAAAATCAATTCTAGGAGTTTAACAAATCCAAACTACATGAAACCAATTTTGCCTGAAAGGTATTGAAAAGATCTATCCAAGCTCGTTAGATTTAATTTATTTAGAGTTATAGATCTCTCCTAGTAAAAATAATAAAACAGAAGCAATTGCACCTTACAACATTTTTATAAAATCAACCCGGATAGATTTTGAGTTGATTCCAACTCTCAAAAATCACATTTCACTATATCTATATGATTATGTAATAATATTAAGGTTTACATGCAGTGACTTTGGACTAGTACCAAAATAATGTTATATAGGCATTTCTAGTCACTTTAAATCATTAAATAATGAACTTAAATCAAAGTAATTATGATCCAACCCTTAAATCACATTCCCACATGTTAGGATATGTGGTGATGACATGTGTCCACATGATCCCATATTTTAAGTGGTGAATATTAAATCCTAGTTAATTTTTCAATAAGTAGAAATTACTTTTCTAAATTAAAAAGAGTAAAACAATTAAATTAAAACTTGTGATGCTTGTGATGATAATAGATCATCAAATGTGTGTCTTAGAGTGCTAATTAGACTAGTTAAGTATTGCTTGGGTATTGTGTACTCCGTATGTATTTATAGACGATAGTACCGACCAAGCTTTCGAGGAGGAGGAGTTCTACCAAGAAGGAGAAAAAGAAAATTTCAACCACTGCACTACCCAAGGCAAGCTAACACTTGCAAGTATAATGCTTAGCAAGCTAGGATTAAACTAGATGGTTTAGCAAAGATGCTTTAGGCATGCTTTGGTTACACTACTTTGACTAGCATTTACCCCAAGTCTTATTTTCAAGTTTTACTTCCTTTACTTTACCCAAAGTTCTTTACTTGTTTTGAAGGTAGCATAAAGAGTATAAAACTTGACCTATTTAGAATCCTTTAGATGTCATTCTATGGCATGAGATTGATCCCATCATTTCCACCTTAGTGAGCACTCTTAACTTAGTAGTTTAGAGTAGATAAAAACTTGAGTCACTTTAGATGGGAACACTTGGTGAAAATGAATTATGAAAACCTTGGAGTGATGAGTCATTCTATTGAGATGTTTTGACATGTGTTGAGAAACACAAATGGTTTACGATGATGAAAATGTGGAGGCATGAGCCTTAACCCTTTTATAAAACTGATGGTTGGATTCGGATGCGATAACATTCCAAATTTAGCGTACAACCACACTACCTGAATTGGGTAAGGCTTAGCTGGAAATTTATATGCATTAGTATTAGTTCCCTCGTGGGAGAGGTTTGAGCTGAGGCTACCTCTCAATGTTGTCCACCTATGCAGTGCCCAAGATGACAGATGGTCATGGTTGGGAGGCCATGCTCATAGGATAGGTGCTTATACTAGGGTGTGCAAAGGGAAGGTTATGTTTGATTATCTGCATACTAAGTATGATGATTCAGGGTTATCCCTGACAGATGTATTGAATCTTGTGGTGAAAGTGTACCACGTCTACAGAGTGTCAAACTATTCGAATAGCCGCGTCCGCGGTTATGGACATTTGGAATGGCCATACTGTTTCGTTGTCAGATGTTTTCAAAATGACTTATGAAATGAATGATGAATTTTGACTTGATCACAACAGGGTTGTGTTTTATGACAATAGCTTCCCAACTTAAGTGATTCTAGAACTTTATTTTATCTTTCTTTGCTTCAGAACTCAGCTTAGGTTTCAAACTTAACTTTATAGTTAAACATAGAGTTAGCAATTTAACTTAGAATGATACTACTTGTTAGTGGTAGTTTGCGAGTACTGTAAGAGTACTCATGGCTTTTGTCCCTGGCTATTCTCATGGCCAGACTATGAAGGAGACTATAAAGATGATGGCCCGCAGGACGGCTATGATAACAAGGACTATCTGCCTTCGTCAGCATTGCTTGTGCCCCTGAAGATGGACCCTACCGCTACGCTTATCTTTTATTTCCGCTGCTTGTTGTATTAAGACTGGATCATGAGATCCTTATTTGTGTAAGACCTTATGTATGGTTTGTAATGGATGATGTACTGTGATATCCAATCCATTATGTCTCGCAAAAATGGTAATCCTGGGATTGCGAGGTATGGCATAACGAGCATCTGGGATTAAAAATCCGGGTATTGACACTATTATGCCTAGAAGGATTTATGATATGCTTGATTTGCCACCGTTGGAAGATTGTTATTTAAATGTCCCACTTGATGATAATGCTAAAAATAAACTCATGGGGAGTATTAATGATGTTCTTATTATGGTTAACAATGCCTATGTACCCGTTGATTTCTATGTTTTGGATGTTGAATGCAATGCTTCTTGTCCTATTACTTTGGGAAGACCTTTTCTTAGAACTGTTGGTGCCATTATTGATATGAAAGAAGGCACCATTAAATATCAACTACCACTCAAGAAAGTTATAGAACACTTCCCCAAGAATAGAGAGAAGATACATTTTGCCTCTCCTATGAAAACAAAATTTGCGTTTAATGCTTCTTCATTTGAGAACACTTGATGCTTTTCTTGCTTCTTATGCCTAACTTAAAGGCGTTAAAGAAAAGTACTTATTGGGAGATAACCCAAAAATTTTAGATGAGTCTTGGAAGTTATTACCTATGTAATAACCGCTCCTTATCCTTTTTATTTGCTTTTTGTGCCAAGAGTAACCTCTAATGAGAGAGAAGTAAGACTTGGGAAAGTTGCTGTCCCGAAACAGATTTTTATGTTTTGCTGTAACAAATCGTGTAAAATCTCTATACATAGTTTTGAGCTGTGATTTTTTGTGCTTCTGCCCCAGGTTGTTATCCAACTTTCATTAGTTCAACACTTTTCGATTTGAGCAACATAAGGTCTTCGAAAAAATTGGTTTTTACCTGCTGGTCTGTTTTGACAGATTTCTGTCATTATTTGCATTTGCATCTTGTTGATTCCTTTTTTAGTTCTTTTTGGGGAATTGAGCTATTTGAGGGAAGTTCTACAGTAGCTTGTGTTTTAATAGAAGTTTTATTGGTATTGAAACTGAACCCAAAGACTTATTATCTTGAGTACACTAATGTTGTTAATAAAAATTGTGTGAAGTTTTGTATGAAGGAAAAATTTCAGGTGTAAGGAAAGAGTGATGTAATGAGATGAAGAATGGACTAAAGCTCAAGATTGGGGATGCCACCCGTGTCACCCCAAGAAATATCCAAGAAGTACAAGTGTCAAAGCTTGGGGATGCCCAAGGCATCCCCTTCTTTATCAATAAAAATCTCAGGTTTCTTCCAAACACTTCATTTTTATTGTTTCATGCACAGTTGTGTTGTTCTTGAGCGTCTTTGTATTTTGTTTTTAGTTTTCGTTTGCTTGGTTTGCTTAGTTTGCTTGAATAAATTGGTTGGACCCCCTCTTTCATACATTAGTTTTCAAATAAGTTTGGTTTGGATTGGAAAAGAGTAGGAAAGCTCATGCTTAAGTGGTAAAAGGAGTTTGTTTTTGACTGTGGCCTATGCTTTGGCATGTCATGATTGATATTGTTTTGGCTTTATGCTTAGTGGTTTTTGTTGTAGCATGACATGTTATAAACAATTGAGATTGCTTAATGTGCCTTGAAAGAATCATGCGTTCTTTTAACATATTAAAGCATAGTATTGTGGTATTCTCCTTTGATGCTTTATTTGGGTTGACTTGGCGCAAGCTCACACCATGTTATGACTATACCAAGTCACCATAGCCTTTATGATCCTTTAGTTTTCGACTTGTAATATCACTTTATGCTTTAATTAATGATGTTTTGTCGCTTTGCATGATTATGGCCATTATTGCTCTCTTAGTTGGTCGCTCCCAGTTTTTGCTAGCCTCCATAACCAAGTATGAGTTCCACTCATGCATCCAACTCCAAATAAAACCAAGTTATTCCAAAGATTCCACCATACCTACCTATTAGCATTTGTTATTCCAAGTATATGCATGTTTTTATCTACCTTCCGAATTAAACTTGTTATGAGAAGAGTAGTGATTAAAGCTCTCACGAACTTGATGGCACACTTTACTTTCTTGCACTTAATAAACTTGAACCATTGTGTGCATCTTTGTTGTGTATATGCTTGTGCTTTATAAGTTGAGTTAGCAGAACCATGTATCATGGGGAACGCTTTCAACATTACACTTATTATTCCGTTGATATCATGATTATTTTTCTTATGGATCCCGGCGGTGTTAAATAAAAGGGGAACTTGTAAGATCATGGAGTTTGTATCTGTGTTAGAGAAACGCCTGGGATGCTAGCCTAAGCCATGCCTAATCATGGTGGAAACTTGCAGCATAACCATAATGATCACTCTATGAAGCATCCTCAATAAAAACCTATGCAAATAGCAAATAAAAAGATCGTTCAGATGCTCATTGTCTGCTTGCCTTGCCATTTTGATTATGGATAGCTCATGTATCATGTGCAAGGGGTACCCCGTTGGCGGTTCACTATGATACATATGTACTTAAAATGACAAGATCTTACTTGTGACTAGAGTTGAGTAGCATGAGGTTCGGTACTCGTAAGTAAGGGGCATGAGATTTCAACTTATAACTTATCAATCATATCCTCTTAGTTGAGTCACTTTAACCGTAATCACCTAAATATGCTTATGATAGGGGCAATGAGAGCTGAAAGCTAATAAGTACCATAATTTTTGGAAGCTCTTTATGAGACTTGAATCCCTGCTTCCTTCTATGAAGGCCTTTCTTTTACTTTCATGTTGAGTATTCATCTTATATCTTTATGCACCTATTAATAGAGCATAGTGGTCATTCTTAGTTTAATGTGCATTGTCCCAAGACTTGTTGATTGATGCATAACTTTGATATTGCTTATTCTTAAACTACTTGTATCTAGTCACCCTTATGAGCTTTGAAGATGTCCTATGCATTTATGTTTTGCTACACTATGAGGGACAAGTTGAATACCATTCTTATTATGCTTTCTTTATGTGAAACAAACAAATGTCTTGCAAGGCACTTTTATTCATGAATCTTTTGTTTGTGCCTTTTCATGTTACAACATAGTTGCTATGTCTTATTGTTAGAACTATATATTTCATGTTATATTGAAGTACTATGATCCCAGCTATCAATGTTTTACAAATACTTTGATCAAGTTTATGATGGTGCATGTCACCTCAAAAATTATTCTTTCTTTTTATCACTTACCTTCTCAAGGACGAGCAGGAGTTAAGCTTGGGGATGTTGATACATTGCTAACGTATCTATAATTTTTGATGTTCCATGCTTGTTTTATATCTACTTTCTTATGTTTTGTCCACACTTTGGAGTATTTTTATACACTTTCTTGGACTAACCTATTAACAAGATGCCATAGTGTCAGCTGCCTGTTTTCTACTGTTTTTCGTTCCAGGAAAGTCAGAAAATGATTATTCTCGGAATTGGACGGGCCAAAAGCCAAAGTCAATATTTCACCGAGGGGGACACGGAGCCAGAAGACGAGATGGAGAGGGGCCATAGGAAGGCCACACCACCTGGCCGCGCGACCAAGCTTGGCCTGCGCTAGGCGGTGGTGTGGCCGCCTAATGCACCCCCTCGACCTCCCCTTTCGCCTATAAGATGCCTCCGATACAGAAACCCTAAGTACCCGATCAAAATTCCACGAAAGAGTCTGAAGCCGCCGTCATCTCCATCCCTAGATCAGGAGGGATCTGAAGCTCTTCCCAACACCCTGCCGAAGGAGAGAATTCACCCTGGAGGCCTTCTTCATCACCATGCAAGCCTCCGGTGTGATGCGTGAGTAGTTCATCCTTGGACTATGGGTCCATGTAGTAGCTAGATGGTTGGTTCTCCTCCTTTGTGCTTTCATGTCTAGATCTTGTGAGATCCGTTCATGATCAAGATCATCTATTTGTAATCCTACATGTTCTGTTTGTGGGGATCCGATGGATATTCAGATGCTATTTCAGATTGATTATTGATTCTATCATGTTTTTGTTATTTGTGATCTTACATGCTCTCCGTTGTTACTAGATGTCTTGGCCGAATAGATGCTAGCAACTCCAAGAGGGAGTATTTATGCTCGATAGTGGGTTCATGCCTCTAGTAATCTGGGGAAGTGACAGAAATCTCTAAGGTACAAGATGTGTTGTTGCTACTAGGGAGAAAACAACAATCCTTTGTTCATAAAACAATCGTATTGTTTACAGTACATGCAATGCATAATGCAATTATCTGTTGCTTGCAACTTAATGTTGGAGGGGGTTCGGATGATAACCTGAATTGGATTATTACTCATAAATGTAGTTGGATTACGGTTTATGTGTAATGTTGTAATGCCCAATCAAATCTCATAGGAGTCAAGATGATTAGTATATGCATGTATGCTTTCTCGATTTTTGTCAATTGCCCCACTGTGATTTGTTCACCCAGCATGTCATCTATCTTAAGGAGAATCACCACTAGTGAACTATGGACCCCGGTCCTTTCTTTTACCATCAATCTACAACTGTTTACTGTTTTCTGTTTACTTTCTGCAAGTTATTACTATCTTCCACACAATACGTTTAATCCTTTGTTTTCCGCAAAACCGGTGAGATTGACAACCTCACTGTAAGTTGGGGGCAAAGTTATGTGGTTGTGTTGTGCAGGATTCCAAGTTGGAAACAACACCTTGGAGGTGTTTCCTTGCTCCTACTGGTTCGATAACCTTGGTTTCATAACTGAGGGTAAACTTGTTGTTGTGCTCATCATACCTTCCTCTTGGGGTTCCCCAACAAGCTCGATATATTTTGGGCCATCATTCTTCTAGCTGATACCAAATATTCGAGGAGTTGCCCCACCGGGACTCCAAAGGAGTATTTCTTCGGGTTTAGCTTGATGCTAAACTTGTCGAGATTTTTGAACGTTTCTTCGAGGTCCGTGATGAGGGAAGATCCTTGTCTTTTTGTAACTATGACGTCGTCGATATATACTTGCATATTTGTGCCTATCTGGCTTCCCAGACACTTTTGCATCATTCGATGATATGTTTCTCCGGTGTTCTTGAGGCCAAAAGGCATTGTTGTGTAGCAGAATACACCATAAGGCGTGATAAACGTTGTTTTCTCCTGATCTTCTTCCTTCATCCTAATCTGGTGGTATCATGAGTAAGCATCCAAGAAAGAAAGACGTTCGCATCCCGCATTTGCATCGATTATATTGGTCGATTCGTGGCCATGGGAAGTGATCTTTTGGATAAAGTTTATTCAGTGCAATAAAGTCAATGCACATCCGAAGTTCTGTAGTATTTTTCTTTGGAACACATACTGGGTTTGCTACCCACTCTAATTTTATTAGTTCTTTGATAAAATTGGCATCAATGAGGTGCTGGATCTCCTTTCCAATGGCTTTGCGCTTTGGTTCTGTGAAGCGACGAATGATATGTTCATTTTGCATCACTATTCTATGTCTTAATTCACTATTATTCATTGATATATTTCGTATTGAGAGGTGATACTTATGTTATTTCATCTGTTTTTGCATGGTTGATGACTTTTGGAGCATGGACCGCTGCAGTCAGGATTCTGATGGAAAAGGTGCTGTTTGGAGGCAAAATTCGCGAAGATCAGAAAATCCGGGAAAATATACGGAAAATCCTATTTTTCCAGAAGACTAAGGATGCCAGAAGACGAAGTGGAGATGGGCCACAGGGGGCCCACACCACCCCATGGCGCGGGCAGCCCTAGGCCGCGCCAGGAGGTGGTGTGGCCACCTTGGCCCACTCCAGCCTCTCCCCTCTAGCGTATATCATCCCCCAGAAACCCTAAGACTCGGAGAGCGACCACAGAAAGATTCTGCCGCCTCTGCGGGGCGGAAAACACCGAGAGACAAAGATCTCTCCGGCAGACAGATTTCTGCCGGGGGAATTCCTTCCTAGAGAGGGGAGATCGTCGCCATCAACACTATCATCAAGCTAGACTTCATCAGGATCATCATCATCATCACCGCCATCATCACCATCATCATCCTCATCACCATGTCCATATTGCTGTAACAATTGGTTGAATCTTGCATTAGTTCATAGGGGAAACTTTCCCGGTGTTGATTACTCTTTGTAGTTGATGCTATTGAGTGAACCGTTGAATTGTTGTTTATGTTCAGATTGTTATACATCATTATTCCATCTCTGATCATGATCCATATGATGTCTCGTGAGTAGTTCATTTTGTTCTTGAGGACATGGGAGAATTCTTGTTGTTAGTAGTGGAGTTGCATTGAGAAAGATTCAATAGATTGTTATTTAAGTTGTGGTGTACTTCTTCTAGTAGTGTCATGTGAACGTCGACTACATGACACTTCACCTATATGGGCCTAGGGGAATGCATTGTGTATTTGGCTACTAATCGTAGGGGTTGCCGGAGTGACAGAAATCTGAACCCTTGTTAGGAAACCATTGCACAAGGGACGTAAGGGTCTTAGAGTTTAAAGTTGTGGTTAGGTTTCTACCTTAATTACTTTCTTGTACTTACGGATGTTTGCAAGGGGTATAATCACAAGTATGTATTAGTCTTGGATGGGGCGGTACATTAGCACAGGTTCACCCACACAACACTTAGCAAGCTAGAGAAGATTAATAACCTATATGAAGCGAAAGCACTTGACAGTCTTCCCATGTGTCCTCGAGAAAGTTTGGTCATCTTAAGTAATACAACCGGCTTGTCCTTTGCTGCATAAAGGATTGGGCCACTTGCTGCATTTATTCCTACTGTGTTTTATTTACTCGTACTTTGTTTACTTGCTTTATCAAAAACCCCTAAAAATCCGTTTGCTAAGTATTTGCAGAGATTTCCTGATCCATACCACTAGCCAGCACCTTCTGCTCCTCGTTGGGTTCGACACTCTTACTTATCGAAAATACTACGATACACCCCCTATACTTGTGGGTCATCAACGAAGCGGTTACTTTACTGGCTTCGCCTTTGGATCCAAATTTAATGCGTGCTCAGCGAGTTTCCTGGGAATCCCTGCCATGTTAGAAGGTAGACATGCGAAGATCTCCCAGTGCTCATGGAGGAACTCGATGAGCGTGCTTTCCTATGCGGGATCAAGGTTGGAAGACACAAATGTTGTTTTCGTCGGGTCGACAGGGTGGATCTGTACTTCTTTTGTGTCTTTTGCCGTGTCAAAAGCCTGATTGGGATTGACACGCGCTACTTCTAGTGGTTGTGCGTTTGCTGAGGTTTTGAGTTGTTCAAACTCCGTTGCCATCCCGAAAGATTCAGAAATTTTGTTGAACTCCTGATCGCAATTGTCGGCACATGTGAAGCTTCCTTTTACCGTGATAATTCCCTTTTGTGTTGGCATTTTCATGACTAAGTATGCATAATGCGGCACTGCCATGAACCGTGCGAAGGCTAGTCGTCCCAGGATCGCATGATATTGTGATGGCCAGTCCATAACTTCGAATTCGAGTTTTTCTCGCTTGAAATTTACTTTGGAACCAAAAACAACGTCAAGAAATACTTTGCCTAAATGAATTTCAGTTTTACCTGGTACTATTCTATGGAAAAACATTTCTGTTGGTGCGAGATTGTCCAGGGGGTAGCCCATTGTTCTTAATGTTTTTGCGTAGATCAGATTTATGCTACTTCCTGCATCCATGAAGACCTTGCTCATATCAAACCCGCCAATTTGTGCTTCGACTATCAAGGCTAAGTGACCCGGTCATGGGAACCGAAGTGGGTGATTAGCTCTGCTGAATGTGATTTCTTGCTCTGACCAGTGGAGATATTCGGGTGTGGTTGATATTGTTGTTTCCGCCATATTGATTTCTCTTGTGATGAGCTTCTGAATTTTGTTGGATGGACGCCCTTTCTGAATCATGGACATTGCTCCTTTTGACCTAGGGTACTCGTTGTTTTGATCATTTGTGTTTTGTGGTGGTGCCGCTGGTGGTGGTGGTGGTGGTGTGCCGATGGCTAGTGTACCAGGCATGGATGTGTATCCTCGATTTGCCACTTCGGTTGCCTTTGCATTACATAACTCCTGCATCTTTAGGAATGTTCGGCGGTCTTTCATGAGGTGGTTGGATTGTCGTCTGCCTGCTGAGTCGATGTAAAAATGCATATTACAGGGTCCTTCTAGTATTTGCATCACGGACATAGGTGAGTCTCGTGCTCTTGGATGATACCGCTGTGCGGAATGGCTTCCTCTGACGTTGTCCTTGTTCTGGCAGTATCCGTCATTGTGGTCGTTTCTTCTGTTGTTACCTTCACCCGAAAAACCTGTTGCGGCGTAACTTGGTCCCGTGTTTCCATCGTTGTTCCTTCTTCTTATATCATTGCCGCGCTTATCCCTGTCTTCTTCGGGTGATCGCGTGCGCTTATTATGCAGCGTGTCCTCCCCATCAGCCTAGCGATTTGCTATTTCCATTAACTATGATATAGTTTTGGGTTTTACCCATCCTAGTTCTTCTATGAATTCTTGGCAACGGAGGCCGTCGTTGAAGGCGTCGATGGCCCTTTCGTCGGATATGGACTCAACTGAGTTTTTGATGATATTCCATCGCTAGATGAATGCGCTTCTTGATTCCCCAGATTTTTGTTTGCACGCTCGCAACTGCTCCAAGGATGCTGGTCGTTTGAACGTGGATTGGAAGTGTCGGATGAATTTATCTTCCAGGTCGTTCTAGCTACCAATGGAATCTTCGGGTAACTTCCTGAGCAATGATCTTCGGCACCGGTAAGACGTAGTTCTAGGCTTTGCATTGCAGTAGTTGTGGAGCCGCCCTGTAATTTGAGAGTGGCCAAATAATATGCTAACCAAGCTTCGGGTTCCTGGAGCCCATCGTATTTGTGGCGGTCGTGTGGAAGTTTGAAGTCCTTGGGTACTGAGGTCTTGCGAATCCGTTGCGTGAAACAGCTATCCCCGCATAGCTCGTGATCGTCTTCGTCGTATCCATCATGATATCGTCGGCTGCGGTTTTCATCTCTTGATCCGTCACTCTTGTGTTGCGTGTTGTCATTTCTTGTGTTTCTTCGTGGCTCGGGTCCTACGAGATGCACCTGGTGTGGTGATCGAGATCGTCGGGTTTGTCCCACTTGCCAAGGACTGTTGTGACAGCGTGGGGATCTATCGGGTTGTCACATGATTCCTTGCTCTGCTTCCACAAGAGAGGCTCCCACCATGCCGAGGTTCATCAGGGTGGAGCGGTGGAGGGCCGCACGCGGATCGTTGGGTGCGGGCTGAGTGGTTATCAGATATGTTTGCGCAGCCACAATGGCTTCCTGAGCTGTTTTCGCCTTGATGTTTCCTGCTTGGTCAATCGACATGAATGATAGGTCAAGATCTCGAATGATTCCACTTCTTTTTGCTTCTGGGATATGTTGTAGTCGAGATGTTGCCCTTCTTGGTGGTGCTCCTCCTATCACGCTCCTTGATCCTCTAGTAGAGCTAATGATGGCCCAAATTATATCGAGCTCGTTGGGGAACACCAAGAGGAAGGTATGATGAGCACAGCAGCAAGTTTTCCCTTAGTTATGAAACCAAGGTTATCAATCCAGTAGGAACAAGGAAACACCTCCAAGGTGTTGCTAGCTGGCCTTGGCAGGGCGCACTACCGGTGCTAGCAGCTACGTGGAAAGCTGCACAACACAACCACAGAACTTTGCCCCCAACTTATAGTGAGGTTGTCAATCTCACCGGTTTTGCTGAAAACAAAGGATTAAACGTATCGAGTGGAAGAAAGTAAAAGCTTGCAGAAAGTAAACAGAAAACAGTAAACAGTTGTAGATTGATGATAAAAGAAAGGACTGGGGTCCATAGTTCACTAGTGGTGGCTCTCCTTAAGATAGATAACATGTTGGGTGAACAAATTACAGCGGGGCAATTGACAAACATCGAGAAAGCAATCATGCATATACTACTCATCTTGACTCCTTTGAGATTTGATTGGGCATTACAACATTATACATAGACCATAATCCAACTGCATCTATGACTAATAATCCACCTTCAGGTTATCATCCGAACCCCCTCCAGTATTAAGTTACAAGCAACAGATAATTGCATTACGCATTGTGTGTAAAGTAAACAATACGATTGTTCTATGAACAAAGGATTGTTGTTTTCTCCCTAGTAGCAACAGCACATCTAGTAACTTAGAGATTTCTAGCACTTCCCCAGATTACTAGAGGCATGAACCCACTATCGAGCATAAATACTAACTCTTGGAGTTGCTAGTATCTACTTGGCCAAGATAGCTACTAACAACCGAAAGCATGCAAGATCACAAATAACAAAAACATGATAGAATCAATAATCAATCTGAAATAGCATCTGAATATCCATCGGATCCCCACAAACAGAACATGTAGGATTACAAATAGATGATCTTGATCATGAACGGATCTCACAAGATCTAGACATGAAAGCACAAAGGAGGAGAACCAACCATCTAGCTACTACATGGACCCATAGTCCAAGGATGAACTACTCACGCATCACACCGGAGGCTTGCATGGTGATGAAGAAGGCCTCCAGGGTGAATTCTCTCCTTCGGCAGGGTGTTGGGAAGAGCTTCAGATCCCTCCTGATCTAGGGATGGAGATGACAGCGGCTACAGACTCTTTCGTGGAATTTTGATCGGGTACTTAGGGTTTCTGTATCGGAGGCATCTTATAGTCGGAAGGGGAGGCCGAGGGGGTGCCCGAGGCGGCCACACCACCCCCTGGCGCGGCCAGGCCTAGCCCGTGCGGCCAGGTGGTGTGGTGGCCCTCTACCCCCTCTCTGTCTCGTATTCTGGCTCCGTGTCCCCTTCGGTGAAAAACTGACTTTGGCTTTTGTCCCGTCCAATTCCGAGAATATTCATTTTCTGACTTTCCTGGAACCAAAAACAACAGAAAACAGGCAGCTGGGACTGTGGCTCTTGTTAATAGGTTAGTCCAAGAAAGTCTATGAAAAGTACTCCAAAGTTGGAACAAAACATAAGAAAGTAGATAAAACCAAGCATGGAACATCAAAAATTATGGATACGTTAGAACATATCAACATCCCCAAGCTTAACTCATGCTCGTCCTCGAGTAGGTAAGTGATAAAAAGAAATAATAATTTTTGAGGTGACATGCACCATCATAAACTTGATCAAAGTATTTGTAAAACATTGATAGCTGGGATCATAGTACTTCAACATAGCATGAAAGATAAAGTTCTAGCAATAAGACATAGCAACTATGTTGCAACATGAAAAGGCATAAACAAAAGATTCATGAATAACAATGCTTTGCAAGACATTTGTTTGTTTCACATAAAGAAAACACAGCATAGTGGCATTCAGCTTGTCCCTCATAGAGTAGCAAACATAAATGCATAGGACACCTTCAAAGTTCATAAGAGTGACTAGATACAAGTAGTTTAAGAACAAGCAATATCAAGTTATGCATTAATCAACAAGTCTTGGGAAATGCACATAGAACTAAGAATGGCCACTATGCTCTCAAAGTAGGTGCATAAAGATAGAAGGTGGAGACTCAACATAAAAGTAAAAGAAAGGCCTTCATAGAAGGAATTAGGGATTCAAGTTTCATAAAGAGCTTCCAAAAAAGTATGGTACTTACTAGCTTTCAGCTCTCATTTCCCCTATCATAAGCATCTTGAAGTGATTAAGGTTAAAGTGAACAAACTATGGAGTATATGCTTGACAAAGTATAAGTTGGAAATCTCATGTCCCTAGAATGCGAGGGCCGCTCCTCATGCTACTCAAGTTTAGTCACCGGTAAGTTCTTGTCATAGTAAGTACATGTGTATCACAGAGAACCGCCAACGGGGTACCCCTTGCCCGATGATACGGAAGAATCCCCATATCAAAATGACAAGGCGAGCAGACAACGAGCATCTCATCAATCTTCTTATTTACCATGGGAATATGGTGCTTTTTTCTCTCTTTCCTCTTTCCATAGTATCTCTTTTTTTCACTTTTCTCTTTTTTTTCTCAATATAGGACTCTTTTTTATAAGAAGAATGCTTCATAGACAGCTCATTATGGTTACGCTGCAGGTTTCCACCATGACGGCATGGATTAGACCGGCGGCCTAGGTGTTTCTCTAACACACATACATAACTCCATGGAATTACAAGCTCCCCTTTCATTTCACACCGACGACATCCATAGACAAAAGAGCATGATATCAACTAGGTACAAAGTACAAGTGCAATGTTGAAAGCGTTCCCCATGACATCATGGTTCTGCTAATCCCCAACATATAAGTGCAAGCATATACAACATAGACGACACAATGGTTCAAGTTTATTAAGGGCAGGAAAAGTAAAGTGTTCCATCAAGTTCGTGAGAGCTTTAATCACTAGTTTTCACATAACAAGTTTAATTTGGAAGGTAGATAAAAACATGAATATACTTGGAATAGCGAATGCTAATAGGTAGGTATGGTCGACTCTTTGGAATAACTTGGTTTTATTTGGAGTTGGATGCATGAGTGGAACTCATACTTGGTATGGAGGCTACGAAAAGACTAGGAGCGACCAACTAAGAGAGCAATAACGGATATAATCATGCAAAGCGACAAAACATCATTAATTAAAGCATAAAGTGATATTACAAGTTGAAAACTAAAAGATCATAGAGGCTATGTGATACGTCCAAAACGTATCTACTTTCCCGAACACTTTTGCTATTGTTTTTCCTCTAAACTTGTGTGATTTAGATACAACTAACACGGACTGACGCTGTTTTCAGCAGAATTACCTTGGTGTCTAGTTTTTGTGCAGAAAATCAACTATTAGGAAAAACCCTGGAAAATATGCCAAAAATCCTATTTCACCAGAAGACTCACGGTGCCAGAAGACGAGACGGAGTACGGCCACAAGGGGCCCACACCACCTGGCCGTGCGGGCCAGGCCAGGCCACGCCTGGGGGTGGTGTGGCCGACTCGGTCACCCCCTCGGCCTCCCTCTTCGCCTATAAGTTGCCTCTTGACCTAAAAACTAGGGGGGTTCGACGTTTTTCCAGAAAGAGTTCCGCTGTGCCGCCACCACCAGATTCCATGATTCGGAACCAGAAACTCCGTTCTGGCACCCTGCCGAGACGGGGAATTGGAGGACATCATCGCCATCATCATCACCATCGCTTCTCCATCGACCATCCATGTTTCCCCCATTTATGAGTGAGTAATCCCCCACTGTAGGCTATGGGGATGGTAGGGATTGGATAAGATCGTTCATGTAATGGCATCAGATTGTTAGGGCATGGTGCCTAGTATCTATTATTAGTGCTTTTTGACTTTGTTGCAACTTGTTATGCTTAATGCTTGTCACTAGGGCCCGAGTGCCATGATTTCAGATCTGAACATGTTATTGATTCATTATGATATTATTGTTTATGGTCTTACCTGCAAGTTGTATACACATATTGTTGTCCGGAACCAAAGGCCCCGAAGTGACGGCAATCGGGATAACCAGAGGGAATGGCTTTGATGTTAGGATCACATGTGTTCACAGAGTGTTAATGCTTTGCTCCAGTGCTCTATTAAAAGGAGCACCTTAATTGCTAGTAGTTCCCTTGAGGCCCCGCTGCAAACAGGCTGGCAGGACAAAAGATGTTGTGCAAGTTCTCACTGTGAGCACGTATGACTATATATGGAACACATACCTATGTTTATTTAGTACTTGGATGCTTTATCTTATTTATCTGCAAATGCCCTATGTCTTGATTGCCATATGAATTGTCTTGTCCATGCAATGCCCGTCCATCCATCCCTATGCCTACCGCACTTTAATCCTAATGTTTACTGCAATTGTTACTACTGTATTTACTGTTACTACTGCTATTACTTCACTATTGCTACTACAAAGCTGTTGCTACTGATAAACTGTTGTGAGCAAGATTGTTTCCAGGTGCGCTGAATTGATAACTCAGTTGTTAAGGCTTATAAATATTCTTTGGCTCCCCTTGTGTCGAATCAATAAATTGGGTTTCACTTCCCTCGAAATACTGCGATACACCCCCTATACTTGTGAATCACCAAGACTATTTTCTGGCACCGTTGCCGAGGAGCATAGCTCTATTTATCAAGTTCACTTGGAATCACTATTGTTCGCTGCCATCCATCCATCATGGGTAAGTATCGTGATGGCAAGGTTCCTATTTTACCATCCACTACAAGAAGAGGTACGGTACTGAACACCTTTGTTGCTCTTGATTCACCATCTGTTATGAGTAAGCTCCTTACACCACCACATACACATGCTACACACATTGCTACTACTGCTGAATCCGAAACTTCTGATACTTAGGATGTTGCTTCTACTGTGCTTGATAAAAGTGGTTCATTAGGTCCTTTCCTAGATGCTACGATTGCTAGAACTATAGCTGGAAATACTGAAACTCCTAATGAAGACACTACTACACCTGTGAGTTCACCTGAGTCTAGAGAAAGCTATGATATTGAAGACGGTTATATAGAGATGACCGATGAATTTATTAAAGAATGTCAAAACACCCATGATAGGAGTGAAGAGTCTCCTTGAGAGGCGTACTATAAAACCCAAATTGTCTCCTAATGCTAAGTTTGATGCATCTCCCATAAAAATTAAAGATAAGGATTATGATTTCTCTCTTGATCTATCTTACATTAGTATTGTTGAGAAAGAACCTTTTTGTGGGACTAAGAATGAAAGTGCGGTAGCACATATGACTGAGCTTTCTACCATGAGTGGCTTATTTGCTAATGGTATTAAGATGCGCACCTACTTTGTTGCTAAATTTTTCCCTTTTTCACTGAAAGGAGAAGCTAAAACTTGGTTTAATAATTTACCTCCTAGATCTATTGATAGCCCTGATTGCTTGATTAATACCTTCCTTTAGAAATATTTTCCACCTAGTGCTAGACATGCTATTTTGCAGGAATTTTTTGATTTTAAACAGGGAGAAAAAGAGATATTGCCTGAATCATGGACAAGGTTTTGTGCTTTGATTCATGCACATGTTGGATGTCCATTACCTAAAAATGAGCTTCTTGATATATATTATAATGGACTAACTGAAGAATCTAGGACATACCTGGATAGTTGTGCTAGTTGTGTTTTCAGGAATAGGACTTCCAACGAAGCCAAGGAATTAATGGCTAAAATAAGCAAGAATTATGAAGACTAGACTCCTCCTGAACCAACTATATTTGAGACAACTATACCTGAACCAACTATTCCTGCGCCTATACCAACATCAAAGAAGAGGGAATTTATTGAACTAAATGATGAAGTGATGAAGGAAGCTAAGAAATGTCTTAAGGAGAAGGGAATTAAAGCTGCAGATGTCAAGAATTTACCTCCTATAGAAGAATTATGTAAGCCAATCCCCCACTCATCCACTATTGAGGTACACTCTCTCCAACATTTTGATGAAGGTGATATCCCTTACTCTAAAACTCCTGATCAATGCTTAGAAGAATTTGATATTTTTATTGTTAGGCAAGATAATTTCAATAAAAGGGTGCAAAATCATCTAATGGAAAACTCTAGAGCTATTGTTGAGTTAAAAGATATTGTGGAAAGAACCTCTAATGATGTTAAAATGGTTGTTAAACATTTTCAAATGGTTCAAACTCAAAATGATCAGCTTATTAAGGTACAAAAAGACTTGCTAGTTAATGCTGCTAAAGAAAAACATGCTTATGAAATTAGAACTAGAAGTGGTGCTGCTACCCAGGATCCTCCATATCCTGAGGGGCATCCTAAAATAATTGAGCAGGATTCTCAACAAGCTGAAAATAATGGTACTTCTCCTAAGAAAAGAAAAAAAGAAACGTAAAACTATTGTAGAATCCCCCGAACCTGTTACAGATCCCTATAGTATATCTGTCTCTGATGCTGAAACTGAAAGTGGTAATGAGGAAAATGATGCTCCTGATAAAGAAAAAGTTGAAGAAGAACCTAAAAGGCACACTAAGAATACTAAATACACTAAAGAAGATTTGGTAGTGAAAGAGAGCCTTGGGTCCAAAAACCTATGTCTATCCCTGATAAGAAACACAAGTCAAAGGAAGATGAACACTATAACAAGTTTTGTGAGTGGATGAAACCTTTATTCTTGCAAATTCCTTTGGCTGATGCTATTAAATTGCCTCCTTAAGTATATGAAGGATATTGTCTCGAATAAAAGGAAGATCCCTAATGAAGAAATTTCTACTTTGCTTGCTAATTATTCCTTTAATGGTAAGGTTCCAAAGAAACTTGGAGACCTAGGGATTCTAACTACTCCTTGCTCTATTAAAAATAGTTATGTTAGAATTGCTTTGTGTGATTTGGGAGCAGGAGTTAGTGTTATGCCTTTTTCTCTCTATAAGAGACTTCAACTAGAAAAACTAATACCACTTACATATCTTTGCAAATGGCTGATAAATCTAGTACTATTCCTGTTGGTATGTGTGAGGATGTACCTATTCAAGTGGCTCATAATTGTTTGATATTAACTGACTTTTTTGTGCTTGAAATGCCTGAAGATAATAATATGTCTATTATTCTTGGGCGACCTTTTCTTAATACTGCATGAGCTGTTATTAATTGTAATCAAGGAAAGGTGACTTTTAATGTTAATGACAAGGAGCATACTGTCTATTTACCCAAGAAGATTGATAGGACTTATGGTTTAAATTCAATTGAACAGGTTGAGGGCATTCAAGTTGGAGAAATATATTGTCCCATACCACGAGAAAAATATGAAACCATTATGATTGGGACCATTGCTATCAAGGTTAAGGTAACATAATCATTAGTGGAATACAAAGTTTTGTTTCATATAAAATTGTTTTGGTAACAAGACCTGATCAACCTTGTTAACAAAGGGATTTTAATGAGAAAAAACATTTTTTTCACCATGATTATCTCCTCTTACTTTTATTTTGTCCATTTTATTTTTGCTTTCGTTTAGTTTACTTTTGTGTTGTTAGTTGCTTGCATATTAGAGTGTCTTAGAACTTCTGAAGTTTTAGCTTTGTTTTGTCATTGCATCATTCCAGAAACTTTTTCTGTCAGAAAATCATTCATCTCTACCTGAAAATTGCTCAAAAATAAAGTGTCTCGAAAAATACCAGAAAATTCATATTAAATTTTTTCGTGAAAAAAGGGGAAGAGAAGTGCCTGGAGAGTACCAGAGGGCCCACCAGGCAGGCACACCCCCTGGTGGCACGGCCAGCCCAGGGGCGCGCCTGGCCATGGTGTGGGCCACCCCTAGCCCTCCACTCACCCTCTCACTTCCCACTGCTCTCTCTCTCCCGAGAAAACACCAGTTCATTGCTCGAAATCGTGTTCTTGCTGTTCTTGTCCATGATTTTTCGATCTCCTTGCTCAGCCCATCTTTGCTGCTGAAATTTGGAGCATTTGTTCTCCGGTATGTAACTCCTCCGCCTATCCAAGTAGATTTGTGTTTAGTGGTTTATATCTTGAGTATTTTGCTGCTGTAGGTGATAGGTTATCAGAGCTTGTAAGCTTGTTAAATGCTTAGAGATATTGTTTTGATGCATGTTTAGGCCTCTTACAAGTCCCTATGAGTAGTCCCCTTCATTATGTATTCACTTTGCAATCACTTGTATAATGGATGTTTAAATTTCATAATATCAAAGATGAACAACAACACATTTGGAGAAATATTTGAGAGGGACACACCTAGGAGGTCAAGGACCTCAAGATCAGCCTCTCAGTTTAGGCCGTCATACAATGAAGATCTCATTGCACCACGCTTTGGCAATGAAAGAGATGAGGGGAATTCTCACCCATCTACTTTTCCTTGTTTTACCTTTTTGCAAGCTACAAGGATCCTCGATGATTTCTTACTACTGGTTCAGAGGGCCGGTTTAACCTCATACATGGAAGATGAGAGTGAGCAATATGCTGTGCTCACCAAAACTTTCGTTTGGAGTTTCGTTTTCACTAACACCCCCTATCAGTCAACTGTTTCTTTCAGAATTTATAATCATCCTATTACCATGTCACTAGAAAGATTTTGCAACATTATAGGTATAGGCATGATGGGGACAGTGAAGAAGATCCAAGGTCGACCCGCTGATTTGCTGGAGCTCTATCTAAGTGTGACAAATGACGATGACCGCGTAGCTCAGCGCGGGAAGATAAGAAACATCCAACTCCCAGCTCTTAGATACTTTGCTTATTATCTTGCCACTAGCATTCTTGGTAGGGAGAACACAAGTAATATATCCAATTATCATTTAGCCTTCCTCGCTGCTGCACTTAATAATGATACCCGGTACAATCTTGGCTCTCTCATTGCTCGCCGCCTAGCTGCTAGGGGACCTATTTATGGGGGCATTATTGCTTCATGTATGGTTACTGCATTAGAACTTTCTTTGGATCCTAATGATACTGTATTGGCACCACAAAGGCTTGATCTTGCTGCCATGAAAACACATCACTTTGTCACTGTTGACTCTAATACGGACAGTTTAGTATACAGGATGTTGTTTACTAACGGGGTTGAAAGGGAGATTCCTTTGCTGCAATCTACTTTGTTCAGTGTTCACAGGAGGTCGTGGTCGCGTTCCAAGGAGGAGGTAGACAAGCAGCTCCGCTTGCTTGGTTTCCACAGGCAGCACCAGGAGCATGTGCCCTCTTACGACTACTTTGCGCACTACGGTGGGGCGTCCTCGAGCTCGCAACAGGACGAGGGTACCTCCTCGCCGTACTACAGAGGTGCTCCATCTTGGCCAATTTGGGATTGATACCCACTTAGGCCAAAAGCCTAAGCTTGGGGGGAGGTACACAGACATCACACTCATCTACATATCATATTTAGTCGGTACTTTGTATATCCATGCTTCGTTCTCTTTTAGTTTTCGTTATTTCTTTACTTTTGTTTTCTAAAACACAAAAAGACCAAAAATATTACCGTTGTTTCTCTTTGTTTGCTTATTCTTCTTTTTTCCTTGGTTTGCCTTTTCTTTTTTGCTTTGTTTGAACTATTCAAAAAACCCAAAAAGATTTTGCTTTGCTTGTTTTTCCTTTTTGTTCTTGCCTTTGAAAATACACCAAAAATATTTGTTGTTCTTCTTTTGTTTTGTGAAGTTTGTTACAGGGTTCAGCAGTCCACAATGGAATTTGGTTTCATGTTATTATTCAAGCCACACAAGTGAAGGGCAATAATGAGGATTAATGACAACTTGAGGTGTGGTAAGAGGCTGGTAACGAACTCTATTTGTTTTCATTTTTGTACATATACTCATCATTGTGGGCATGCTTAGTCTGTTCATGTAGGGTGTATGTTATTTATGGATGCTTAGTAGTTCTTGCTTTCTTATGATTAGCTCCAGCTCGCTAATAGTTAGTAGCATGTCATATGAATGTTTGCTTGCATTGCTCTATTTATAACTTGGTATGACACTGTGGTATCCTCCTCCGAATGTTTCACTTGAATTGACTTGGCACATGCTCATGCATGCATATGACTGAAACAATAGTCAGTTATGCCTTGATGAATTATTTTGCCTCAGGGGTCTTGAATCACTTCCATGCCATGATTAGTCCTATTTTGTTGCAAGCATGATTGTGATAGTTATTGCTCTCTCGTTTGTCGCTCCCTTACTATTGCTATCCTTTACTTGCACTGAGTATGAGCTCTACTCGTGTTTCCAATTCCCCAAAACCAATATTGCCAAAAGTGTCCACCATACCTACCTATTAGCATCATTTGCTATTCCGTGCATATTCAGTATGCCTTGTTTTCTTCCGAATAAAATGTTTGCTTGTTATGAGAAAGTTAGTTAGTAAAGCTCTCACAAACTTGATGGCACACTTTATTTCTTGCACTTAATAAACTAAAGCATTGTGACTGTCCATGAAAGTTATATGCTTGCAAATTATAGGCTGGGGGTTAGCAGAACCATGCTATCACGAGGAACGCTTTCAATACCTGTAAATATATACCCAGTTGATATCATGCTCTTTTGTTTACAGATGTCGTCGGTGCGAAATAAAATGGGAGCTTGTAAGTCCATGGAGTTATGTATGTGTGTTAGAGAAATGCCTAGGCCGCCGGTCTAATCCATGCCTAATCATGGTGGAAACCTGCAGCGTAACCATAATGAGTATCTATGAAACATTCTTCTTATAAAAAAAGAGACATAGCTATTGAGAAAAATAAAAAAAGAGATTTGAGAAAAGAGGAAAGAGAGAAAAAAGCACCATTTCTCCATGGTAAATAAGGAGAATGCTGGGATACTCGTTGTCTGCTTGCCTTGTCATTTTGATATGGGGATTTTTCCGTATCATCGGGCAAGGGGTACCCCGTTGGCGGTTCTCTATGATACGCATGTATTTACTATGACAAGAACTTATCGGAAACTAAAGTTGAGTAGCATGAGGAGCGGCCCTCGTACTCAAGGGACATGAGATTTCCAGTTTATAGTCTGTCAAGCATATAACTCAGATTGGACCTCACTTTCACCTTAACCATTTAAAGATGCTTATGATAGGGGCAATGAGAGCTCAAAGCTAATGAGTACCATACTTTCAGCGTTTGGAAGCCTTTTAAACTTTTCAAAACCTTTTTCATTTCCTTGTTGAGTCTCCACACATTCTATGAGCACTTTCTTGAGAGCATAGTTGTCACTCTTAGTGTACTGTGCTTGTCTCAAAACTTGATTAATTGTGTTATGACTTTGATGATTGTATCTTTGATATCTTTACTTCCAGTCTTCACCTTATTATGAGCATTTATGTTTTCTCTACAATCAAAGGCAAGCAAGATACCACTCTATCATACCTTTTTATGAGCATTACAATGTTGCTTATGTTTATGTTTCATGCTACTTATTATTTTTGAGTTGGAATCTCTTCATAGCTTGCAATGACTATTAAGTAAACTTAGTTGCATACTCTTTATTATGAATTGCCTGAGTAGTTGACCATATGCTGAGAATATATACATCTTATGAAGCAAATGTGTTCGTGAAAGTTTCTTTTATCACACTCAGTTTTCAACTGAATTGCTTGAGGACAAGCAATAAGCTAAGCTTGGGGGAGTTGATACGTCCAAAACGTATCTACTTTTCCGAACACTTTTGCTATTGTTTCTCCTCTAAACTTGTGTGATTTGGATACAACTAACGCGGACTGACGCTGTTTTCAGCAGAATTGCCTCGGTGTCTACTTTTTGTGCAGAAAATCAACTATCAGGAAAAATCCCGGAAAATATGCCGAAAATCCTATTTCACCCGAAGACTCCAGGAGCTAGAATACGAGACGGAGAAGAGCCACGAGGGGCCCTGATGGCCCAAAATATATCGAGCTTGTTGGGGAACCCCAAGAGGAAGGTATGATGAGCAGAGCAACAAGTTTTCCCTCAGTACGAAACCAAGGTTATCAATCCAGTAGGAGCAAGGAAACACCCCAAAGGTGTAGCTAGCTGAACGTTGGCAGGGCGCACTACCGGTGCTAGCAGCAACGTGGAGACCTGCACAACACAACCATAGAACTTTGTCCCCAACTTGCGATGAGGTTGTCAATCTCACCGGTTTTGTTGAAAACAAAGGATTAAACGTATCGAATGGAAGGAAGTAATAGTTTGCAGAAAGTAAACACAAAGTAGTAAATAGTTTATAGATTGTATGTAAAAGAAAGGACCGGGATCCATAGTTCACTAGAGGTGGCTCTCCTTAAGATAGATAACATGTTGGGTGAACAAATTATAGCGGGGCAATTGACAAACATCGAGAAAGCAATACATGTATATACTAATCATCTTGACTCCTTTGGAACTTGATTGGGCATTACAGCATTATACATAGACCGCCATCTAACTGCATCTATGACTAATAATCCACCTTCAGGTTATCATCCGAATCCCCTCCAGTATTAAGTTGCAAGCAACAGATTATTGCTTTATGAATTGCGTGTAAAGTAAACAATACGATTGTTCTATGAACAAAGGATTGTTGTTTTCTCCCTAGTAGCAATAGCACATCTAGTACCTTAGAGATTTCCGTCACTTCCCCAGATTACCAGAGGCATAAACCCACTATCGAGCATAAATATTAACTCTTGGAGTTGCTAGCATTTACTTGGCCAAGATAGCTACTAACAACAGAAAGCATGCAAGATCACAAATAACAAAGACATGATAGAATCAATAATCAATCTGAAATAGCATCTCAATATCCATCGGATCCCCGTAAACACAACATGCAAAATTACAAATAGATGATCTTGATCATGAACGGAGCTCACAAGATCTAAACATGAAAGCAAAAAGGAGGAGAACCAGCCATCTAGCTACTACATGGATCCGTAGTCCAAGGATGAACTACTCACGCGTCACACCAGAGGCTTGCATGATGATGAAGAAGGCCTCCAGGGTGAATTCCCCTCTCCAGCAGGGTGCTTCAGATCCCTCCCGATCTAGGGATGGAGATGACGGCGGCTACAGACTCTTTTGTGGATTTTTGATCGGGTACTTAGGGTTTTTGTCCCGAGGGCATCTTATAGGCGGAAGGAGAGGCCGAGGGGGTGCTAGGGTCGGCCAGACCACCCTGTAGCGCGGGCCAGGCCTGGCCGCGCGGCCAGGTGGTGTGGCCGGCCCCTAGCCCTTCTCCGTCTCGTATTCTGGCATCTGATGACTTCTAGAAAAATAGGCACTTTGGCTTTTGTCCCGTCCAATTCCGAGAATATTCATTTTCTGACTTTCCGGGAACCAAAGACAGCAGAAAACAGGTAGCTGGCACTGTGGATCTTGTTAATAGGTTAGTCCAAGAAATCATATGAAAAGTACTCCAAAGTGTGGACAAAACACAAGAAAGTGGATAAAACCAAGCATTGAACATCAAAAATTATAGATACATTTGCAATGTATCAACATCCCCAAGCTTAACTCCTGCTTGTCCTCGTGTAGGTAAGTGATAAAAATAAAGAATAATTTTTGAGGTGACATGCACCATCAAAGACTTGATCAAAGTATTTGTAAAACATTCAAGGCTGGGATCATAGTACTTCAATCATAACATGAAAGACAAAGTTCTAGCAATAAGACAAAGAAACTATGATGCAACATGAAAAGACATAAACAAAAGATTCATGTATAACAATGCTTTGAAAGACGTTTGTTTGTTTCACATAAAGAAAACATAGCATAATAGTATTCAGCTTGTCCCTCATAGAGTAGCAAATATAAATGCATAGGACACCTTCAAAGTTCATAAGAGTGAGTAGATACAAATAGTTTAAAACAAGCAATATCAAGTTATGCATCAATCAACTAGTCTTGGGACAATGCACATAGAACTAAGAATGGACACTATGCTCTCAAAGTAGGTGCATAAAACCAAGCATGGAACATCAAAAATTATAGATACATTTGCAATGTATCAGGCCCACACCACCTGGCTGCGCGGGCCAGGCCAGGCCACGCCTAGGGGTAGTGTGGCCGCCTCGGTCACCCCCTCGGCCTCCCTCTTTGCCTATAAGTTGCCTCTTGACCTAAAAACTAGGGGGGTCGATGTTTTTCCAGAAAGAGTTCCGCTACGCTGCCACCACCAGATTCCATGATTCGGAACCAGAAACTCCGTTCTGGCACCCTGCAGGGACGAGGAATTGGAGGAGATCATCACCATCATCATCACCATCGCTTCTCCATCGACCATCCATGTTTCCCCCATCTATGAGTGAGTAATCCCCGCTGTAGGCTATGGGGATGGTAGGGATTGGATAAGATCATTCATGTAATGGCATCAGATTGTTAGGGCATGGTGCCTAGTATCTATTATTAGTGCTTTTTGACTTTGTTGCAACTTGTTATGCTTAATTCTTGTCACTAGGGCCCGAGTGCCATGATTTTAGATCTGAACATGTTATTGATCATTATGATAGTATTGTTTATGGTCTTACCTACAAGTTGTATACACATATTGTTGTCCGGAACCAAAGGCCCCGAAGTGACATCAATCGGGATAACCGGAGGGAATGGCTTTGATGTGAGGATCACATGTGTTCACGGAGTGTTAATGCTTTGCTCTGGTGCTCTATTAAAAGGAGCACCTTAATTGCCAGTAGTTCCCTTGAGGCCCCGCTGCAAACGGGCTGGCAGGACAAAAGATGTTGTGCAAGTTCTCACTACGAGCACGTATGACTATATATGGAACACATGCCTATGTTTATTTAGTACTTGGATGCTTTATCTTATTTATCTGCAAATGCCCTATGTCTTGATTGCCATATGAATTGTCTTGTCCATGCAATGCCCGTCCATCCATCCCTATGCCTACCGCACTTTAATCCTACTGTTTACTGCAATTGTTACTTCTGTCTTTACTGTTACTACTGCTATTACTTTACTATTGCTACTACAAAGCTGTTGCTACTGATAAACTGTTGTGAGCAAGATTGTTTCCAGGTGCAGCTGAATTAACAACTCAGTTGCTAAGGCTTATAAATATTCTTTGGCTTCCCTTGTGTCGAATCAATAAATTGGGTTTCACTTCCCTCGAAAATACTGCGATACACCCCCTATACTTGTGGGTCATCAAGACTATTTTCTCTATGGTGACTTGGTGTAGTCTTAACATGGTGTGAGCATGCGCCAAGTTAACCCAAATAAAGCATCAAAGGATAATACCACAATACTATGCTTTAATATGCTAAAACAACACATGATTCTTTCAAGGCACATTAGGCAACCTCAATTGTTTGGAACAAGTCGTGCTACAACAATAATCACTAAGCATAAGGTGAAAGCAACATCTAGCATGACATGATAAAGTCCAAGTCACAGTCAAAAACAAGCTCCTTTTATACCACTTAAGCATAAACTTTCCTACTCTTTTCCAATCCAAACCAACTTTATTTGAAAGAACTCACAAAGATAATAATAAATAAAGATCAGTGAGCTTGTCTCACAAATCCAAAATGAAGAACTAAAAATTTCTAAGCTGAAAGCACAAGAAAACTAAGGCTAAACACAGTGCTAGCAAAAGACAACACTCACAAAACAATAAGAATGAAAACTAGAGTGTTCTAGGAAATGACTAACGGGGTGTGTATTTCTCAAAAATAAGTGTGTTGGGATCCAACCAACTTATTTAAGCAAACCAAACAAAAGAAAACTAAAAACAAAAACAAATACGCTCCAAGAACAACACATAGTGCATAAGGTAATAAAAATAAAGTGTCTTGAAAGAAGACCTGAGATTATTGATGAAGAAGGGGATCCCTTGGGCATCCTCAAGCTTTGACGCTTGTACTTATTGAATATTTCTTGGGGTAACACGGGTGGCACCCTCAACCTTGAGCTTTTGTTCATACTTCATCTCATCACATTATTCTTTCCTACACTTGAAAATTTTCTTCATACAAAACTTCACACAATCTTCATTAGCAACATTAGTGTATTCAAGATAATAAGACTTTGGGTTTAGTTTCAACACAAGTAAAACTTCCATTAAAACACAAGATACTGTACCAATTCCTTCTAAAAGCTCAAGTGATCAAAGAGAACTCAAAGAGAAAGAGATTAAGAGGCAAATGCAAATAATGGCAGAAATCTGTCAAAATAGACCAGCAGGTAAAAACCGATTTTTTCGAAGACCTTCTGTTGCTCAAATAGAAAAGTTTTGATCTAACGAAAGTTGTATAACAACCTGGGGCAGAAGCACACAAAATTATAACTCAAACCGACATACAGAGATTTTTCACGAATTTTTACAGCGAAGCACAAAAATCTGTTTCGAGACAGCAACTTTCTCAAGCATTACTTCTCTCTCATTAGAGGTTACTCTTGGCACAAAAACCACACAAAAATGATAAGGATAGGTTATTACTGAAGCAATAACTTCCAAGACTGAACTAAAACTTTTGGGTTATCTCACAATAAGTACTTTTCTTTAATGCCTTTAAGTTAGGCATGATAGTATGAGAAGATGCTCACATAGGAAATAGGAATTGAAGTAAAAGAGAGCATAAAGAAGAAAATTCAAAACACATTTAAGTCTAACCCACTTCCTATGCATAGGAATCTTGTAAAGAAACAAGTCATGAAACCACAAAGCAACAAGAATAGGAAAACAAAACAAGTCCAACTTCAAAATTTTCAACATAAAGAGGGGAAACTTAATATTGTTGTGATGCATAAAACCATGTTTCCCTTTCTAATAATAACTTTCAGTAGCATCATGAATAAAATTAACAATATAAATATCACATAAAACATTCTTATCATGAGCCACATGTATAAAATAATTATTACTCTCCATATAAGCATAGTCATTCTTATTAATCGTAGTGGGAGCAAATTCAACAAAATATCTATCATTATTATTCTCATCACCATAATCATCAAATATAGGAGGCATATTGTAATCATAATTAATTTTCTCCTCAATAGTAGGTGGACGGAAAATATCATATTCATCATTGTAATCATCATATATTGGAGGCATAGTACCATCAAAGCAAATTTTCTCCTCCATGCTGGGGGGACTAAAAAGATCATACTTATCAAAACCAGCTTCCCCAAGTTTAGACTTTTTCATAGCATTAGCAATAATGGTGTTCAAAGAATTCATACTAATAACATTGCTATTAGCATACAAATAAAGTTCCATAGGTTTTTAAATTTTCTCTTCAAACACTTCATGTCCTAACTCAAGATAAATACTATAAAGTTCTCTAATCTTTTTGTTGTTTTCCATTAAGCCTAACTAGTGAAAATAAAAACAAGAAACAAAAAGATATAATTGCAGAATCTAAAGGAAACAACTTCGAGCACTCACACACCAGCAATCACACTAGAAGATAGCTTAGTAGCCAGAGGATGTGAGTACCTTTTACCTTACCTCCCTGGCAACGGCTATAGAAAATAGCTTGTTGTATACGCACTTCTATTCCTGTAGACAGTTGTTGGGCCTCCAAGTGTAGAGGTTTGTAAAACAGCAGCAAGATTTCCCTTAAGTGGATCACCCATGGTTTATCGAACTCAGGGAGGAAGTGGTCAAAGGTATCCCTCTCAAGCAACCCTGCAATTAAGATACAAGAAGTCTCTTGTGTCCCCAACACACCCAATACACTTGTCAGGTGTATAGGTGCACTAGTTCGGCGAAGAGATAGTGAAATACAAGTGGTATGGATAATTATAAGTGGTAACGGTGCCAGAAAATAGCTTTGATGGCGCATGGTTGACGGGTAGGAAGAGACTAAAGGCAATCCGAAATAAAGATAGAAGCAAGAAAACATGTAACAGATCTAGTTGCAAACGGTGTTTCAATGCTTAGAAACAAGGCCTAGGGATCATACTTTCGCTAGTGAACACTCTCATATAAATATATTCTCTTCATGATACTACTCTGAACTACTCTCTGGTTGGACACTCTAATCCACGGTAGGGCTATAACATCACTCCTCAAAGTTCGCTTTCCCCATCTAGATAACCCCACACTGTCACCTTGAGCACTAGATTGTTCCAACAAACACCACAATTTCATAGAAACATCCAACTCCAAATATAACTCATAACAAGTATTTGTAATCTCTAGCCTAAGTGCGACCATGGTGTGCATGCTATCACTTCCACACACATGGGGAGAGCAGAGATCTATTAAAGCACTTAAGTAGCAAGGTAGATCTACTTGATTACAAATCTCATGATCACAATATGATCATGCATAGAGAGAGAGAGATGAACACATAGCTACCGGTAGAACCCTTAGCCTCGAGGAAGAACTACTTCCTCATCATCATGGGAATCAGCAATGGCGATGGAGATGGTGGTGGAGATCGATGGAGATAGCTCCGGAGGCACTTCCCCATCCTAGTAGGGTGCTGTAACAGAGACTTTCTGTCCCCCGAGTCACCCCTTCGGTGGCGGTGGTGCTATGGAACTTTTCATGGCTAGAGGCAGGATTCTTTAGGGTTTTCTCATCGAAGGCTTCTTATAGGCGAAAGGGCGATGTCAGAGGGTGGACTAGGGGCCCACACCACCTGGTGGCACAGCCAGGGGGACCCGCGCCACCACATGGTGCGGCCAGGCCCTGACTTCTTTCCGTCTCGTCTTCTGGCTCCGTGTTCCCCTTAGTGAAATATTGACTTTGGCTTTTGTCCCATCCAATTCTGAGAATATTTATTTTCTGGCTTTTCTGGAACCAAAAACAGAAGAAAACATGCAACTGGCACTGTGGCATCTTGTTAATAGGTTAGTCCCAGAAAACATATAAATATACATCAAAGTGTTGACAAAGCAAAGCAAAGTAGATATAAAGCAAGCATGGAACATCAAAAATTATAGATACGTTTGCAACATATCAGCCCGCCCTCAATCGAGCGATCAACTGCTGTCTCTTCAAATTTTACGCTCCTCTTATGGGAGATGCACCAGATTAGAACCAGGCCGCAAACTTCTTGATAACCCACAAGTATAGGGGATCGTGTGTAGCCTTTTTGATAAGTAAGAGTGTCGAACCCAACGAGGAGCTAAAGGTAGGATTAATATTCTCCCAAGTTCTATCAACCACTGATACAACTCTACGCACACTAAACGTTTGCATTATCTAGGAAATAAAACTAGAGCAACAATACGAGTAATAGAGATAGCTTTGCATGATAATAAATAACAAGAAAGTAAAGCTAGTTGCTGCAGCAATAAAATACACTAAACTAACAGAACCATGAGTGTGGAATAGTGGTGGTAATTGTGGTGGCTTTGTCTAAATTTAAATAGCGAATAGATGGGGTTCATTGTCTTTGATGAAGTTTTCTATGTGGGAGAGGCCAAATATACATGCGCTTCACTACTTGGAATTACATGTACTATATGATTGGATTGTTAGCAAACATCCGCAAGTACTAATCAATGCATTAAGGTTTCTCCAACCTTAGCCTTAAGTTTAATGGTCCTCTTACTCCCATACGTGCAACGTTCCGGTTCGCGTCCTTAGGTTTCTGTCACTTCGGCAGAACTTTCCCCTTCCTCTTACACATACTACAAACTCTATGATGTTTAATCCATGCGCGCACAAATATAATGGACACCAAAGGACTGTATCATATCAACATACAACTCTAATGAACCAAAGACGTTCAACCATTCAATCTAAGAACAAACAAACTACGCAGACATGACATAGATCATAGGATTATAACTTATAGCATCAAACACCATGTTTATATATGATGGTACAGAGGTGTGTGGGAGGATGAAGCACTGCATACTAGGAGGATTAGGTGATGGAGATGGCGGTGAAGATGGTGAAGAGGGCCGCGGCGGCACCGACGGCGACGCGGGGGACTCCTTCCCCGCCACCAGTATCATGGGGGAACACCGCCCCTTAGCCCCCTTCCTTCATGGCTTCTTGGGAGCCCTCCCCCATGGAGATGGGATCCATGGGGGAGGCAAAAAGTAGCTTTGGTGGCTGCAAATTCGTGGGTGGAGATTCCCTGGGGGAATTATGTTTTCTCCCTTTATATAGCTTCTCGGATTCCCGTCACCTCATCTTGGGCTGTAGTAAATCGTGCCTAAAAGGCCCGTCCGGATTCGGAATCAGCCAAATTTTATGTTCAGAACGTTTGTCACGAAATTTCCAACAAATTTGTAGTTGAAGAGTTTTCCGTTTGACGCCATATTCGACCCGAAATGTGAGCATCTTCAAAAAGAGTTCTGAGACAGATTTATGGAAAAATCCCAATTTGACTCCAACAAGGTTTCCACTTGTATTCTTGGTAATTCCTACACTTCAAAGTGTAAAACAAGAACATTGTGCACTTTTATAACTATTAGTAGGTTAGTCCAAATAAATCATAAACTTTATACAAAAAGGAGTGTCAAAAGCATATTATTAGCATAAAACCATCAAAAATTATAGATACGTTATGGACGTATCACTTTTCCATGCCTTAAAAAAACTTCTCGACGCCTTTCTATCAACAGTACCGGCATGCCACCATTGGCCGTGCCGTTCTTCATGAGACGCACCGGCCGGCGGTCAGTTGGGCGATCCCCACGCTTCGCCTGCTAGATTCAGGCACTGGATATTCTTCTTGGCTTTGGTTTGTTCTCCACCTCTCCTAGAAATAGTTAAAGCTTGTGACCATCGAGATTTATAAGGTGCTTGTAGATTTGGGTAAGTACGTTCTTTAGGTAAATTTATAGTAAATCTCTGGACAGAAGAGTTCGAAAACATCTTAAAAAGGACTTGGCAGAGATCCTGTGTAAGCTTTTGACCTGATATATTCCCCATCCTTCTTTGATACGATGGAGCATTTGGCTATTGATGTACCTGACGAGGAAGTACTTAGAGGTACAGTACAATATAGATGGTCAAGATGGATGTACCCTATAGAACATCGACTTCGCATTTCCAAGGAGCGGGAAGATATCCATAGACAGTTTGATAAGTGAGTGTTATGCATTCACATATAAGACTATAGAAAAGTTAGATATATTCAGATGTCTAACTTGGCTATGTTTTGTAGTTTCTTCGCAGAAAGAAAAGTACCAGCAAATTGCGTTCCACCAATAAAAATATCGGATGGACTAAGATCTAAGGATCATGTAAGACACTCAAATTGCACTGTGAATTGTATATGAACTGTCTAGATGGGTAACCTCTTGTCTATTTTGTAATGCTAGATTTCAGAGCTTGAATTTCTGGCCCTTATCTGTGGTCCTGATAGGAGTATAACAAAAGCTTCAGCTTGCATTTCTAACGGTGTCTGCCATAGCGTTGATGTACCTTCTGTGGAGACTGACGCTGCTGGAGGTTGTCCTAATGAACCTGCACTGGATTGTGTTTAGATTTGAAATCCTGCACTTGACATTGTCGCCCCAAGGAAAAGAAGGTTATGGATCTAGTAATAACGCCTTCTGTAGAACAAGATGCTGGAGGTGATGATTTATGAATTGCATGTCCCTCTATATCAATGAAAATGGCATATCGTTTGCCTTGTTTCAAAAATAAATAAATATTTGCATGTCTCCTTGTGTTAGTCGTTGCAAAAAAGACACTGTTTTCTGTTCAAGTCATGTGAACAAATATGTTTGTATGTAGAGACATAAATGCGGATTAGGTGACAAAATCAGCATAAAATTGCCAGATCAATAACACAAGCATAATGGCATTGCAAGAAAAGGAATAGAACCATCTTTTCACCGTGCTTGTGAAAACGAGATGAGTTAGGAACCACGCCTGCAAGTGGTAGAGGCCAATTCTCGTGCAACTCAGCTAGCATTGGTTTATCACCGATAATACTCAAGCATCTGAATATTATGATACATACTAGGAGTAGTTGCAGTTCCACACTATAGTTCAACAGGCAAAAGTGTAAGAAATGCGTAAGGTAGCTCCATAATACAGGTTCCAGAGAAAAGCATACAAATCATAAGAAAGAAAGCTCCGCATCACAGTTCACCACCTTCAGGTGCAACAATTTCTATAGATTGTAAACCCAAATCACCGCCTCCTTCAGGTGGCACGATAATTTCGGGAGCGGGATCAACATCACCAACAGCTGCGCCAGCACCGGTAGCATGAGTCTCCACAATAGGCGAACTATCGAGCACCACAATATCCTCTGAAGGCTCTTCACTGCCAGCTCCGCCGCACAAGTCTCCGTGGATGGTAAAACCAATCCACCACCTCCATCATCTGGCACGATGATGGCAGGTGCAGGCTCATCAGTACCAGCTGCAGCTGCAACTGCATCTGTCTCCACATAAGGTAAACAAGGAGGTGTCTTAGGTGTAGCGATCTGACATCCATTTTCTACTCCGTCATCAGGAAACTGAGAGTCTTCTCCAACTTTGTGCTTCTACGGTTACAAGATAAACAGAGATTAGAGCGAAAGCATCTACGCGCAACGACAATAACATATGTCACTCTATTGAATTACCTTTTCATCTAGGATAGCAGAAGTCACAGGATTGGAACCTATTTCATCGAGAATCCTCTTTTTTGCTCCTTCCCCTATCTCCTTCTACATCAAGTTGTAATATTGATTACATGATGTTGATTGACAAATATATGCAAATGTTCAAAAGTTCACGCTGTTGAACTACCAACTTCGAACGGATCCCCGCTGTTCTTAGCTATGGGCTCTAGCCTAGAAAACAAGCTTTTATGGAATCCTAGTCTACAAAAAAGGATGCATACCCGAGATAAGAACTACTCTACACATGACAATGTTGTGCAATCAACAATAAAAATTTAACCGCATCATCTACTCTATCATGTAAGTTCAGAGTGAATCTAGATACACTCGTTTCACATAAGCTAAAACATCTTATATTATGAAACAGAGGGAATAGGTATGAGTGTTCTAGTATTTTACAAACCGCCATTGCTGCCATGGGACAGAGATGGCGGACGCTCCACTGCCCTACAGAAGGTTCCCGCGCCGATCTCGCTGCCACCTGTAGAGCACGGAGCCGAGGATCTGGTTGGCAACAATATGGAGCGAGAGGCCAGGGGGCGGTAGTGGATGGGAAGAAGGGACTGAGTAAAAGAGGCTGTGTGTGCATGGGGGAGGCCGGTGAGGGGATTAAATCTAGCTTGTCTCGGAAGGAACGCACTGCCACGTGCACCGGCATGTGCAAAACTCCCTCCCTCTCTCTTCTGCAGCAGCTACTGACAGTAGTACTCCAGCTAGCTTCATCGAGTTCTCTGGTACTCCTACTAGTAGACCTTTACTACTACTACTACTAGGTAGACAAGGAGTACTTGTTCAGAAGAAGAAAAAACTAGACTAGCACACTGTCGTACAGTATTGCCTTGTCAAATCACTGGTGATGCCATGATGAGCGACATGTTTTTCCTCGTAAACCTAGGAACATCGTGTTCCTTCCACCGCGTGCAGTTTCTGAGCGAAGTACTTACCAACACGTCCAACTTAGGCTTACAGGACCCAAACTGCAGTGAAAAAGAAACAAAACTACGAACCTGCAAGGAGGCTGAGACCAAATGAGCTATCCTTGAATAGGCTCGTTCCACTCCAAGGCATTTGAGAAGCTTGGAATGAACCAAAATGGAGTCTCTGACCATGTCTTGCGAGTGTTGGTGTGGAAACCAACAGCTGCATCACCATTCAGACTGAAGCGACAAATTTCAGGACGCGGCATGTACTTGTAGCCAATTTCTTGGTGTGATGTGTAAACACAGTTCCTTCTCGCCAGATGTCCTGGCGGGTCATTTGCATCGCCTACTGCAATGATAATCGGATAGTTCACGCCAAGGAAAAGAGAATATGATCCAAGGTTAGTAAGCCTTTTCCATCGGTTAGCTGCAGTTAACTAGCTTGTATCCATCGAGAACACCATGCACTCAAACCCAAAAGGATAGGTGCGAACGTTGCGACCATAGTGAACAACACTAGTATCATCGACAATTGCATTACCTGAGACACCATATGTATAGACCATCGGAAGTCTTGAACCACCGATATATCTTGCTAACCACCACCTACCAGGATCATTCTCCTCATCATCCTCAACAAACCCATGTGTCAGGTACATCACATCGCGTGGTGACAAGATAAGGATAGGACCTTCAAAGGGAAAGGAAATGTAACATGGAAATAATATTGATATTGATCTGATATTGTAGAAGTTGATATACAGTACTATTTTCAAAAATCTTGATTATACTTAAGATGTTTGATTGTGTAAAAAAATGCCAACCTAGGGAGATGCTATGGAAATTCTAATTCTTTTTGAAATGGGGATATGCTATGGAAATTCTCCTAGAGACACAATTTGATTCATGAGATCAAATAAAATAGGAAATAGTCCTATAGGATATTGAATGTAAAGTTCATAGGGGAAAAAACCAAGGTTGGATCCTACAAGATTTTGGTGTCTTATATACCAAAGGAAACCAACAAGGATTATTTCTAGGAGGTTTAATATCTTATCTTATCTTATCTTACCACTATGTAGTATATGAATAACTTTGAATATTCACTGTTGGACCAGGACTTGTGAATGCCAACATTGCCAATAGTTGGATCTTCTTTTTCCATTCTAGCATCTACTTGAAGATTCTATTGATAGTCTTTAGCACAATGAACGCTATGCACAATCCTCAAAACATACTTCACCATCATTCTAGAATCATCTCCTTCATTTCTCAAGACCATGTTCACAAAATTTACAAGTACTCGTACCTAATAAACATCGACTTCTACATGATAGAAAATACAAGTACTAAATATGCACCCATACTTTATAGATGTCGATCAAATTTCTAATTTTTTGAGCTTTACCTAGTATTATAATTCTATATAGTTATGATATGTCATATGTCTAGTATCTGAGTCTCACGTAAATACTACTAGTACATACCATATTTTCCATGGATGTACTAGTACTAGGAGACAAGGCAATACTATCAACAGAACTCAATCCTTTGAATCAAATTACTTATATGTAAGAAAACTTAGTAAGGATTACATTCCTCTGAACCTAGGGAATTCGTACGAATCAAAGATGCTAAAATTCCTATAAAATTCCTACTAACCAAAGAAACTTCATAAAAATAACTTACATTGATTTATAAATAATATCTAGGTCTCACATAAGTACTTACTACTACGTAGTAGATACCATATGTTCCATGGGATGTACTAGGAGACAAAGCAATACTATCAGCAGAACTCAATCATATGAAACACACTACTTATATGTAAGAAAACCTCCTAAACGTTGCATTCCTAGGGAATTTCTTCGAATCAAACAAACTAAAATTTTAACGGAATTCCTACTAACCAATGAAAGTTCAGAAAAAATAGCTTGCATCGATTCAGAAACAAAGCTAATAAAATACGTAGGAAGGAGAATTTGCCAAGTTCCAAAGAGTTCCATGCATAAACACGGCCGTTCTCAGTCACGAAGAACACACGATCGTGTTAGATAATAGCATCGCAGTATATGAAGTTGCCCTGGAACTCGTTCGTACAAACTGACCATCCATGACTATCATTTCAGTTGATGACAACAATCTTGAATTCGAAAATGGCGACTAGAGAGAAATCTTTGTATCCCCCAGCAGCTGTCGGAACTTGGCAAATGACTATCTTCTGCAGTTTAGTACGTCGACCTTCATTAGCATCATCCTAAAATGTAAGTGCAGAACCTTTGGCTGGTTCAAACCCCGACACTTGCAGAATAACAATCTTGCGACGAGTGTACATGTTCACAAGGTCCCACATGAAATCGGACCCAACTCTGACGATCCAATCTCCATTGCCGCCTGCTCGCTGCTCATCAAAACCATTTGGCATCACAGCATCGGAGGAGAACCTGTCCAACGACGTCAGCTTGCACGGGCTGCCCGCCACTTCGAAGCAATCTTTGGATTCCCACGGTCTCACCGCCGGGTGAGAATGAAGAACACATGGGAGGCCAAATAGATGAGAAGAAGGCGTATTTCCGCTCTCTTTTGCTGATTGAAGAATACGTTTGGACGAACCGACGGGGCTCGCGGCGGTGGTGCGTCGCAATGGTTGATGAGTACTTGAAGAAGGCCTTCGGTGAACACCTTCTGAAACTGCTCAGGATCTTTACAGACCTTGCTCGATCTCACCATGGAAGGAGACTGCAGATGGTGTTTTGGGGGCTTTCTTTGGAGTGGGGTGGGGTGGGAGGGGAGGGAAGATCGTTGGCGTGAGCTAGCGGCCGGGGTGCGATGGAGAAGACAAAGGCTGATGATGCGTAGTACTAGTACTCTACTACTAGTAGTACTGCAGAAGGTGGGCGAGTGGGGGTGGGGCTCCAATTGAGGCTAGTTGCACAAACCTCCAACAATTAGAGCCGTAGTTGCAAAGAGCTCCAACTGTTGAGCCACAGGTATGTAAGAAATAATGCTAAGAGGGCTAATCGAGAATTTTGTGCTATGTGCAGCATTTGTACCCAAAAGTAATTGTAGTACAGTAGTTTCTTGCAACTATACTATCCTGATTATCTGGAGTTCCCTGAAATTTCGAATCCAGTTGTTGGAGGTTTGTGCAATTTCCACCCTCCTCGTGTTCCAAGGAAGCTCTATGACCCTATTTTCAAACAAAAAATGATCAAAGACAAAAAAAGACCATCTCTCAGGGCTCGTTTGATTTGCAGGATTCTCAAAACATAAGAAGAGGAAACTACAGGAATTTGGATCAAGTATGTGTTTGAATCAAAAGGAAAGCAAAGCAATTATACTATGAGGTTGGAGTGGACGGAAATTTTCCTAAAAATAGAGGGCAAAGGAATACTTTGAAGGAATCTCAATTTTCGTGTTTTTCCTATTCCTATATTTTTCCTATCCTGCGTTCCAAACGGGACATAATTCCTACATATTGGAATCCTATGAATCGAACAAAACAGCATAGGATTATTTCCTAAGGGACAAGATCCTTCACAAAACCTTTGGATTTTCTTTGAATCGAAGAAGGAATAAAAAAGGTTTCCTCTCTTAGGAAAAAAGGAAGTCCACCTCTTGGAGAAAAAAGGAACTCCACCTCTTGGACAATTCACTACGACGAGAGTAGCTACTAAAATCTATGTCTAGTACTAGCTGTTGGGCCCAACCGTAGCACGTTATTTATAAGTAGTACTACTAGTACAGTACAATATCAGTCTTTGCAGGTGCCTCGACGGAAACAAAATAAAGCTCTGCAGGTAATAAATGACCATGGCAATTTCCAAGATACACAATCTTTTGCTTGTTCATTTTGATCTGGGTGACAACCGGAGGATAGAGGAGTACTAGATGCTTCGTGTCTTGAGCCATCGAGCTGGAGTAGAAATTTGGATATGTAAAAACCTGAATTGTCCTGTCAAACCAATGCTTGTTACATGTAGCTTGACCAAACAGACTTACTACACTACTTTATTACGCGTCCGAAAAACTAGGGAGTATAAGAAGTACTAGTACACTAATGTTACATAGTAAGTTTTTTTGAACGGACACAGAGAGTTCCACATTCATATTGTAGCACCAAAAGCTGAAGTTGTGCTAATATAGTACTGTAGTAGTCACGTTCAAGTTGCCTTACAGGAAAAAATAGTACGATGAGCAACAAGATTTATCTATTTTTGTACTCCTATTTGCGTATAGTAATAGTACTACTACGTACTCAGGAATGGCACGAGCGTGTGCTCCACTAGTGCGCCTTCGCACGTAGGGTAATCTAGTACGGAGTAGATCGCCACCGCATGGTCGCGTGATTATTATGCATTGATCCATGCTCTAGTCGTGGGCACGTGCCGTAGCAGTAAAAAATTGTGAAAATAGATTACTCATAAATAATTACTCCCTCCATCGTAAAATAGTAGTTACTGACTTGACTTTGTCTAGATACACATGTATTTCGACGCATTTTAGTACTTAGATGCACCCTCATTTCCAAATTATAAAGCATACTAGGTTTTGTCGAAGTCAATATTTAAAAAGTTTGATCAACTATATGTACAAACATACTAACTTACATAATGTCAAACGCATATAATATGAAAACATGGTTCGTGATGATTCTAATAACATTGAGTTGATGTTGTAGATGTCCATGTTATTTTCTAGATATTTAGGCTAAATTCTAGGAAACCTATCCTGCACACTGGACCCACGTCGATGCATCGTCCACACCAGCGCAATTTCGACGGCAATCTTGGTCCAAGACTTAAATCAAGTCGAATTGACAAGTTTGGGCATAAAATTACGTAATCACTGAGTTAGATGACTAAAATCAAAGCACCGTAAGAACGTTCAGTGTGTTTATCTCGGGTCCATGTCGTAGAAGTGAACAATTACATAAAGTTGTACTAAACCCCTAAATACTCTGTAATAACATTAGCAGCAAACTTAGTTTACATTCAAAATATATCCTTCCTAGTACCAAAAGAGAACCTACATGCGACTACTACTAGTAAACTGGAGTAGTACTAGTAGTACTATTTATCTGCTAATACACCATTACAGTCTTGATCATCAGCCGTAGTTTAAGATCATCTTTTTCTGTCGATGCAAATCCAGAAAGATACATGGGTGGACTATCCAACCTTCATCAGGAACCACGGCGGGACCCCGATGTACGTCCTGAGCTTATCGGATGGGAGGTTGGCCGGCGATGAGCTGCTCGTCAGCTCGATTACCGCATTAAGGCTCTTGACCATCGACAAGTCCACCGACCCCGGCGGGCCAGGCGCACACAGTTTCATCGTGTACCACGGCCACAAGCACCTGTCTTGCCTGATGCACACCAAGGACACGACGGGGCCAGGCCGAGCACGCTGGTGGTCAGGCCGAACAGGGAACCGTCATCCCCGCAGAGGAAGCGCGTGAATCCCCTCGTGCTTGTTGGTGGTGGAGTCGGGATGAGGCAAAAGAAGGCGCTGCTGTAGATGGCCCTGGTTACTATGACCCCGTAGGCCTCCTTCATGTGGGGAAGGAGTCCTGCCGGCGAGGCAATGAAATCACAGGCGTAATCAATGCAGAAGCACGGGCCGTGCGAGCACGCGATCTTGTGCTCGTCGAGCTTGTCGAAGGCGACCAAGCTAAAGCAACTGTTGTAGGGGCACTCAATCATCGCCTCAGACTGGACGGCGTCCATAGCAGCCGGCTCACGGTCGAATCCGCCGACGCGGTACACGAACTTGTGGGAGTGGTTACAGAGGGAAGATCGGCTCACCGACATAGTGCCCACCAGCCAGAAACCCGGGTTGGGTGGGTATACTGAAGATTATACTGATTGAGTTTCATACTATACTGGTATGATTGTACAGGAATACGCTAGGCATGGGCGCACCGGCGACAGCTGCACTTGGCCATTTTTTTCTTAGACAGTGTCCACACGCTATACATGCTTCATCAAAACAAAAAGGCTGCAGAAAGTTGACAAGTGAGTAATAAAGCAGGTGTCACGCTGTACTGTAGCAGACAATACAGTACAGATAGAGCCACAGAGGGAGAGACCGAGGCAAGAAGATCCAGGTGAGTGAGAGGCAAGAAGATCTACTCCCAGAGAGAGACAAAAAGCCTACGGCTTGCTGTAGGGTGTACGGTGCTGCAGGGGAGAGACCGAGGACTATATGCATGTCTTCGACACCACCCTGTAATTAAGTTTTTTGGTCTTATCAAATTTAAATGGCCTTAATAATCCCAGAAAGAGGGAGTACTAGTAATAGTAGTAGTACTACATCATAGAACAAATCAGACAAACCAGTACTGCATTTATTAGTGTTTTTTTGAGAAATTATAATTAGTAATAGTACTTAGATATATGAAAAACCAATCCAAGTTACTACTCCAGTAGAGAGTACGATCACTCTGTTTTATGGATTCTTATTTACTATACGTACTAGTAGTAAAAGTTAGAATGTATATTGTTTCAGAACAAATTTTGGCTCTACAATATCTAGCATACGCAAAAACCTCAAAAGGCACTTCATTGCTTAGTTTCAGGGATCTTGTGCTAAATGCATGGACATGGATATAATTTTCATTTTTATGAGGTCCTTTATGTAACTTGTACTTCCACCGACCGCGTGTTAACTAATAAAACACCTCGCTCCTACGGGACCTACCACAATTAAAAAATAATTACGCTGCCCCGATTATCATAAAAAATGGAACATGGTTTCTTATAATTCCAAAGTTTTTAGAAATATGATGTTTCAAGCTTTCCAGCTAACTTTGCACACTTAAGTGACTTTTTGCCGATTTAATGAAATTAGGTCAAACATTTGCTACACAAGTAAGGGCAATTGATTGCTATTGAATTAAATGTATTTTTAGAGGTAGATGGGTGATGTAGTAAACAATTTCATCGGTGTTAGTTTCCAACTATCACGAAAGAACATTTAATTCTCAATTTTTTGAGTGATGACGAGATTGTTCTTTTACGTAAAGAAACTCTAAAGAGTATGGATCTGAATACCACAAGACAAGTATTCAGACATAAAGAGTGGACCAACATGTTGTGCTGATGATACCCATGTTTTATGAGCTTTCAAACTTCCAAGCTAACTCCGCCAAATTGAATGACTTGATGCCAATTATTTATCGAATTTAGGTCAAATTTGAACTACAAGTAAATTGTAGGTTGCTTTGAAAGTTTTTTGAAAACTCTTCTGGAGGTACCTATTTAGGGGACAATTAATATATCATAAACCACCTAGAGTTTTGACGACACGTTCAACGTCATGCTAAGATTTGGCATCTTGACAGTTTAACAAAATTAGGTCAAACTTGAGATACAAGTAAGCGCGAAAGATCGCTCTTGAATTAAATGTTTGTCGATATTTGAATGAATCTCTAGCTAACTCTGACCTTCTGAATGACTTTATGTCGATTTATCGAAATTAGGTCAAATTTGAAACTACGAATAAATTGTAGGTTGCTTTGAAAGTTCTACGAAAAAGCTTTTCGGGGGCACCCATCGAGGGGTCACAATCAATATGTCAGAAACCACCAAGAGTTTTGACGATACTTTCAACTATTTGCTAAGATTTTCCATCCTGACTATTTAACGAAATTAGGTCAAACTTGTGGTGCAAGCAAGTAAGCGAGATAGATTTCTCTTGAATTAAATGTCTTTTATAGGATATATGGGTGCATCTTCTTGTAGTAAACCATGCTGCCAGTGTGAGTTTCCAATTATCGGGAAAGAACATTCTCAATTTTTCGAGTGATATCGAGATTAATCTCGCCTATAAAGGAAGTCCGAAGAATAAGGATCTAAATGCCACAAGCCAAGTCTTCACACATATATAGTGGACGAACATATTGTACTTATGATTTCCCGTGTTTTATGAGTTCTAAAACTTTCTATAGCTTATCCCTCTGCCCACTTGAATGACTTTATATGTCGCTTAATCAAAATTAGGGTAAATTTGAACTATATACTACAAGTTTTCTAGGTTGCTCTGAAAGTTATACGAAAAAGCTTTTGGAGGTACCAATCGGGGGGTCACAATCAATATATGAGAAATAACCAAGAGTTTTGACAACTGGTTTGACTTTATGCTAAGATTTTGCATCATGGCACTATTTAACGAAATTGGGTCAAACTTGAGCTACAAAGTAAGCGCGATAGATTGCTCTTGAAATATATGACTTTACAGAGGTAGATGGATGTGTTTTCCTATAGTAAATAATGTCGTCGGTGTGATTTTCCAACTACCAGGAAAGAACATTCAATTCTTAATTTTTCGAGTGATGACGAGCGAGGTTGTTCTTTTCCATAAAGAAATGTCCGAAGAATATTCGATCTGAATGCCAGAAGCGAAGTTTACCGACATATATAGTGGACCAACATGTTGTACCAACGATTCCAATGTTTTATGAGTTTTCAAACTTCCTAGCTAACTCTGCCCATTTGATCGAATGACTTTAAATCGATTTATCAAAATTAGGTCAAATTTGAAACTTCAAGTACATTATAGGTTGCTTTGGTAGTTTTACAAAAATAACTTTTGGAGGTACCCATCGATGGGTCACAATTAATATATCATAAAACACCGAGAGTTTTGACGATAGTTTCAACTTCTTGCTAAGATTTTGCATCTTGACAATTTAACGAAATTAGGTCAAACCTGTGCTACAAGTAATTAAGCGCGATAGATTGCTCTTGAAATTAAATGTATTTTCAGAGGTAGTTCGGTGTATCTTGTTATAGTAAACAATGCTGTCAATGTGAGTTTCCAACTATCAGGAAAGAACATTCAATTCTACATTTTCAAAGTGAAGATGAGCGAGGTTGTTCTTTTTTGTAAGAAGTTCGGAGAATATTGGATGTGAATGCCACACCAAGTTTACAGACATATATCGTGTGGATCAACATGTTGTACCAACGATTCCCATGTTTTATTTATGAGTTTTCAAACTCCCTAGCCAACTCTGCCCATTTGACTGAATGACTATATGTCGATTTATCGAAATTAGGTCAAATTTAAAACTACAAGTAAATTGTAGGTTGCTTTGAAAGTTTTAAGAAAAATCTTTTGGAGGTACCCATCGAGGGGTCACAATTAATATATTTTAAAACAACGAGAGTTTTGACGATAGGTTCAACTTCTTGCTAAGATTTTGCATCTTAACAATTTAAAGAAATTAATTAGGTCAAACTTGAGCTACAAGTAAGCGCGATAGATAACTCTTGAATTAAATGTCATTTCAGAGGTAGATGGGTGCATTTTCTAGTAGCAAGCAGTGCCGTGGGTGTGAGTGTCCAACTATCAGGAAAGAACATTAAATTCTACGTTTTCCGAGTGAAGACGAACGAGGTTAGTTGTTCTTTTCTGTAAAGAGAAGTCCAAAGAATATTGGATGTGGATGCCACAAGCCAAGTTGACAGACATATATATATATAGTGGATCAACAATATGTTGTACTTGCGATTCCCATGTTTTATGGGTTTTGAAGCTTCCTATAGCTAATCCCGCACATTTGAATAACTTTATGTCGATATCTCAGAATTAGGTCAAATTTGAAACTACAAGTAAATTGTAGGTTTTGCTTTGATAGATTTACGAAAAAGCTTTTGGACATACCCATCGAGGGTTCAAAATTAATATACCAGAAACCAGCGAGAGTTTCGACGATAGGTTCAACTTCTTGCTAAGACTTTGCATATTGGTAATTTAACGAAATTAGGTCAAACTTGAGCTAGGTACAAGTAAATGCCATAGATTGCTCTTGAATTAAATGTATTTTCATAGGTAGATCATCAGTTCACATCTTCTTGTAGTAAACAGTGTCGTTGGTGTGAGTTTCCAACTATCAAGAAAGAACATTCAATTCTACATTTTCTGAGTGAAGAATACGAGCGATGTTATTCTTTTTCCTAAAGAAAAGTCCGAAGAATATTGGATCTAAATGCCACAAGCCAAGTTTACATACATATATATTGGACCAACATGTTGTACCAACGATTCCCATGTTTTATGAGTTTTCAAACTTCCCAGCTAACTCTGCCCATTAAAATGACTTTATGTCGATTTATCGAAATTAGGTCAATTTGAAACTATAAGTACTAGTAAATTGCACGTGCCCTGCACGTGAGACCCAACTAATAGACATCTGACATATCATCACTATATAAAATTATAATAGGCAAATCGGAAAAATATAATAGGTAAAATTTGAACTACTACAAGTAAACTTGTAGGTTGCTTTGAAAGTTTCACGGAAAAGCTCTTAGGGGTACTGACATGGGTATACCCTGCAGGTACTCGATTTTGGTATATACGGTCCAGATATGGTGGAAGCCTATGGCGTTGCCACGACCCGATGAAGACTTCGAGTGGCCCACAGACCCTCGATGACTTGTGAGACAAGAAGAAATTTAAAGATAGAAAGTTTAAAGGGAAAACCCTAATCTGTAACCGACTCGACCTGCTACCCGAGACCTGGCCTATATATATAAAGGCTAGGAGGGGGTGGGAGGAGGACACACGCAACCCTAGTTTCCACAACTCTCGCCAGATTGCATCTGTGCGCCCCTGTAATCTTCGATTCCTCCATTAATTCCAAGAGCAGACAAGCAGGAGTAGGGACCTCTACGAGGCTTGAACCTGGGTAAACCTTGCGTCCCTGTGTGCTTGTTTGCTAGCCGATTGATGCTTCCAGCGCTCCCTCCTTCTCCAAAACCCAAGTCCATAACAATGGGCATTGATGAGTTAAACTCTCGTCAATTGGCGCCGTCTGTGGGAATTGGGAGTGCTGATATTGCGGCGTCTTCGGCCCCATAAACCGTGATCTATAACTCCACAACAGGGGAGATTCGCCAGCTCTTCGGCGCGTTCGACTTCACCATCCACACGCTGGTCACTCGCCCGGCTTTCGAGTCCGTGGGCGATGGAATCAGCCTGGCGATCGGGAGCTTCCGCTTCCAAGTTGGTCAGATGGGCACGCTTCGCATGCCTGACCAGCCAACAACATCCGCGATTGCTTCAGCATCGTGGTTCCCGCCACCAATCAGCGCCCTCACCGAACTCAACACCTCAGCAGCAGTTGAGAGCACAAACAATGACAGCAGTCATGGATCCGATCTGGGTGGCCTAGCAACGGAAGATGGGGTCTATGACCCCGGATCCGAAAGTTGCGGAAGCAACAGCTTCCCCAACCACTTCATGTGCGGCGTCATCAACGCCAGCGAAACCAGCGCCAATCGTGAAAACGGTGGCAACGGTCCTAATCCACCCAACGGTGGCATACCTAACGGCGGACCACCTAATGGCGGCCCCACCAACGGTGGCAATGGCGCGCCCGTCAACAATGGAGGGGCAGTAGAACCTCCAACCATGGTGAACGAACACACTGGTGAACGTGTCGTGATCAGACTCAACGATCTCGAGTGGGCCCATTGCCGAGAAGGTCTGCGAGGCAATCCTCTGCCCCCCGGCACGCCGCAAGATCTGCTGATGGGCTATCATTGGCTACTAAAGGAGGAGTGCAGACGCCAGTTACAAACGATCGTGCAACTCGAAGCGCGTAAAAAGGCGGCGGACAAGTTAAGTCTTCGACGGGCCGGGCTCTCCTCCCACGGAGGATCCTCTTCCAAGGACAACGAGTACGTGGCCAACAAGAGGCGATCTCGAATGGCCCACCTCACCGAGAAGGAGTGCATAGAAGCTACGAAAGTCCTCGACTTCAGCTCTATGACAGTCGACACACGGGGCATCATGGTCCCAAAGATGCCGCAAGCTTCGGTGATAACGGCCACCATGTACCTCCTCAACAACCAGCCGCCGGCTGGGGACCCTCGAGCCGCCATGCACCGATCTATGATCGCGGGCTTGGGGTTAATAGAGGCCGCTCTTGACAAAGAGCCGACGCCGAAGCGGATGAAAGGCAAGGCTCTAGCAAAACGCTATTCCTCACCCTCGTCCAGCGACGACAGTCATGATCTGTCTCGACGTCACCGCTCACGGCGACACAACCACGACTATGATGCGCGCGATGACCTCACGCAGCACAAAATCGACAAGTCAAGGGCACGACGTGCCCGTTCCACTGACTCAGAGGACGAAGACGTGGAGCTCTGTGGCGCCAGATGCTTCAACAGAGCTATCAGGCAGAAGCGATTTCCCAAGGGGTTCAAGCTCCCATCAGAGAACCCAAAAATTGACGGTCTGCAGGACCCGAAAATCTGGTTGGAGGATCACATCTCCTCCGTTAGGCTCCATGGCGGGAGTCGAAGCACGGCCATGCAATGCCTCCAGCTACAGCTACAGGGCGCCGCCCGAGCATGGCTCAACAACCTCCCACGCGGATCCATTCGCAGCTGGGAAGAGCTGGTCTACAGCTTTGTACGCAACTTCAAGGGCACGTACAAAAGGCTCGTATCAATTGAAGAGCTGAGGAGCTGCCACCAAAGGTCGGACGAATCGCTACGCTTGTACATCTAGAGGTGGTCCATCATTAAGAACTCCGTAGGGCTACGTCTACCTCCTGGTCGCAGTCGACAAATTCACCAAATGGATAGAGGCCATGCCGATGACTAACCAGTCAGGAGCTAGTGCCGTCAAGTTCTTTGAGTCCATTGTCTATCGCTTCGGAGTGCTACACAACATCATCACGGAAAATGGAATGAACTTCACCTCTAAGGAGTTCTAGGGTTTCTACGAAAACCTGGAAATCAATGTAAGCTATGCCTCCGTAGCTTATCCACAGACCAACGGTCAAGTCGAAAAGGCCAATGGCCTCGTCTGCGGTGGAATCAAGAAGCGACTTCTCCGGCCACTCGAACAAGCGGCCGGATGCTGGCCAGACAAGCTGCAATCCGTACTCTGGAGCTTACGCACAACTCCAAACAGTGCCACGGGATACACTCCGTTCTTCATGGTGCATGGTGCTGAAGCGGTGCTCCCCGCAGAAGTACGCTACAAAGCCCCGCGGATGGTCTCTTACAGCGAGCAGGATTCAACTCTTGCACTTGAAGAATCCGTCGATCTCCTTGACGAGGCAAGGTACATCGCAGCAGAAAGATCGACGATCTACCAGCAGAACCTGCGCAACTACCACAGCAGAAGGCTACGCCCCAGATCCTTCGTCGAAGGAGACCTGGTCCTGCGACTGAAGCAGCAAGGGCACCTCAAGCTTGAGTCCCCTTGGGAAGGGCCATATGTGATTACAGAAGTAATCCCAGTTGGCGCCTATCGCCTCAAATATTTCGAGACAGGAGTCGCATACTCCAACCCCTGGAACATCGCGCAGTTGCGGCGCTTCTACCCTTAGTCGTCCCCTTTTTTCTTATTGCAAATAAGACTATTCAGCCAGGCTACTTAGCCAAACATTGTACCTCGTACTAATTCTTCAAATAAATAAAGCTAAGTGCCCTGAAACTCTGTGTTTTTTCATTTTTCTAGCAATTATATCACTCAGGGGCTAAGCCACCCTTTACACCCTAGTTCTACGAACAATACGCAGTATCCCGAGTAGCTGACACAACAACAATCAAACCCTTGATACACCAACCCAGTTGCAACACACCTGACATGTTGGCAAGATGTTGAGATAAAAAAAGTCAGACTAACGAAAAGGAACTGCAAAGTACAAATACACTCGCAAAACATACGAGCTAGCAAGCTCTTTACATATCAATATCAATCAATTATATACAACATACATATACGAACTTTACAACATTGGTACACTTATGTGCAGGATACAGGTTAAACTACTGCTGCAGCAGAAGAACGTTTGTCTGTTCCTAAAAGAAATCGACAATTTCTTCTGCTGGACGATCCACCGCCTGATAATGGGAACCATGTTCCAGGTCGAGCCTGCCGACGGCGTCAGAGGTCAAAAAGCAACAGCTGCAATGTCCACATCAGGCCTATGCAGTCGCACCGGCGACAAAGCAGCCTTAGCACCAGCCACTAACTACTGCCGCACGCACTCGCGAACTGCACTCAAATCCTAGAATCTTGCCAGAAGGGCCAACAGTCTTGAAGGGACAGCGTCCAGTGGAAACATCGTCTGATATATGTGCCTGAGGCACGACTGCGCTTTTTTCAGAAAATGAAGCACTCGCGAAGCACGATCCTGCAGGGTCGCAAGTGTAATTGCACGGTCATGATCCACCTAGAAGTACCCACTCGCCTGCAGTTGCTCCTGGGTCAATCATTCATTCGAATAGCGATCCAATCTTTTTCATCCTGCGGATGGCGAGCACTAACAACTACACCACACAAGAGCAAAGTGTGAAAGATAGGCATCGCTGCGACTGACTAAAGGAAAAGATAAGAGGATAGAAGGCTAACACTTGAACTGCTCACTCAGCCGGGCACCTCCTCCAATAGGTACTTCTCGCGAGCAGAGGCTTTCTCCGCCTTCAACTTCCATACATCGGTGCTACCACGGAGGATGGGCAACTCACGCTCCAGTTGTTTAATACGGTCGCACAGTCACGCAAGCAACGACAACTCCTCCACCTTCGAACGAGGCTGCGCCAAGTTCTCATCAGCAGGAGGAGGATCAGAAGGATCACTCGAAGGAGCACTCGATGTACCATACCACGAATCAAGAAAAAAAGCAAATAAGAAGACCAAGAATACATTTGGCAAAGGGCATATATGCATTCAGACAAAGGAAAAGTTTCAATTGGGACATCCCCACAAAATCATTGTTCCATTAAGCAAAAGGCTAATCCACTACAGCTATTACAGAAGGAGACTAAGGCGCATCATGTTTCTTCAACTTGGACTTAGGCCTTGGGGGCTTCATCATGTTCGTGGCTGTCTCCGACGCCACGGACTTGCTGGCAGTACCCCCAGAAGCTGCAGCCTTCGCAGCCTTCAGCTGACGCCACTCTTCAGAGTACTTGGCGAGTGTCTCGATAAGCTGGGGACCATAATTTTTGCATTTACTAGCATAGGGAGCAAAAACTACCTGCTGGCCTCTAGCGTCGTCAGGCATCGCCTCAGAGATAGCTGCGAGATCCATCTCCATGCCATGGGCCTGCACCATTGCGAGTGCCATGGTGGTGCCGACGGAGCGCTGCGAATTTTTGAAGTCCGCAGGGATTCCTCCAGCCAGGGATTCCACCAGGTCGCCGAGATTGTCGATCATCCCAGCCTTCCGAGTCAAATCCTCATGGATGCGACTGAGCACATCCTTGGCCTTCCCCAGTGTCTCTTGGAGGGAAACGCTACGGTCCTTGACTGCGGCGATTGCACTAGCCAAAGCATCCACATGGCACAGAGATTGGGCATCAAAACTCAAGCCGCTGGCATATGCATACAAAAGCATTAATGCAGCAATCATACGTCAAAACGCAGAAGAGCAAGACATATCCAGATGAAAAAGGTCATACCTGAGAGGGACTTGGCAATCAAGAGAAGCTGCTCCTCGAACATCTTCTCCCTCTCAGCAGTGGAGGCAAGGAGATCCTGCTCTCGCTTCCGCGACTCCTCCAAGGCTGCGACTGCCTCGTCACGATTCTTCGTCGTTGTGGCCAATGTCTTCTCCAATGCAGCAGCATCGCGAAGTAATTCATTGTGCTCAGCTGCAAAAAACAAAGAGTGTTACCAAATCGAATCAATAATGTTCGCCAAAGACAAGGACGAAGTCAAAACTTACTTTCGACAACACGATGGCGATTTTTCCAATCGCGCATGCTGTCGACCCATGTTAAGAACCTGCTCCGCCAGGCGGGCGGCTTCCTTCACGATGCGCTGCATCAGAGACATCCCAAGTTCAAGTAAAAGCACGCCAACAATAAATTCGACTGCCAACTACAAGATACTTACATGATCCTCCACAGACTCCGAAGAAGGTTGTTGCACAGTCATCCGGGTAACCATCTAATGCTCCCCAGCATGCGGGGAACTCGATGAGTTATGCTTGGAGTGGGCCGCCAATGGAGGAGAAGGAGACCACGAGGCCACCTTCTTGGACTTGGAGTCCGTGACTCCGGACTCTTTCAAGAATGGACGTCATCAAAAGACGAGGTCGCCACTTGACTGAAACACACAATCAAACAAGAGCTTCAAGACAGATGACAACTCAAAAAAGAAACCAAAATGAATTCACGAATACAAGACTTAATAGTCAAATCTATCAAGATCGAAGGATTGCTCCTCCGACTCTGACAATTCCTTTGGCAGTCAAAGCTTCTTCCGGGCAGGAGGAGCCATAGAGCTCACATGAACGGTGGGTATCGGCTCCTCCGCATCAATGGATGGGCCTTCTGGAGTCGACGAAGATGAAGCATCCGAATCTTTGCGGCGAAAACGCTTGTGAGTGTCCAGACTGCTGGACTCGGGGGCTTCCTCCTCCTCTTCAAGTGGGACGGTTGATTCCGACTCATCCTCTTCATCTACTTCGTGAGGAATAACCCCCTCAGGAAAAGGGAGCAAACTGGGAGACACCTTCCAATCCTGCATACAGAAAACAATTCAGTATATGTCTAGAAATCAGAAGCACTCGACAAATAAAGCTACTTCGTAGCACAGTCATACCTCAGGAGGAGGGTTAGAGGCATCAAAGGGAGGCATGACTGGTTCACCGGGGAGAAAATCCTTGGTGGTGTACTTGGTCACTAGTCGCACCCTCTTGTCTACTTCACCCGCTGAATTGCCATCGGCAGATACGCGAGTGACATCGTCTGCACCATCCCATTGGAACACGGGGTGGACTCTAGCCTGCAGAGGCTGGATGCGACTGCATAACCATGTGCGAATAAGGGCGGCGCCTCCCTCCTCTTTACCCATGCGACTCTCGAGGTCGTAGACACGCTCGTACAACACTTCCGTCTCCTCGGACTCACCAGGCATAACCACGTTCTTCCAAGAACGCCTCCTCTTGCACGGCGTCGCGGGGTCGAAGGGCGCAAGTCCAAAGTGCTCTCCATCGGCCTTCTGGTCGCGGATGTAGAACCACTTGTCTCTCCACCCTTGGATGGACGTCGTGAGCTTGATGTCGAAGTAGGTAGCGGAGGAGTCGACATGAATCCCGCAGCCGCCTACATCATAGACTAACGAGCCAGAAGCTGATTGACGCTTCAGTTTGAAAAGCCGCTTGAAGAGACCAAAGTGTGGCTCAACTCCGAGCCAGCCTCGCAAAGCGTGATATAGCACGCCATGTGAAGAAGAGAGTTTGGGGACAGGTGGTGCTGCTGGAGCCCATAGAAACAAAGAAGGCCCCTGACAAAGCAATGTAGGGGCAGAGACATACCACGAATGATGAACGCGAGGAACATCGCCCGGAAACCTGATGGAGGATAGGGGGTTACCTCGTCACCAGGCACACGCGAATCGTCTTCGACGCGCGGAAGAACTCCATCTTGGCGCAAAAGAAGGAGTTCAGAGGCCTTGATGGTGGATGCGCGCCATGCGCCATTAGTGACGCGAGTGCCCGCACCTTTCTTCTTGCCGGCACCGGCGGCGCTGGTGCCCATGGCGGTGGAGCCACCTTTCTTCTTGGCGATGACGGTGGTGGAAGCAGACCCAGTGGCGGCGCCTCCCTTATTTTTCCCCATCTTGCGATGGCGGTGCGAGCGGAGGAAATAGCTCGGGAACTGGCGGAATTGGTCCAGCGCTGCGAAGAGGAAGAGCTCTAGGAAGCAGAGAGCAGCGGCAATGACGATGCAAGCACAAGAAAAGAAAAGAGCAGATGGGAAAATTACCGCAGCTGCGCTACTACTTAACCCCCTTGCGGATGCAATCCAACGGCCAGCAGATACCCAATTGGATGCGTGGTCGACACGTGAAGAGGCCAAAGCACAAACCGTCTCCCACTATCTCCATTACACGTGGAAATCGAGGAGGCGCAGTTAAAACAGAAGATTATGCACGCCTGGTAAAATCAAAGTCAGAAAATGGGACCCACCGCTCATCATGTCCCGTCAAAGCCACTCACGCGGGCAACTGAGGTCATCACATCGTCAGCACTGATATCATCAAGTTGAGCACTAGACGACTTCGACTACTTTAGTCCTTGCTCGAGTCTTAGACTCCACCAAGCGGGGGCTACTCCCATAGGGAGCGCTGGTCGCCCACCTTACGTTTTTCTTTTTATGCAGGAATATGGACATTCAAAGCTTACCCAACCACTGGAATCTACGATTCGACGATGGATCATGGTTACTCCCATAGGGAGCGCCAGAAACAAATTCGACTAAAACAAGCAAACAAAACACGACAGCAGTGTCAAAAGTTATTTAGTCCCTGCCTGAGTCTTCGACTCAACCAGTTACTCGGGGGCTACTCCCATAGGGAGCACTGGTCGCGCACCCTATGATTATTTGTACCTCGTACTATGTGTTGATAACATCCACACTCGAAGTCTATTGCGACACCGCCTCATATTTTTCCCTACAAAGAGACTGCGTCTCCTGGGCCACCCGAATCATCTCCGCGATGACAAAAAATTCGGATGCCGCGCTTACAGCGTGAAGATAAGACCTGAATAAGGCCTAGCAACGCATCTGCTACGCACTACCACAAATATATCCATGCCTATAGGTACGATGAACATGCCTTGACGGACGCGTCGAGTGCTCACACCAATATACTGGAATTCGACTCCTGTAAGACCTCCACGTCTTGAGTCGAAAATCTCCAGCACTTTTCCGAATTCGAGTCCAGGGACTCGAGTTCGAGTAGATTGCGTTGTTTTGCCCTAAGGAAGTTCACTGATACCGATACATCAGTTAAATCAGGCACGCATATCAACAATACATATGACATAAACAGAAGACTCGAAAAAATACTCAGTCATGCACTCGAAAGGCTTCATAAAGTCCCCAGTCGAAGCACCTTGTTGTAGTGAACAATGCCATCAATGTGAGTTTCCAACTATGAGGTAAGAACATTCAATTCTACATTTTCCGAGTGAAGACGAGCGAGGCTACTAGTTGTTATTTTCCGTAAAGAGAAGTCCAAAGAATATTGGATGTGGATGCCACAAGCCAAGTTGACAGACATATATAGTCGATCGGCAACATGTTGTACTTGCGATTCCCATGTTTTATGAGCTTTCAAACTTCCTAGCTAACTCTGCCCATTTTAATGACTTTAAGTCAATTTATCAAAATTAGGACAAATTTGAAACTACAAGTAAATTGTAGGTTTTGCTTTGTAACTTTTACGAAAAAGCTTTTAATTTGGAGGTACCCATCGAGGGGTCACAATTAATAAATCTGAAAACAACGAGAGTTTTGATGATAGGTTCAACTTCCTTCTAAGATTTTGCATCTTGACAATTTAACGAAATTAATTAGGTCAAACTTGAGCTACAAGTAAGCGCGATAGATATCTCTTGAATTAAATGTCATTTCAGAGGTAGATGGGTGCATTTTCTAGTAGTAAGCAATGCCGTGGGTGTGAGTGTCCGACTACCGGGAAAGAACATTGAATTCTATGTTTTCTGAGTGAAGACGAACGAGGTTAGTTGTTGTTTTCCGTAAAGAAAAGTCCAAAGAATATTGGATGTGGATGCCACAAGCCAAGTTGACAGACATATATATATATAGTGGATCGAAAACATGTTGTACTTGCGATTCCCATGTTTTATGGGTTTTGAAGCTTCCTAAAGCTAACCCCACACATTTGAATAACTTTATGTCGATATCTCAGAATTAGGTCAAATTTGAAACTACAAGTAAATTGTAGGTTTTGCTTTGATAGATTTACAAAAAAGCTTTTGGACGTACCCATCGAGGGTTCAAAATTAATATACCAGAAACCAGCGAGAGTTTCGACGGTAGGTTCAACTTCTTGCTAAGACTTTGCATATTGGTAATTTAACGAAATTAGGTCAAACTTGAGCTAGCTACAAGTAAACGCCACAAATTGCCCTTGAATTAAATGTCTTTTCATAGGTAGATCATCGGTGTGCATCTTCTTGTTGTAAACAATGTGCTCGGTGTGGGTTTTCAACTATCAAGAAAGAACATTCAATTCTACATTTTCCGAGTGAAAAATACGAGCGAGGTTGTTCTTTTTCCTAAAGAAAAGTTCGAAGAATATTGGATCTTAATGCCATAAGCCAAGTTTACATACATATATATTGGACCAACATGTTGTACCAATGATTCCCATGTTTTGGAGATTTCTGACGACATGTTCATCTTCTTGCTAAGATTTTGCGTCTTGACAGTTTAATGAAATTAGGTCAAACTTGAGCTACAACTAAGTGCGATAGATTGCTCTTGAATTTAATGAAATTAGGTCAAACTTGAACTACAAGTAATAAATTGTAGGTTGCTTTGAAAGTTTTATTAAGAAAGCTTTTGGAGGTACCCATCGAGCGGTTAAGTAATATATCAGAAACCATAGAGAGTTTTGACGAGTGGTTTGACTTCTAGCTAAGATTTTGCATCATGAAAATTTTGAACACCTTTTGAATACGATCCCGCGCATCCGGACATAGTTTGTGCCCCAAAATTTCAGAAACTTTGAAATTCCCATTCGACCCCTATTAAATTCGTTAGGTGGGGGCTTCACTCGTAATTTTCCTAGTATAGTGCTAGTAGTACCTAACCCCTCCTCCCCCTCTCTCTCCTCCAGGAATACGTCACCTGCCGGAACATCCCTGCTGCACTTTAGCCGGCGTACCCGCACACCTGATCTACTCAATGAACCCTCTTGTCCGACGCGCTAACCACACCATCGACCACCTAGGATCTGCTCCATGGACGCCGTGGTCCAGCGTTCTACTCGTATCCTCGCCCACCCAAGATCTGCTTCCCCGTTGTCAACATCCACTACGACCGTAGCACCTTCGGCGACCTCGACGTGACCCGTGAGGATGCGGAGGAGGCCTAGACGCCGCCCCGACCGAGGTAAAACCAGATCTCCCTGCGTGATTTGTTTGTTGGCAATTTTACTGTATTCGTGCTAAATTTCCTAACTAACAGGTTCTTTACTTGATATACACCTGTTATGTACTCCCTCATTTTCAAAATATAAGATGCTTTAGCTTTGTGAAAGAAGTGTATCCAGACTCATTTTAGTGTGTAGGTTCACTCCAAACCTAGATGAACCTACACACTAAAAGAGGTCTAGATGCACTCTTTTCACAAAGCTAAAACATCTTATATTTTGAAACAGAGGGAGTACTAAATTAACCCATTGTGGTTACGCTTAAACTCCACACATTGAACTGTTTTTATGTACTTTACTATTTCTTTATGAATTCTTAGTCACTTAACATATTTGTTTACATTCTCTGCTGTACCTGTCCACATGAGATATGATTATATAATATCTCTCTCTCATTCGTCGATTTACGAACTATAGTATTTTCATCGTGCTATTGTCCTGCTATCCTATACTACATGTTTACACACGTCATACTATTTGACCATTATGTATTGTCTATTTGATCCATCTTAACCTGCGGCTCAAACTGTTTGCTATTATTATGCAAGGAGTAGTCTCAGTTTGCACACAATATCATAGAGTGAATGACTCCTATAATCTCGTAAGAACCCATCACTTTTGTTTCACTTCATGCCAACGTATATCATGTTGGAACCTGTTTGTATTTACAGTTGGCCTTACCTTTATGCAGAGGAGCAGCAATGGAGTACAAACTCTGCCCGTCCACACGAGCCACCGTAGATCTTGTGTAACACCTACCGTAAGGCCCCCACCCGAAGTTTAGTGCTTGCCACATTTTTTGTTTGCTTTAAATTTACCATTTGTCTTTCTTGTTTTCATATTTTTTTGCCAAAAATTAGCGTCAAACATTTTATCCCCACTATGGTCTGCTTTTGTTCCATGTGCTTAGTTCAATTTCCTAGATATGGAGAGGCCGAGTGTATTGCATCTGAGTTGTCTGATAATAAGAACAAGACCACACTAGCGATAAGATCCACACATGTATCATAAGGAACTCCGTGCAGTTCATCTCACTCTTGTATCTACTGTGTATCATAGTTAAATGAACTGGCTATTTTAATACGGAGCACTTGATGGTTCAGTTTGTTGTTCTCAGGCTGCCGAAGCGTTGAAAGTATCTGGCTATTCATGAGTAATTCAATGTATGATTACTTGATTCATTGTTTGTCTGAAATTATCTGGCTAGCATATTCGAGGCTCACAATTGATGTGTTTTTATTGGCCGAGTTACTCTTTTTTTGTCTATGATTAAATCATTGGAAGATTTCGTTGTGTAGTTCCTGGCTAGTTTATATATGAGAAACATAATGGCTTAGTATTTATATTCATTTTATTCATGTTCTGCACATTCTAGTTTGAGCAGTCTGCATCAGGTACTTTGGTTGATCGCTTGCATTGTTATTCAAAATGAACTTGTCGTTTGTTTCCCAAGTCTATTGTTTAAGTAACTTGTTTTGTCTTGGTCTCAGCCATGTTCAAGTAGAGCAGTCATTTCATAGAGCAGCACATGCTCACATCGCTCCATGGCGCCAGCTGGTCCACTTATTCAAGAAGAAATAGATATATGAGCCACCACTGTTAATTGCTTCCTTCCTTATATATTACCGCATTGACACATTTAAAATTCATGGTGGTGTGATTGCATGGTAATCTGTTATAACTTGTTTTGTGTTTGTTTCAGGCTGTAAATGACCCTCTGAATGCTGAACAAAGACCCTCTTCTCCAAGTTTAGATTTTGTTTCACACAGCAGCAGTGACAATACCTATTGCTCATGGCACACCGCTTTGACTGATCCTTGTTTTTCAGCCGAAAGATTATTTGAGGATGCCCTCCAAGATACCCGTGATATTGCTGAGCAAGAAGCCAACAAAACAGATTGAGTAATCACCATAGCACGCAAAGACTTATATGAATTGAAAAATAGGCAAGCCTTAACGCAAAACATACTTAATAATTGATGTTTATGCACTTCTAGTCTTGTAGACAGTTGTTGGGCCTCCAAGTGCAGAGGTTTGTAGAACAGCAGCAAGTTTTCCCTTAAGTGGATCACCCAAGGTTTATCGAACTTAGGGAGGAAGTGGTCAAAGGTATTCCCTCTCAAGCAATCTTGCAATCAAGATATAAGAAGTCTCTTGTGTCCCCAACACACCCAATACACTTGTCAGGTGTATAGGTGCACTAGTTCGGCGAAGAGATACTGAAATACAAGTGGTATAGATAATTATAAGTGGTAATAGTGATAGAAAATAACTTGATGGCATGGAAAAGACTAAAGCAAAACTGAAATAAAGATGGAAGCAAGCAAACATGTAATAGATCTAATACAAACGGAGTTTCAGTGCTTAGAAACAAGGCCTAGGGATCATACTTTCACTAGTGAACATTCTCATATAAATATATTCTTCTTTATGATACTACGCTGATCTACTCTTTGGTCGGACACTCTAATCAACGGTAGGGCTATAACAGCACACCTCAAAGTTCATCTTTCCCATCTAGAAAATCCCACACTGTCACCTTGAGTACTAGACGAGTCCAACAAACACCACAATTTCATAAAGACATCCAACTCCAAATATAACTCATAACAAGTATTTATAATCTCTAGCCTAAGTGCCACCATGGTGAGCACGCTGTCACTTTCACACACATGGGGAGAGCAAAGATCTATTAAAGCACTTGAGTAGCAAGGTAGATCTATAGATTACAAGCTCATGATCACACTAAGATCACACATAGAGAGAGAGAGATGAACACATAGCTACCGGTTGAACCCTTAGCCTCGAGAGAGAACTACTCCCTCCTCATCATGGGAATCAGCAATGGTGATGGAGATGGCGGTGGCGATCGATGGAGATGGCTCCGGGGGCACTTCCCCGTCCCGGCAGGGTGCCGGAACAGAGACTTTCTGTCCCCCGAATCTCCCCTTCGGTGGCGGCGGCGCTGCGGAACTTTTCATGGATTTCTGATTGACGATCTAGGGTTTATGACTCAGGAGGCTTCTTATAGGCTAGAGGGCAAGGTCGGTGGGCGGCCAGGGGTCCCACACCATGCCCAGGCGCGGCCTGGGGGGACCCGCGCCATGGGGTGGTGTGGCCACCCTGTGGCCCCACTCCGTCTCGTCTTCTGGCTCCGTGAGTCTTCCAGTAAAATATCGACTTTGGCTTTTGTCCGGTCCAATTCCGAGAATATTGATTTTCTGAATTTCCTGGAACCAAAAACAGCAGAAAACAGGCAACTGGCACTGTGGCATCTTGTTAATAGGTTAGTCCAAGAAAGTCTATGAAAAGTACTCCAAAGTTGGAACAAAACATAAGAAAGTAGATAAAACCAAGCATGGAACATCAAAACTTATAGATACATTTGCAATGTATCAACATCCCCAAGCTTAACTCCTGCTCGTCCTCGATTAGGTAAGTGATAAAAAGAAAGAATAATTTTTGAGGTGACATGCACCATCAAAGACTTGATCAAAGTATTTATAAAACATTCAAAGCTGGGGTCATAGTATTTCAATCATAACATGAAAGACAAAGTTCTAGCAATAAGACAAAGAAACTATGATGCAACATGAAAAGGCACAAACAAAAGATTCATGAATAACAATGCTTTGCAAGACGTTTTTTTCACATAAAGAAAACATAGCATAATAGTATTCAACTTGTCCCTCAATAGAGTAGCAAATATAAATGCATAGGACACCTTCAAAGTTCATAAGAGTGACTAGATACAAATAGTTTAAAACAAGCAATATCAAGTTATGCATCAATTAACTAGTCTTGGGACAATGCACATAGAACTAAGAATGGCCACTATGCTCTCAAAGTAGGTGCATAAAGGTAGAAGGTGGAGACACAATATAATGGTGGAAGAAAGGCCTTCATAGAAGGAAGCAGAGATTCAAGTTTCATAAAGAGCTTCCAAAAATTATGGTACTTATAGCTTTCAGATCTCATAGCCCCAATCATAAGCATCTTGAAGTGATTAAGGTTAAAGTGAACAAACTATGGTGTACATGCTTGACGAAGTATAAGTCAGAAATCTCATGTCCCTTGTATACGAGGGCCGCTTGTCATGCTACTCAAGTTTAGTCACCGGTAAGTTCTTGTCATCGTAAGTACATCTGTATCATAGAGAACCGCCAACGGGGTACCCCTTGCCCGATGATACGGAAGAATCCCCATATCAAAATGACAAGGCGAGCAGACAACGAGCATCTCATCAATCTTCTTATTTACCATGGGAACATGGTGCTTTTTTCTCTCTTTCCTCTTTCCATAGTATCTCTTTTTTTCACTTTTCTCTTTTTTTTTCTCAATATAGGACTCTTTTTTTATAAGAAGAATGCTTCATAGACAGCTCATTATGGTTACGCTGCAGGTTTCCACCATGTCAGCATGGATTAAACCAGCGGCCCAGGCGTTTCTCTGACACATATACATAACTCCATGGACTTACAAGCTCCCCTTTCATTTCACATCGACGACATGCATATACAAAACAACATGATATCAACTAGGTACAAGTACCAAGTGCAATGTTGAAAGCGTTCCCCATGAAAGCATATACAACATAGACGACACAATTGTTCAAGTTTATTAAGGGCAAGAAAAGTAAAGTGTGCCATCAAGTTCATGAGAGCTTTAATCACTAGTTTTCTCATAACAAGTTTAATATGGAAGGTAAACAAAAGCATGAATATACTTGGAATAGCATAATATAGTAGGTAGGTATGGTGGACTCTTTGGAATAACTTGGTTTAGGGAGTTGGATGCATGAGTGGAACTCATACTTTGTTGTGGAGGCTAGCAAAAGACTGGGAGCGACAAACTAAGAGAGCAATAATGGCCATAATCATGAAGAGCGACAAAACATCATTGATCAAAGCATAAAGTGATACTACAAGTTGAAAACTAAAGGATCATAAAGGCTATGGTGACTTGAGATAGTCATAACATGGTGTGAGCATGTGCCAAGTCAACCCAAATAAAGCATCAAAGGAGAATACCACTATACTATGCTTTAATATGCTAAAACAACGCATGATTCATCCAAGGCACATTAAGCAATCTCAATTGTTTAAAACAAGTCATGCTACAGCAAAAAATACTAAGCATAGAGCCAAAACAATATCAGGCATGGCATGACAAATCATAGGCCACAGTCAAAAACGAGCTCTTTTTACCACATAAGCATGAACTTTCCTACTCTTTTCCAAACCAAACCAAACTATTTGCAAACCAATGTATGAAATAGGGGGTCCAACCAATTTATTCAGCAAACTAAAAAACCAAAGCAAACGAAAAACCAAAACAAAAACGAAAAAGAAGACGCTCCAAGAAAAACACAACTGTGCATGAAACAATAAAAATGAAGCGTTGGCAAAATTGTGTTGTTCTTGAAGCGTCTTCTTTTTCGTTTTCATTTTGGTTTTTAGTTTGCTTGGTTTTCTTAGTTTACTGAATAAATTGGTTGGACCCCCTCTTTCATACATTAGTTTTCAAATAGTTTGGTTTGGATTGGAAAAGAGTAGGAAAGCTCATGCTTAAGTGGTAAAGAGAGCTTGTTTTTGACTGTGGCCTATGCTTTGCCATGCCATGCTTTATATTATTTTGGCTTTATGCTTAGTATTCTTTGTTGTAGCATGACATCTTATAAACAATTGAGATTGCTTAATGTGCCTTGGAAGAATCATGCGTTGTTTTAACATATTAAAGCATAGTATTGTGGTATTCTCCTTTGATGCTTTATTTGGGTTGACTTGGCGCATGCTCACACCATGTTATGACTATCAGAAGTCACCATAGCCTTTGCGATCCTTTAGTTTTTGACTTGTAATATCACTTTATGCTTGGATTAATGATGTTTTGTCGCTCTGCATGATTATGGTCATTATTTCTCTCTTAGTTGGTTGCCCCCAGTCTTTTGCTAGCCTCCGTAACCAAGTATGAGTTCCACTCATGCATCCAACTCTTAAAACCAAGTTATTCCAAAGAGTCCACCATACCTACCTATTAGCACTTGCTATTCCAAGTATATTAATGCTTTTGTTTACCTTTCGAATTAAACTTGTTATGTGAAAACTAGTGATTAAAGCTCTCACGAACTTGATGGAACACTTTACTTTTCCTGCCCTTAATAAACTTGAACCATTGTGTCGTCTATGTTGTATATGCTTGCACTTATATGTTGGGGATTAGCAGAACCATGATGTCATGGGGAACGCTTTCAACATTGCACTTGTACTTTGTACCTAGTTGATATCATGCTCTTTTGTCTATGGATGTCGTCGGTGTGAAATGAAAGGGGAGCTTGTAATTCCATGGAGTTATGTATGTGTGTTAGAGAAACACCTAGGCCGCCAGTCTAATCCATGTCGTCATGGTGGAAACCTGCAGCGTAACCATAATGAGCTGTCTATGAAGCATTCTTCTTATAAAAAAAGAGTCCTATATTGAGAAAAAAAGAGAAAAGTGAAAAAAAGAGATACTATGGAAAGAGGAAAGAGAGAAAAAAGCACCATATTCCCATGGTAAATAAGAAGATTGATGAGATGCTCGTTGTCTGCTCGCCTTGTCATTTTGATATGGGGATTCTTCCGTATCATCGGGCAAGGGGTACCCCGTTGGCGGTTCTCTGTGATACACATGTACTTACTATGACAAGAACTTACCGGTGACTAAACTTGAGTAGCATGAGGAGCGGCCCTCGTATTCTAGGGACATGAGATTTCCAACTTATACTTTGTCAAGCATATACTCCATAGTTTGTTCACTTTAACCTTAATCACTTCAAGATGCTTATGATAGGGGCAATGAGAGCTGAAAGCTAGTAAGTACCATACTTTTTTGGAAGCTCTTTATGAAACTTGAATCCCTAATTCCTTCTATGAAGGCCTTTCTTTTACTTTTATGTTGAGTCTCCACCTTCTATCTTTATGCACCTACTTTGAGAGCATAGTGGCCATTCTTAGTTCTATGTGCATTTCCCAAGACTTGTTGATTAATGCATAACTTGATATTGCTTGTTCTTAAACTACTTGTATCTAGTCACTCTTATGAACTTTGAAGGTGTCCTATGCATTTATGTTTGCTACTCTATGAGGGACAAGCTGAATGCCACTATGCTGTGTTTTCTTTATGTGAAACAAACAAATGTCTTGCAAAGCATTGTTATTCATGAATCTTTTGTTTATGCCTTTTCATGTTGCAACATAGTTGCTATGTCTTATTGCTAGAACTTTATCTTTCATGCTATTTTAAAGTACTATGATCCTAGCTATCAGTGTTTTACAAATACTTTGATCAAGTCTATGACGGTGCATGTCACCTCAAAAATTATTATTTCTTTTTATCACTTACCTACTCGAGGACGAGCAGGAGTTAAGCTTGGGGATGTTGATATGTTCTAACGTATCTATAATTTTTTATGTTCCATGCGTGTTTTATATCTACTTTGCTTTGCTTTGTCAACACTTTGAGGTATTTTTATATGTTTTAGATGCCACAGTGCCAGTTGCCTGTTTTCTTCTGTTTTTGGTTCCATAAAAGCCAGAAAATGAATATTCTCGGAATTGGACGGGACAAAAGCCAAAGTCAATATTTCACCGAGGAACATGAAGCCAGAAGACGAGACGGAAAGGGGACAGGGGCTGGACACACCATGTGGTGGTGCGGGTCCCCCTGGCCACGCCACTAGGTGGTGTGGACCCCTGTTCCACCCTCTGACATCGCCCTTTCGCCTATAAGAAGCCTCCGATGGGAAAACCCTAAAGAATCCAGCCTCCAGCCACAAAAAGTTCCGCAGCGCCGCCGCCATCGAAGGGGAGATTCGGGGGACAGAAAGTATCTATTCCGGCACCCTGCCAGCATGGGGAAGTGCCCCCGGAGCCATCTCCTTCGATCTCCACCACCATCTCCTTCGCCGTTGCAGATTCCCATGATGATGAGGGAGTAGTTATTCCTCGAGGCTAAGGGTTCTATCGGTAGCTATGTGTTCATCTCTCTCTCTCTCTCTATGCATGATCATATTGTGATCATGAGCTTTGTAATCAAGTAGATCTACCTTACTACTCAAATGCTTTAATAGATCTCTGCTCTCCCCATGTGTGTGAAAGTGACATCGTGCACACCATGGTGGCACTTAGGCTAGAGATTACAAATACTTGTTATGAGTTATATTTGGAGTTGGATGTCTCTATGAAATTGTGGTGTTTGTTGGAACCATCTAAATCTCAGGGTGAGAGTTTGGGGTTATCTAGATGGGGAAAACGAACTTTGAGGAGTGCTGTTATAGCCCTACCGTGGATTAGAGTGTCCAACCAGAGAGTAGTTCGGAGTAGTATCATGAAGAGAAGATATTTATATGAGAGTGTTCACTAGCGAAAGTATGATCCCTAGGCCTTGTTTCTAAGCATTGAAACACCATTTGCAACTAGACCTGTTACATGTTTGCTTGCTTCCATCTTTATTTCAGATTGCCTTTAGTCTCTTCCTACCCGTCAACCACGCGTCATCAAAGCTATTTTCTGCCACCGTTACCACTTATAATTATCTGTACCACTTGTATTTCACTATCTCTTCGCCGAACTAGTGCACCTATACACATGTGTATTGGGTGTGTTGGGGACACAAGAGACTTCTTGTATCTTAATTGCAGGGTTGCTTGAGAGGGATACCTTTGACCACTTCCTCCCTGAGTTCGATAAACCTTGGGTGATCCACTTAAGGGAAAACTTGTTGTTGTTCTACAAACCTCTGCACTTGGAGGCCCAACAACTGTCTACAGGAATAGAAGTGCATAGACATCACGGGCTTAGGAAGTTTGGGGTCTTGGCGGAAAGTTTTGGCGGGCGCGGGGTGTTTGTCCACAATTTTCACAGAAATACCTATGAATATTTTATCGGATTTGCCAGTTCTCAAGGGTCACCTCTCTTGTCATTGGATTTAGCTTGCGATTGGTGCAACGTGAGGATTACACATTTGTTTCAATGGCTTGTAACTGGGAATTTAATGAGTTGCAACTACTAGGTTACAACTAAGTATTAGCACAATTAGTAGGGTGACGTCAGCTCCTTAACATAACAAGTTCTCAGGTGCCTGGGATCTAGGCGCTCATATTTTATACCTTTTTCCCCTTGTTGACGGCTTTGTTTCGAATCCGGCCGAGCCCCATCACGTACCTTGAGATCTTAACTATCGAGCCCAAGAAATTAGCCCATCCGGCCTCATTATAGCCCAAGACCTTCTAACTCGGCCGTGTTTTGGGTCATTCGGACGCACAAACAGCCTAGTTAGATTGGGTGAAAGCCCATCAATCCCTGTTTGACCCATTTTTTTTCAATCCGGTCTTTTTTGGGCACTGTCCACCCACCCCTAAAAAAACTCCGCCTATCCATATTTTTAAGTACTACCTACTATATTATTTATACTTAACATTTTTTAGTTGAGCTGCTAATAATCACGCATAGCAGATGGACAAGCAATTTTTTAATAAGAAAAATAAATAAATTATATACGATGGTAGTATACATTTTTTACATTTTATAAAAGGATAACAATTGTTTTGTGTAGTGGCAAAGCATGCAGTTTATCTGTAGCAATATTTTTATACTGAGAGACTGACATGGCTGACCCACCTGCCTGCAGCTAGCGCCCATCAACCTTACCATACAAGTGATCAAGTTTAACGAGCACGTTTAAAAAGTACTTGTACAACAGTCTCGACCGTAAAAAAGAAGACCAAGATCGACACGTTTCTTGTCGAGAGAGGCTGACACATGGGCCCCAGCAGCAAGACCATACACGCCTGCCGCATGGAACAACGTTACCAAGGTCAAACCGGCGAACGCAACCAAAAAAAAAGTCCAACATACACACGTTTCCTCTACATAAGCGGCTGGCATGTGGAACTAGTAGGGATACATTATACGGGTGCTATATCGAGCAACGTTGCCAAGTTCCAAACAGGAGGCGCGAGAGAAGAAAAAAAAGTCTAGCATGCACACGTTTCCTACACAGAGGAGACTGACATGTCGGGCCCACTAGCCTGTATAAACGGCTAAAGTAGCGAGCAACGCTATCAAGTTCGGAACACGAAGGCGCGACAGAGGATAAAAAATCCATCAACACATGTTTCTTCTAATGAGAGGATGACATGTGGGGCCCAGCATCGTGATTAAACGGTAGATGTATCGAACAACGCTATCAAGTTCGGAACAGGGTAGAGCGAGCGAAGGGGAAAAACCATCATAAACATGTTTCTTCTATGAGAGGATGACATGTGGAGCTCAGGAGGTTGGTTAAACGGTAGATGCGTCGAGCAGCGCTATCAACTTGGAATGGGGTAGCGCTAGCGAAGGAAAAATTCCATTATACACACGTTTTTTCTAATCAGAGGATGACATGTGGGTCCCAGGAGGTTGATTAGACGGTAGATGCATCGAGCAGCGCTATCAAGTTCGGAACAGGGTAGCGCGAGGTAAAGAAAAAAATCCATCATACACACGATCCTTCTAATGAGAGGCCGGCATGTGGGACCTAGCAGCCTGACTAAACGGCAGACGCCTCGAGCAACGTTATCGAGTTCAAATCAGGGAGGCGCGGCCGAAAAGTATGGTCCGCTAGAGACACTGACGTCCGGGACTCACATGCCTCAAAAGACTTCGGCGATTCAACGTCACGCGAGGAAACGAAAATCTTGCTTCTGCCACGCGCCAGCCGAGCTTCCTCCATGTTTTTAGCAGCTCCGTCGTAGTAGAGGGCCGCGAAACCGGAAAAAAAAATTCCATCAGCCACGATCGAGCCGAGAATTCATCGCGGAAGACGCGCCTTCTACGACGACCGTCGGGCCAAGTCGTTGCGGAAGGAAACTTTTCTTGTAGTGGGTATGCTATAATTTCCAAGAGTATCAACCATACTTCAAATTATAACATTATCATATCATGACACTCGTCCAATGATACATTGCAAATGTATCTATAATTTTTGATGTACCATGCCTTGTTTTATCTACTTTCTTGTGTTTTGTCCACACTTTGGAGTACTTTTTATATGATTTCTTGGACTAACCTATTAACAGGTGTCACAGTGCCAGTTGCCTGTTTTTTTGTTGTTTTTGGTTCTCGGAAAGTCAGAAAATCAACATTCTCGGAATTGGACCGAACAAAAGCCAAAGTTGATATTTTTCCGGAAGACTCACGGAGCCAGAAGGAGAGTCAGAGAGGGGCCACAGGGTGGCCACACCACCCCATAGCGCGGGTCCCCCCAGGCTGCGCCAGGGCATGGTGTGGGCCCCCTGGCTGGTGTAGCACCCCGGTAAAACCACTACTAGAAAATCGCTGTGTTTTTGTGCATTGCATCATCATGACAACATGCTCATGTCGTCATGCCACATTGCATTTGAGCATCATCATGTCATAATGCATGGTTTGCCTGAAACTATTTTCCAAAAGCCCTATTTTGTTTTCTACATTATCCCTCTCTTTATTTCAAATCAAAACCCCGGTCATGTCCAGATATTTTGTTTGTCTAAAAACTATTTGCAAAAGCCTTTCAAATTAAAATAAATAAAACGTTTTGTGCTGGGAAGGCAGCCGCCGGCTAGGCCCAGCCAGCAGCCACCTACCACCCCACACACCCGAAAACCCTAGTTCCAAACCCCCCACCTAATCTCCCCTCAGCCGCCGCCACTCACCACCCCAACCACCTGCCTCGCGCACGCCCCACCAACTCCCAGCTGCTAACCCACTGCCGCCTGACCCCACCTCGCTCGGTGTGCGTGTGTGGCCCCACCCACCGACACGCTCCTGGCCGTGATCCCCATCTCATCCCCATCGCGCCCAACCCCTCTCGCCTCGCTCCTGAGCGTCGTGCCGACGCGAGCCACTGACCCCACCTTCTGGACTCGAGCTCAGCGGCGCGCCGTCGCGACCTCTCCGGCCACCGCCTGGCTCGCCTTGCCGCGAGGAGCCTGCCGCCCCGCGGTCCCTCTCCGCCCGTCTCTGTCGTCACCCTCCCCGCGAGCCCCGCCTCTAGTGCTCCCGTGTCCCGCAATCGCCGCCTAGGGGCCCCGCCGCCAAGCTCCGCCCCGGTAGCGTGACGCCGCTGTCCTCGACACCTCTCCCCGCTGTCATCCGCGTCGCCCTCAACCTCTCCTTCAGCACCACCATCCTCTGCTTGCGCGGCCGCCTCCCGAAGCTCCACCGCGTTGAGCCCCGAGCGCCGCCCTCCTCCCGAGCATGCCGCTGGCACCGGCTTCCCCTGCTCCATCCTCGTGCAGTTCTCTGTGGGCCCTCGCCATCCTGGCCTCCCTCTGCCCCGGCCTCGACCCGAGCCCTACACAGCGCCGCCACCCCGAGCGACCTCGTCTCTGCATGCCGGCTTCCCTTGCGTGTGGTCGCCATGGCACCCTCTGCCCGCGTGCGTACTGCGAGCTTCCTCCATGTTTCTTTGCAGTGCGCGGTCCTCCCGGTGCACCTGCCTGTTTAGGCCCAAGAGGTGACCGTGGGTTTTCCCTGTGGCAGCTGCCTGACCCGTTTTTGTGCGCTTGTGCATCTGTAGGTTTGGCCTTCCATTGCACATTGTCTGGGCATGGTACTATTGGTGCTCTTTTGGTGTTCTCTTTTGTCACAATCGCTCGAACCGAAGCAGCGGATTCTGGAGATTGTCGTAACAAGAGATGATGAAGTGATGCAATGTTCGGTCGAGATCTTTCGATGGACAAGCGTATCAAGTTGTACAAGGTCCTCCGCACTGACAAGAACTTCTACACGGAGACCGGACATCGTTGAGTTGGAATCTAAGACGAAGGATCCATGATCTACTTCTGGGACCCGAAAACCACCAAGATCGCCTTCCCGAACACCAAGGTCTTCTTCACGAATGCGGATCCCGAAGACCAATCCCGCCGACCCTAGGATCCAAACCCTCGGAACCAAGATCGCCAAGTCCCCCATGTGTGCCCCCTTTTCCCGAGACCCATATTTTTATAATAATATATGATATCCACATGTCTCATATAATGGTTCATACTTGCATGCATATTGTGGGGTTTGGGGGTATTATGTCGATTCACTCATAATTAAATATGGAGCGCATATGCGGGCTATACTTGTATTATACCGCCTCCATTTAAAGTTGTGTAGCGAACCGATGCCATGTTTTGCCTTGTTAAGCCAACATTTAAATTGCGGGGTTGTTAAATAACTTGAACCATTTAATTAAGTCGAGACCCCGGTTCCGCTTAATATTGCCTAATTGCACCGCATCTGTGCCATGCCATGCATCATATCATAAGCATGCCGGATCTTCTGCCATAGTATTAAATATTGCATTCGGTGTTTCTTCTAGTGCTTTGGTTCTTCGCGGATTAGGCCGTTGAGTTGATGCGAGTATCGACAAGTTCTTCGGATAATGTATCTTCGGCAGTGTTTCCCAGGCGAGCATTCTCCCCCTTTCTACCTATTTTACATTTATAGTCTTTACTTCCTCCTGTTGATCTATTGCTATCCGTATTGCGAGGCTTTAATTTCCGTGCACCATTTATATTCCTTGCAGCCTCTATATTGCCTTGGACACATCCTATTGCCTGTTGTTTGATGGATAGTCGGCCTTGCGAGTCGTAGTTGCTTGCTCAGGTGCTACTTCACGTCATTGTTGTTCCATCGTTATTGGAAGGTTGGCACATGCTTAATGGTGGAGATGATCATGGCTTTAATTACAACTTAGTATTGAATTGCTAGATATAACTAATGCAGAGGCATCGGTGGGCAATAGGTGTTATTTGGTTCTTCCACGCTCACTTGTGTCCCGTAGGACCCCGAGTACTTGATACCTGTTCCTTGACTATCGCACTATCCGCATATGGGACCATGAATCCCCTTAGCCAGAGCTTGATTCATTTCTTATTTCTTGGGGCCACAAACTAGTTTGGGGATTTATTACTATCCTGTACCTATGCCATGCTTTACTGCTTTATTTACGATTGTGCGTGGAGCACATGTACTGTTTTGGATCGTGACACATTTTCGCTGTATCGACAAGCCTAGTCACACTTTTAGGTTCCCAGTCATTTACCGTCGTCCACACAAACCCTGGGTCCATCTCGGAGCCGGCAAACTTCGTTGCGGGTAGCTTAGTGGGGTGGCTCCCTGAAATATTTTATGAATCCTGTGATCGCTTTGTCGTGAAAGCCTCGTTGGGTTTTGAGTTGGTTTTCCGAGGTTGATCGTGTGTGTGTTGCTATTTGTGCACCCCTGCAGGGTAAATCTTTCTGAAAGTCATCTCCGCGGTTATTGACGACTTGGAGCACAGTATCTCGATCATAGACAAGCATAACTAAAGTAGTGCTATAAATTTGACTTCATATGTGACTAGTAATCAGCTTCACTACAATGGAATGGATAATAAAAGTGCTAACAACTGGTGGAACTGGGGTGTATCGTGTCATGTTAAATCTGCCTAGTAAGTATCGCAACTCCAATGGAATGAAATAAAAGTCCCAGCAACTGCTGGGTTTGGGATGTCACATGCTAATTGTATCTGACTAGTAAGTACTACAACTACCACTGAACGATTAACTAAAACTACCCACTACTTATGTTATCAGGATGAATCATGCTATCTATATCTGATTAGTAAGAGCTTCAACTATAATGGAATGAATAAAACTGCCAACCGTGTGAGTTCCTCGGTTTTGACTTCCTCGTTTTGTATCAAGGGGGGAAATGCCAGGATGGGTATGTTTGGTGTTAGTATCAGGTTGGATCCGAATAGGTCTTTCTTATCCCTCTATAATAGCCGCCAGTTTTACTGAGTTTCTATTGGTTGTTTAGTGTTGTTGCGCTGCCGCTTCAGTCCACCATACCTATGTAGGCGAGGACCGCCGAATTCTAGCCTCGCCGTGTACTAGCCTTAGTACTGACGCTCCTCTTTTTCCTTTGCCCTTTGTCAGCACCCCTTTTGTTTTAGCAGGTTTGAGATCGACGTCGTTAGCAGGGTTACCCTTCCGGCTTGGCCTGGGCAGGGTTATGGACGCCATTGGTTATTCTTCAGGGCTCTTAGCCCCATTTGCATCTTGTCCGTACTCGGACACTGTAGCGATTTCAAGGTGATTTGGATCTTTGTACTATATATCAGTATTCTTGACTCATGGAGTCGTGTTGTATATATCTCTGTTCTGTGGGTCCCATCGAGGACTGTTGTGTAATGGTATTACTTTGTTTTCCACCCACACGAAAGTGCCTGGTGGGCGTCCTTGAATCGTTTCTATGCGGGTTTGGTGGAAAAGGGCTAAAACTTGCATAGGGCCGATTTGAGGGTGTTACAGCTGGCCACCGACCTTGCCTCCTTCGCCTATAAGAGCCTCCTGATACCAAAACCCTAATGAATCAAGCCTCCAGCCACGAAAAGTTCCGCAGCGCCTCTGCCACCGAAGGGGAGATACGGGGGACAGAAAGTCTCTGTTCCGGCACCCTGCCGGGACGGGGAAGTGCCCCCAGAGCCATCTCCATCGATCTCCACCACCATCTCCATCACCGTTGCTGATTCCCATGATGAGGAGGGAGTAGTTCTCTCTCGAGGCTAAGGGTTCTACAGGTAGCTATGTGTTCATCTCTCTCTCTCTATGCATGATCATATTGTGATCATGAGCTTTGTAATCAATTAGATCTACCTTGCTACTCAAGTGCTTTAATAGATCTTTGCTCTCCCCATGTGTGTGAAAGTGACAGCGTGCTCACCATGGTGGCACTTAGGCTAGAGATTACAAATACTTGTTATGAGTTATATTTGGAGTTGGATGTCTTTATGAAATTGTGGTGTTTGTTGGAACCATGTAGTGCTCAAGGTGACAGTGTGGGGTTTTCTAGATGGGAAAGGTGAACTTTGAGGTGTGCTGTTATAGCCCTACCATCGATAAGAGTGTTCAACTGGAGAGTAGTTAAGAGTAGTATCATAAAGAGAAGATATTTATATGAGAGTGTTCACTAGTGAAAGTATGATCCCTAGGCCTTGTTTCTAAGAATTGAAACACTGTTTGCTATTAGATATGTTACATGTTTGCTTGCTTCCATCTTTATTTCAGTTTGCCTTTAGTCTTTTCCACGCCATCAAGCTATTTTCTAGCACCGTTACCACTTGTATTTCACTATCTCTTCGCCGAACTACCTATACACCTGACAAGTGTATTGGGTGTGTTGGGGACACAAGAGACTTCTTGTATCTTGATTGCAGGGTTGCTTGAGAGGGAATACCTTTGACCACTTCCTCCCTGAGTTCGATAAACCTTGGGTAATCCACTTAAGGGAAAACTTGCTGCTGTTCTACAAACCTCTGCACTTGGAGGCCCAACAACTGTCTACAAGAATATAAGTGCGTAGACATCAAGCTATTTTTTGGCGCCGTTGCTGGGGAGGTAAGGTAGCAAACGCCTATTTTCCGGTGTGAGTGCTCGAAGTTAATTCCTTTAGATTCTGCAATTTTGTCTTTTTGTTTCTTGTTTTCACTAGTTAGGCTTAATGGAAAACAACAACAAAATTAGAGAGCTTTTTAGTATTTTCCCTAAAGTAGAACATGATATCTTTGGAAAGAAAATTAAAAAACCCTTGGAACCTTCTTTGCATGCTAATAGCAATGTTATTAGTATGAATCTTTTGAACACCTTTTTACTAATGCTATGGAAACATCTAAGCTTGGGGAAGTTAGTTTTTATGAAAATGGTCTTTTTAGTTCCCCAGTTTTAAAGAAGAAAATTTGCTCTAATGATACTTTATCTCCCATATGTGGTAATTCTAATGATACTTGTGATATTTTAAATCTACATACTGAAAGCATCCCTTTTAAAATACCTATAAAAATTGTTGAACGTGTTATGAACAACTCTTATTTTGGAGATGGAACTGTCCATCCTGGTGATCATTTACTCTTTATACATGAATTATGCGGGTTATTCAAGTGTGCAGGTATTTCAATGAACCAAGTTAAGAGGAAGCTATTCTCTTTATCACTTAAGGGCAAAGCAAGGGAGTGGTATGAGCTACTAGATGATCCTCATCATTTGGAGTGGAAGGAACTTGAATCTCTCTTTTACTCTAAATTTTATCCTCCTCATGAAATTCATAAAGATAGGAATTACATTTATAATTTTCACCCTCGTGATGGAGAAAGTATTGCCCAAGCATGGGGGAGATTGAAGTCACTAATGCTCAAATGTCCCATTCATGAGCTCCCTAGTAATATTGTTATTAATAATTTCTATGCAAGGCTTTCAGGACATTACAAGGACTATCTAGATACTTGTCTAGAGGGATCCTTCACAAGTAAGGAGGTCGAAGCTAAGTGGGATCTTCTTGAAACAATTCAAAGCAATACCGAAGATTGGGATAACAACAAAGGTAAAGAATCAGGTATAAACTATGAGTATGATTGCATTAAGTCTTTTGCTGAAACTATTGATTTTTAAGAGCTTAGTGCTAAATATGGTCTTGATCCTCAAATCCTTGTTGATTGTTATAGAACCTTTGCTTCTCATATTAATGCTCCTAAAGAAAAATGGGACATGTATCATCAGCCTTTTAAAGACACTTGCATGGAAAATGAAATTGTTATTAATGATAGCAATAAACATGCTCAAACCTCTGAAAGTATTATTTCTTATAAGCATGTTAATTTTTGTGGAATACATATACCTTGTGAGAATAATCAAATTGAAGAAGAAAATTGTATCACCCACAGGTATAAAAAACTAGAACGTGGTTTAGGGCTCTAAATGATATTGGTAAAAAAGTCTCTGCCCTCTATCCTTTTATTTGTGAACTTTGCTTTGAAGTGGGTCATTTCAATTTTCAATGCTCAGGCCATAATAATAGCCCTTCTAATCCAATGAGTACTGCAAGTTTATATTGTGATGACATGATCACTCCTAATTAGCATGATGAACTTACATTATTTTTGGGGTGTGAAGAGTTATCAAGAAAAACCTCTTTGGTAGATATGGATGCTTTTGATATGAATAGTGTTATGCATGGTTGTCATCTTTATTGTGTTTATAATTTCCACACAAATACTTACATACAAAATATTATAAAAGATGAGATCTTACCAAAATATGACATGACTAATATGTGTTTTGGTCTTATTAATGAAAAGGAGGAATCCTCCAAAGTTTCTTCTATTGTCTCTAATAATAAACCAGGATATATGGAGAAGCTTCCTTTCAGGCCTCTCCCTCCTAGAGAGAAGAAGATAAAGAAGAAAAGGAGGAGTAAAAGGAGGGAGGAAACGGTATTTTCCCCTAAGCATGTAGCTCCTATTATAGTTTTTGATGAGTCTGAACTCGATGATGTTCCTATGCATGTTATCTATAGTAGTGATCATGATTGGGAAAAGCACACTTCTTTTGATATTGAAAATCTCTTTGGTACCAACTCTGAAAATGATGATATTAATAATTTTTGTACTATTAGTGTTATCCATGATCCTTCCAATGATGATATGTTTACAAATGAACACACTTTGGAAGATAATTATTCTATTGCTTATGATGATACTACACCTCCAATATATGATGATTGCAATGATGAATATGATATTTTCAGTTCACCTACTATTGAGGAGGAAATAATTATGATTACAATATGCCTCCTATATTTGATGATTATGGTGATGAAAATAATAATGATAGCTATTTTGTTGAATTTACTCCCACTACATTAATAAAAATGACTATGTTTATGTGGGGTGTATAATTATTTTATGCATGTGGCTCATGATAAGAATGTTTTATGTGATAGCTATATTGTTAATTTCATTCATGATGCTACTGAAAGTTATTATGAGAGAGGGAAACATGGTTTTATGTATCTCAACAACATTAAGTTTCCCCTCTTTATGTTAAATTTTTTGAAGTTGCATTTGTTTTGCTTTTCTATGTTTATTGCTTTGTGCTTTCATGACTTGTTTCTTTACAAGATTCCTATGCATAGGAAGTGGGTTAGACTTAAATGTGTTTTAAATTTGCTTCTTGATGCTCTCTTTTACTCCAATTCATATTTCCTATGTGAGCATCTTCTCAAACTATCAAGCCTAACTTAAAGGCGTTAAAGAAAAGTAATTATTGGGAGATAACCCAAAAGTTTTAGATGAGTCTTGGAAGTTATTACCTCTATAATAACCGCTCCTTATCCTTTTTTATTTTCTTTTTGTGCCAAGAGTAACCTCTAATGAGAGAGAAGTAATGCTTGGAAAAGTTGTTGTCCCGAAACAGATTTTTGTGCTTCACCGTAAAAATTCGTTTAAAATCTCTGAACGTCTTTTGGAGGCGTGAATTTTTGTGCTTCTGCCCCAGGTTGTTATCTAACTTTCTTTAGTTCAACACTTTTTTATTTGAGAAACATAAGGTCTTCGAAAAAATTTGTCTTTACCTGCTGGTCTGTTTTGACAGATTTATGCCATTTTCTGCATTTGCTTCTTGTTGGTTCCTTTTTGAGTTCTTTTGGGGAATTGCGCTTTTTGAGGGAAGTGCGACAGTAGCTAGTGTTCTAATGGAAGTTTATTTGGTGTTAGAACTGAACTATAAGACCTTTTATCTTGAGTACACGAATGTTGCTAATGAAGATTGTGTGAAGTTTTGTATGAAAGAAAAAATTTCAGGTGTATGGAAGGAATGAGTAATGAGATGAAGGATGGACTAAAGCTCAAGATTGGGATTCCACGCGTGTCACCCCAAGAAATATCCAAGAAGTACAAGCGTCAAAGCTTGGGGATGCCCAAGGCATCCCCTTCTTCATCAATAAAATTCCAGGTTCCTTCCAAACGCTTCATTTTTATTGTTTCATGCATAGTTGTGTTTTTCTTGGAGCGTCTTCTTTTTTATTTTTGTTTGCTTTTTTTTTCTTAGTTTTCCGAATAAATTGGTTGGACCCCCTCTTTCATACATTGGTTTGCAAATAGTTTGGTTTGGATTGGAAAAGAGTAGGAAAGTTCATGCTCAAGTGTTAAAGAGGGCTTGTTTTTGACTGTGGCCTATGCTTTTCCATGCCATGCTTGATATTGTTTTGGCTTTATGCTTATTATTCTTTTTTGTAGCATGACTTGTTATAAACAATTGAGATTGCTTAATGTGCCTTGGATGAATCATGCGTTGTTTTAGCATATTAAAAGCATAGTATAGTGGTATTCTCCTTTGATGCTTTATTTGGGTTGACTTGGCACATGCTCACACCATGTTATGACTATCTCAAGTCACCATAGCCTTTATGATCCTTTATTTTTTAACTTGTAGTATCACTTTATGCTTTGATGAATGATGTTTTGTCGCTCTGCATGATATGGCCATTATTGCTCTCTTAGTTTGTCGCTCCCAGTCTTTTGCTAGCCTCCACCACCAAGTATGAGTTCCACTCATGCATCCAACTCCCTAAAAAAGTTATTCCAAAGAGTCCACCATACCTACCTACTAGCTTAAGCTATTCCAAGTATATTCATGCTTTTGTTTACCTTCCAAATTAAACTTGTTATGAGAAAACTAGTGATTAAAGCTCTAATGAACTTGATGGCACGCTTTACTTTTCTGCATCTAATAAACTTGAACCATTGGATCCTTCTTTGTTGCGTATATGCTTGCGCTTTATAAGTTGAAATTAGCAGAACCATGTATCATGGGGAATGCTTTCAACATTGCACTTGTACTTTATACCCCGTTGATATCATGTTCTTTTGCTTACGGATCCCGGCGTTGTGAAATAAAAGTGGAACTTGTAAGATCATGGAGTTTGTATGTGTGTTAGGGTTTAGGGTTTAGGGTTAGGGTACACTTTATTTTCTTGCACTTAATAAACTTGAACCATTGTGTCCATCTCTGTTGCATATATGCTCGCGCTTTATAAATTGAAATTAGCAGAACCATGTATCATGGGGAACGCTTTCAACATTGCACTTATATTCCATTGATATCATGATTGTTTTGCTTATGGATCCCGGTGGTGTGAAATAAAAGGGGAACTTGTAAGATCATGGAGTTTGTATGTGTGTTAGAGAAACGCCTGGGCCGCTAGCCTAAGTCGTGCCTAATCATGGTGGAAACTTGCAGCATCACCATAATGAGCACTCTATGAAGCATCCTCAATAAAAACCTATGCAAATAGCAAATAAAAAGATCGATGAGATGCTCATTGTCTTCTTGCCTTGTCATTTTGATTATGGGATAGCTCATGAATCATGTGCAAAGGGTACCCCGTTGGCGGTTCTTTATGATACATATGTACTTACAATGACAAGAGCTTACTCATGACTAAAGTTGAGTAGCATGAGGTTCGGTCTTCGTAAGTAAGGGGCATGAGATTTCGGCTTATAACTTGTCAAGCATATCCTCTTAGTTGTGTCACTTTAACCTTAACCACTTGAATATGCTTATGATAGGGGCAATGAGAGCTGAAAGCTATTAAGTACCATAATTTTTGGAAGCTCTTTATGAGACTTGAATCCCTACTTCCTTTTAACAAAGGCCTTTCTTCCACCATTATATTGAGTCTCCACCTTCTATCTTTATGCACCTACTTTGAGAGCATAGTGGCCATTCGTAGTTCTATGTGCATTGTCCCAAGACTAGTTGATTGATGCATAACTTGATATTGCTTGTTTTAAACTTTTGTATCTAGTCACTCTTATGAACTTTGAAGGTGTCCTATGCATTTATATTTGCTACTCTATGAGGGACAAGCTGAATGCCACTATGCTATGTTTTCTTTATGTGAAACAAACAAACGTCTTGCAAAACATTGTTATTCATGAATATTTTGTTTGTGCCTTTTCATGTTGCATCATAGTTTCTTTGTCTTATTGCTAGAACTTTGTCTTTCATGTTTTGATTGAAGTACTATGATCCCAGCTATCAATGTTTTACAAATACTTTGATCAAGTTTATGATGGTGCATGTCACCTCAAAAATTATTCTTTCTTTTTATCACTTACCTACTCGAGGACGAGCAGGAGTTAAGCTTGGGGATGTTGATACATTGCAAATGTATCTATAATTTTTGATGTTCCATGCTTGGTTTTATCTACTTTCTTGTGTTTTGTCCACACTTTGGAGTACTTTTCATATGACTTCTTAGACTAACCTATTAACAAGTGCCACAGTGCCAGTTGCCTGTTTTCTGCTGTTTTTGGTTCGAGGAAAGTCAGAAAATCAATATTCTCGGAATTGGACCGAACAAAAGCCAAAGTTGATATTTTCCCGGAAGACTCACGGAGCCAGAATGAGAGTCGGAGAGGGGCCACAGGGTGGCCACACCACCCCATGGCGCGGGTCCCCCCAGACCGCGCCAGGGCATGGTGTGGGCCCCCTGGCTAGCCACCGACCTTGCCTCCTTCGCCTATAAGAGCCTCCTGATACCAAAACCCTAATGAATCAAGCCTCCAGCCACGAAAAGTTCCGCAGCGCCTCTGCCACCGAAGGGGAGATACGGGGGACAGAAAGTCTCTGTTCCGGCACCCTGCCGGGACGGGGAAGTGCCCCCAGAGCCATCTCCATCGATCTCCACCACCATCTCCATCACCGTTGCTGATTCCCATGATGAGGAGGGAGTAGTTCTCTCTCGAGGCTAAGGGTTCTACAGGTAGCTATGTGTTCATCTCTCTCTCTCTATGCATGATCATATTGTGATCATGAGCTTTGTAATCAATTAGATCTACCTTGCTACTCAAGTGCTTTAATAGATCTTTGCTCTCCCCATGTGTGTGAAAGTGACAGCGTGCTCACCATGGTGGCACTTAGGCTAGAGATTACAAATACTTGTTATGAGTTATATTTGGAGTTGGATGTCTTTATGAAATTGTGGTGTTTGTTGGAACCATCTAGTGCTCAAGGTGACAGTGTGGAGTTTTCTAGATGGGAAAGATGAACTTTGAGGTGTGCTGTTATAGCCCTACCATCGATTAGAGTGTTCAACCGGAGGGTAGTTAAGAGTAGTATCATAAAGAGAAGATATTTATATGAGAGTGTTCACTAGTGAAAGTATGATCCCTAGGCCTTGTTTCTAAGCACTGAAACACCGTTTGCTATTAGATCTGTTACATGTTTGCTTGCTTCCATCTTTATTTCAGTTTGCCTTTAGTCTTTTCCACGCCATCAAGCTATTTTCTAGCACCATTACCACTTATAATTATCCATACCACTTGTATTTCACTATCTCTTCGCCGAACTAGTGCACCTATACACCTGACAAGTGTATTGGGTGTGTTGGGGACACAAGAGACTTCTTGTATCTTGATTGCAGGGTTGCTTGAGAGGGAATACCTTTGACCACTTCCTCCCTGAGTTCGATAAACCTTGGGTAATCCACTTAAGGGAAAACTTGCTGCTGTTCTACAAACCTCTGCACTTGGAGGCCCAACAACTGTCTACAAGAATAGAAGTGCGTAGACATCATCCAACAACAACTAAACTAGATGCTTCTAATTTATCAGTTGCATGTTTTTACATGGCTTAGGGCTTTCAAAGATAGAACCGGTCTTACCTACAAACATGGAACCACAACGATGTTAACCAAATTATTAGCAAATCGTTATAAACCAAATTATTGACTATAGTAGGAGAGACAGACACCCGCTAGACACTTATGCAAAACTAGTTGAATATCAGCATGGAACAGATCTCATGTGTGAGGACATGTAAAGTTAGTCCATGTCACTTCATCCCACTATACCACCAATATCCAAAATACATATAAGATGTAATAACATGATCATCATCGCTCACATACTCTTATGTATTCTACCCTTGCAAAGCATCTACGCATAGATCAAACTCTGATACCACCGTTGGGTTCACAGCATAGAAAACACAAATTTTCCTACGATGGGAACTATTGATCACCAAGATCTATCTACCTAGATACAAACAACGGGTAGATATACAACCATAGAGAACATACCCTTGAATACCGACAAAGTGTTACGAGGTTGGAATCGTGAATGATGTAGTCGTACGCTTGCCGATCTCAAGATCGAGAGGAAGTCTAGCGCCGCAAATCAGCAGCGCATCCGTGATGGTGCACACATCCGGTCCACCGAACAACCTTTGCCTCCTCGCTCCAGCGATGCAGCGGAAGCAGCAACTCCTTCTAGACAAAAAGCCATCGGAAACATGTATCTCGCTAATCCAAGACCATGGGGGAATAATTCTAGAGGGGGAGAGAGATCCTTCATGAGGAGGTGTGAGATGAGAGGAGGGAGTGGGGGGCTTTTTATAGGGAGGGGGGACAACCCCTCCCATGGCCGGCGGCCAAGGTGGGTGCCCCACCTCTTCATCATTAATGTGGTGAAGCTCCTACTCACATCAATTTAGCCTTCACTCAAAATTCCACTCATTCTCATTAAATTTCCACCAAATTTAATGCAACTCTCATTTAATAAAACTCTTCTATTTATTTTATTCAGAATTTTATTAATTACTTTAATTAACAAACATTCACATAAACCCCCCGCAACATCTCAATATCACATGCAGAACCAGTTTCTGCAATGTCACCCGAAACAATTCTGGTTTCCATTGAAATGATTCTAGCGCTTTGCAATTCTTTTCTCTGGAACATATTTTCTCAAATTGGTGTCGGTATCCCTTAAGTGTGTCACCCTACTGTTCGCGAATAATGCAGACATGATCAAGACCCTTCTCCGATCAATAATCAACAGCGGGACCTGGAGATCCGTACCGACTCCTACACATTCAACAATGACTTTTGTGATCATGAGAACCTTTAACGTTAGTAACTAAATCCTTTTGTCTTGCGATATATTACATGTCCAAGATTCGATTATCAGTATCTTCATACCTAGTTTTATCTCGTTACCGACATGCACTCTTTTATCTTTCCCGTGATATAACATTCTAGTGATTATATCACTTGCTTGCAAGTTATCTCAATGTGATATCACCGAGAGGGCCCATAGCATATCTATCCGTCATTGGGATGGACAAATCCCACTCTTCATCCATGAGCCTCTACATAACATCTTTAGAGTATCTGAACCCACTTTTATTGTCACGCTATTATGGTGTGACGTTCGATGTTATCAAGTTACTCTTCTAGTATTAGCGATTGACATGATCTCATGGTCTAAGGACTAAGATTACTTCGTATGATGTTATAACAATTTAAACATAATGACTTTGATCGTAATGCTATACTTCGGATGAATGTTCATCACATCATTCACTAATGTTGTGACCTTGTTATTAACAACATCCAATGTCCATGATCAGGAAATCTTGATCAGCTTGTTAATCAACGAGCTAGTTTATAAGAGAGGCATAACTAGGAACCCTTTATTTTTTTATTAAACACGCATGTATTAACGTTTCCAATCAATACAATTATATCATGCAAAATAAACATATATCATATACTTGGAATAATATAATAACAACTTTATTATTGCCTCTCGGGCATATTCCCTTCAACGACCTCATTTGGAAAAAAGAGTCTCCTCTCCTCATGAGCGCGATTTTTTTATATGCCATTCTATTCTATTCTTAATAATAAACTATCAACCACTGCGTGGGCAAAAAAATTGTGCGCACTACAATAACGAGAGGCTCCATAAATGAAGTCCTTATAACATGATGCTCCATGTCCTCTCCAGATCCCCCAATTCGTCTCTCCTTCTAGATGTTTTCACCCTGCACTATGTATCACATGCCACAATCATCCTCAAAGGCTCAATGTACGCATTATCATGCACGCTAGAGCTGTTGAACTCCTCCTCGCATCAGGGTTGGACGATGTTGAGCTCCTTGGTCCTCCTAACTCAAGAAAGGACTCACCATGTCACTAGTTGCCTGTTGCCATCCTACATGGTCATGGCACATTCATGCCACTACACTTTGTCGTGCAACCTTCACATGCCTTCGTTGCACCACCTTTGTGATACAACCAAGTTATGTATTTGAGTATGTATAGTTTATTTATTTAATGGGTAAATATCAACTCACATGGACTGAGTTGGTAGCTCTCTAACATAGCAATAAATGACACCATCTTGTTCCTCCCTTTATCTTAAAATTACAAACTACTACATGAACAAGGAGACCCCCAGGTGTCGGCGGGGAGCGTGCACATGATGGCGGACGCAACCCCGACTGGACAGAAAACCTTGTGCCACCCTCACCTGCGACTCATCCACGCGCTCAGGTTGCCAGAATCGATGAAGATGACGCTCGCCTTGGTGCATGGCATCGCGGATGCACGCCGGGCGAACCATGCATGGTGACCCGGCGCCACACTCCCTTGTGCCGAATCCATTAGCTCCGGCCACCAGAGTTATATCAGAGATACCCAATCTGTGCACACTAGACATTGAAGAACAAGATGGCATCGGATCCATGAGCTCCCACAACTCATGTAACAAACCATTATCCTCCTCTTGAGCACACTGGTGTTGTCCTCGTGGACAGAACTTTCTCATAATGAGGCCTCCGCCTATCACCGACAGTCTCACCGAGCACCATTCTACATAGGTCACATTGTTTTGTTTCTATCCGGAGTCCAGACCGCAAAGGAGGAAACCAAATGGAAAAGCAGTAGTGCGAGGCAATCATGTAGGTGGATCCGAACTAATTTGCACCATGCTTGTATTTGCTTTCGTATGAATTAGGTATTCCCACATAATTTAATTTGGCACACATCATGAAAACATATTGAGCGAACATGATAACCAGAGCAACTACGCTCTTGAGCAGAATCGCTATGTTCTCCCTAAGCAGAAGTGCTAGAGATGATATTTTGGGGTGAATTCATGAGAAGTCAGGTATCTATTCATTTCGGTCTGCATATAGAGCGTTGGTGATGAAAAATATGATGAGGAGATGGTGCAGAATGAAACTCCTTCTTCATCTAACAGTAAGGAGAAATGGAAGGGATTATGGAAATTTTCGGTGCAACCCAAGGTGCGGGTTTTTTGGTGGAGTGTTCTTCGTGGTATTTTACCAGATTATGAGACTCTTACACGGCGGCATAACAGAGATAATAGCACCTGTGGAATTTGCAAATAGGAGTCTGAAACACTGAAGCATGCGCTTATTGTATGCAACCATGCAAGATTGTTTTGGACAAAAGCCAAAGAAGTACTGCTAATTAAACTACCAAGAGTCCATCCTTTGACGTGGGCGGAAGACATTTTGTGTGATCCGTTATTCATGCAAAGGGAGAGGGAGATGATCATCATGGTGATGTACTCGATATGGATTTCCAGGAATAACTTGACGCATGGTGAAGTTGGATACAACCCAGCTAAATCTATGTGTTTTATCCAAGAGACTTTACAGCTGATCGAGCTGCCTAAGGGGAAAGGGCCTATGAAATCTTAGAGAAAACCATGTAAGTGGAGCAAGCCGCTAGATGACACAGTCAAGTTAAATTCAGATGTTACTCTCCAACTCGAGATAGGCATGGCGGCGGGAGTGGTGGCTCGGGACACTCAGTCCTTTCGTGGGGCGAACTGCTGTAGGGGTTTCGCGTATGAAAATAATAAATTTTACTCTACGCTCCTGAACCCCTGAAGCTTCCAGGACCTATCTATTAGTAATATAGTAACGGGAGGGGCTTTTCGCGAACTTACCCTTGAAGACCTAAAAGCGTTGTCAACGCTTAGGAGAGCATGGTTGATGTAGACAAGCCGAATCCAACCTCAAGGTCGTGATGAAGTCCTTGCGCTCCTTGGCTCCAACGACTTGAGTGCCTCAAGTGCTACACCTCGCGGGGAGTTACACACGTCTGGTTCCTGACGATGACTCCCGCTTCCCCGATCCAGCAGCAGTTGCGGAAGTAGAGCTCCCGGATCCGAATCCCGTAGCGCGACGGCGCTTCGCGGTGAAGATGTCTCTCGCTCGCGCAGTCCAGACTTGGGAACACGGTCACGAGAAAGAGAGAGAGGAGGGAGAGAGAAATATCAACTAGAGGTCCTCCCAAAAGTGAGAAGACCTTTATTGATTATTGGTGTATTTATCTGGCTAAATACCCCCACTATATATAGGGGGAGGAGGGGGTACACCCTCCCTCAAAGTCCCGGGGTGGGACTAATCATGGGAGAGGGGTGGGTGGCGCGCCGACCAGCCCCCACCATGGGCCCCACGTGGGGGAAGGCCCACTAGGGCCGCCGGCCACCCCCTAGGCCCTTCCTAGGGGTGGGATCCCCTCTTGGGCCTTTCCCCCTCCGGGAATTGGCCCATTAAGCCTTTGACCATTTTAATTGATTTTCTCTTTATTAAATAATTATGAATAAATGATTAAATCAACATTTAACATTCATTCACATATTATTCAATCTCCGTGGCTATGGAACACCTTCCACCTCCACTCCGGACAACCTCCGGACTTACCGAAACCCTTCCGGTTTTCTCTCTACTATTCTTCGGCGATTCCACTGATCCTATAAACACTCTCTAAGCATCATCAAGCCCTTAAGCGTGATACCCCACAGTTCGGGAACACTCCAGACATGATCGGTGAAAGGACATTTATGCCCTTCCTATTATTTTGATGTTTATTGACAACACTTGGATAGTTTAATCTGTTGTTAAATGTTGCAGGAGATATCACATAGTCGAGAGTTTTTGCACTGAAGGAAAAGAGCTCCCCTGGATCATGTTTGTGCTAGAAAACATGTCCCAGCAGAACTGTCCGGCTGATCTTCACCGGAGTGTCTGCCCCAGGCCGGACTGTCCGGTTGGATCCGGCCGGACTCTCCGCCCCTAAGGTTTGGACGTATTCCCTGGACAATCAGAACACATCGGACTCCACCTGGACACGATCCGGAATCTGGTCGGAATCTTCTCTAGCCAGAGTGTCCGGTGAGCTTGCCCCGGAGTGTCCGGCCCTGGGGGCTTATCGGTCCATATGGACATTCTGTCTGCCTCTTCGGACTACTCCCGGACTCGGTGCGGACACTGGCCGGATACTTTGCCAGGCCGGAGTGTCCGGCTTGTATTTGCCGGACTGTCCGGTGTAAGTGGCTCCCAACGGCTCTAATTCCAAGGGCCCTATAAATAGGCCCCTTCTTCTACCTTGGAAGCTGCTCGTTCAGTTCAAGAAAAGCATCACCATTTGAGCCACCAAATCCACAAGAACTCTTCACTCAACCATCCAAAGTCATTGATCTTTGGAGAATCGAAGGAGGAGGCCTTGATCTACTACTTCACCAAGAGAGATTTCCATTTCCCCCTTCATTTGAGGGCCCCTTGTTCTAGGGTTTCTTTGGAAACCCTAGCTTGTTATTTGGTTTTACAAGCTTGTCTTTGATTGTTTGACAGCTTGCTTGTATTCGAGAGCCTCCAATTAGGTTGTGGATGTGTGCCTCGAACTTGTTGTAAAGGTGCCGGCTTCCACCTCGAAGGTTGCCGTTATAGTGGAAGAGGTGAATCGAACCCTTTGGGGTGAGGTTCATCAGAGAACAAGGGAGGCCTCTCGTGGCGTTGGTGGTTTGTTACCACCCCCTCTCCAAACGTAGACGTACTTCCCTTCAAAAGGAAGGAACTACGGGAAACAAATCCTTGTGTCTCCGAGCGCTCCACTTTGGTTATCTCTATCCGTTACCGCACTTTACTTCTCTAGTTCTTGCTTAGTTCTTATGCTAGTTGACATATAGGTAAATTCACCTTATTTGCATTATCTAGAGAATTTACCTTTTTTGTGTCAAACCCTAATTTGATTAAGAGTAAAATTTGGAGTAGCACCTATTCACCCCCCCCCCCCTCTAGGTGCCCATACAATCCTTTCAATTGGTATCAGAGCCTCGGCTCTTTATTCGGGCTTAACCGCCTAAGAGATTATGGCCACCACCGGGGAGGGAGAAAGTGAGGATAGCCATTCGGTGACCATGGTAGATCTCAAGAAGTTGGAAACAAGCTTGAACTCTACCTTGGGCAACGAGATCCAACAATTGCGTCAACTCGTTGAGCAACTTGTTAAGGACAAGCAAACCTCACCTCCTCCCTCTCTAGAGGAAACACCACCTAACCCAAAGGCTAAGCCTTTGGAGGAAGTGGCAGGGGATGAATATAATTCCACTAACTCCACCACCAAAAAGGGTGATGGGAAAGAAGAGTTCCATGCGGTCCCCGGATGGTACTCTCCCGACCCTCCTATCCCACATCCACATATAAATAATAGAGGAGACCCACCTAAGTTATCTGCACATTCCTTTGCTTAATGGCAAGTTTTAATGAAATCTCATGTGCGTAGCTCTTGCATTGATTTGTGGAACATTATTGAAGAAGGACTCAAAATTGAGGATCCAACCAACTTGACTAGAAGAGAAGTGGTCAATAGCCAACTCAATGTGACTGCCTTGCACATGATTCAACTTGGAGTGGGGCCAAAGGATTTTCCCCACATTGAGCATTACAACACCGCCAAGGAAGCTTGGGATGCTCTCATTGACTTGTTTGTTGGCAATGAGAGTATGAGAAGAAATAGATATGACGCCTTAAGCAATGAGGACGAAGGGTTCTTTATGAAGGATGGCGAGGATCATGAAGACATGTATCGAAGACTCAAATCCACAGCCACCGCCTTTAGGAATGTTGGTGCCTCTCACATTGATGATGCTTGGATCAAGAGGAAGTATGTGAGTGCACTCATGCCTTTTGAGCCTACTGACTTGAAGAGTCTACAAGGAAGACACAATTACCATCTCATGACCTCCAATGAAGTGATGCAAGAGATGGCCGCCTTCAAGGTCGCTGCCAAGGATGCCAAAGACGCCCACGCTCGTGCCATTGGAATGAGTAGTGGTGTCAATCTTTCCTTGAAGGCCAAGGTTGTGGAATATGATGAATATGAAGGAAGTGATGAAGGACTTTCAATGAGCCACCCCGAAGATGTCAAGGTGGCTCATGGTGAATACATGGCCTTCTATGCAAGAAACTTTTGGAAAGATCCCGCCAAAGCCAAGATGGAAATGCAACGAAGAAACAACCCCAATGGGAGAAGGGATAGTGGTTCCAAGTTGAGAACTTGCTTCAACTGTGGTGACCGCTATCATTTCGTTGCAGCTTGTCCCTATGAGAAAAGAGAAGATCATGGTGGTAAACTTGTGTTGAAGAAGACCTCCAAAGCTCCCTACAAGAAACCCTTCATCAAGAGGAACTCAACCAACAAGAAGCCGGGAGAAATTTCCTTGATCACACATGAAGAGTTCTCCTCCGATGATGATGAAGAAGAGGAATATGAGGATACACCAAGTAGTGTGGCGGCTCTTGCCACCACCTCTACTTTTGCATTCTCACTCTTCGACTCTCCAAATGAGAACCACTCCAACAAGAACATCACTTGTCTTATGGCAAGAGGAACGGAGGTATTATCATCATCACACTCCACATCCTTAATCAATGATGATTTTGATGATGAGTTATCTCTTGAGGTCAAAAAGGAACTAGTTGCTTTTGATGTGTTCATGAATAACTTGCAAGGGGAACACAAGAAACATGTTGTGGACCTCTTAAATCAACTTTCACACACACAAGAACTTCTAGATGAGAGATGTCAATTAGGAAGAGAGCACATGATTGAGATAGAAGCTCTTAATAATGCTCTAGAAGAAGAACAAGAAACTAGAATATCTCTTGAAACTAAACTAGAGGGCCTTGATGGTGCTAATGATCTCATTATTAATAAACTCATCAAGGAACGTGATCATGCTATTGCTAAATACAAAAAGGCTAAAAAGGATAAAATTGAGTTTGGTGTTGTTCATGGAAAACTTGTCGAGGATTTTACGACACTTGACAAGGCCCACAAGGCCTTGGAAAGTGAACTCTTGTCACTCACAAAGTCTCGTGAAAAGCTTCAAACTCAATTGATCAATACTCCCTCACCTAGTACATTCATTCCTTCTAGTTGTACAAATACTCTTGAAGAACATGCTAGGTTGAAGAAGAAGCTAGCTAAGACCTCCTTTCCCAAAGGAAACAAGTCTATTGATGTCCTCTTAAACAAGCAAAGGTCTAATGGTGAAAAAGGGGGCATTGGCTTTGTCTCTAAAGCCAAGGAGAAAAAGAACAACAAAAGGAAGAAGGCCAAGCCCGCCCAAGAAAAGAACAAGGTCATTGTGGGAAGTAAGACCACAAGTGAAAAAAATATGTCTCATGATGACTGCGCGGGAAGTGCTAACCCTCACTATGTCTTAATGCGTGATAATTATGGTGATGTGTATGCAAAATATGTTGGCCCATTTGACGATTATATTGCTTGGTCTATTTGGGTTCCCAAGACCCTTGTTGCTAACAAAAGAGGACCCATTGAAAAATGGGTACCTAAGAACTAGTTTGATCTTTTGTAGATCTATGCTTCCGGAGGGTCAAAATGGGTGCTTGATAGTGGATGCACAAGTCACATGACTGGAAGCGCCTCTAGTGTCAAGGAATTGAGACCAAATGTTGATCAAATATCCGTGACATATGCCGACAAGTCAAAGTCTAAGGTAATGGGTTTCGGCAAAGTTGTGGTTACACACGACATCACTCTCGTGGACGTCATGCTTGTTGAGACCCTTGGTTATAATTTACTTTCAGTCCGTGCTCTAGGAAAGATGGGTTTTGCTGTCTTTATTGATGTTGATATTGTGATCCTCTTGTGGAGCAAGTCTCTAAAGGTTGCTTTCGTTGGGTACGTCGAAGATGACTTGTATGTGGTGGACTTCTCGGGGAAAACCACAACAAGTCCGATGTGCCTATTCGGAAAAGCCGACGTGGGTTGGCTATGGCATCGCCGCCTAGCCCATGTCAACATGAGAACTTTGCAAAGCCTTCACAAGGATGGTCATATTGTTGGACTAAAAGAAAATGTTTGCTTTGCCAAAGATCGTGTTTGCAGGGCATGTGTTGAAGGAAAAATGCATGACTCTCCCCACAAGCCAAAGAACTACATCAAGTCAAATAGGATCTTGGAGCTCCTTCATGTGGATCTCTTTGGTCCTCCCTCTCATGCAAGCCTTGGTGGGAAGAAATATTGTCTGGTAATTGTTGATGACTACTCAAGATACATGTGGGTATATTTCTTCAAGCTAAAAAGTGAGACCCAAGAGAACTTCATTGACTTCATCAACATGGCTCAACGCCAACACAATGTCCTGGTATTGACAATAAGAAGTGACAACGGTACCGAATTCAAGAACTACACATTGAATGGATTTCTTAGTGATGAGGGAATAAAACATCAATACTCTGCTGCATATAACCCTCAACAAAATGGTGTAGCTGAGAGGAAGAACCGGACTCTTATTGATATGGCAAGGACCATGATGGTTGAGTTTAAGTCTCCATACAATTTTTGGGCTGAAGCCATCTCCACCGCATGCCATGCTTCAAACCGTCTCTACCTCCGTAAAGAATTGGTCAAGACCCCTTATGAAATACTTACCGGTAACAAGCCCAACGTCTCATACTTTCGGGTGTTCGGTTATAAGTGCTTCTATCGTATTAAGGGTATTCGTTTGTCCAAGTTTGATTCCAAAGCATTAGAGGGTATTTTTGTTGGTTATGGTCTTGAATCCCACACTTATAGAGTCTATGACATGCTCTCTGGAGTTGTCATAGAATCTTGTAGTGTGGTGTTTGAAGAATATGATGGTCCCCAAGCGGGACGTGTTGATGTTTGTAATGTAGATGATGAAATGCCTCAGGATGCCATAGGAAGAATGGGTGCGGGTTTCATCCGTCCTATTGAGGAACCCCTTATGGTGGATCAAGAAGAACTATGCTCTACTCAAGTGGAGCCCTCATCTTCACAACATCCACAAGCTCCGATCGAAGGGGACAATGACCCACATCAAGAGCAAGTTGTGGACCCTCAACCCACTGATCAAGAAGATGTCTCCAACCAAGAAGTGATTGAGTCCCCGTTTGCTAGAATGTCCAGTGGTGATAAGGCCATTACACAAGGAAGATCTGTACAAACTGCCATAAGAACAGCTGAATACCTAGCCAGTCATGGGCTTGATCAAGACCAAGGTCAATCTCTGCCTCCTGTAGAAGAGAATATCTCCAATGATGATCAAGGTCAAGTTGATGGTCATGACGAGGACCAATATGATGAAGTGATTCCCACAAGAAACAACAAGGAAATCGAAACTCGTCGCCAAGCTAGAATGGATAGAATTTTGGAATTAAGAGACCACACTCTTGAGAATGTGGTAGGAGATGTAAGAAGAGGAATATCTACTCGAGCACAATTGAAGAACTTTGGTGAACACCAAGCACACATTTCCATGGTGGAACCAAAGAAAGTATGGGAAGCTCTAGAAGATTCGGATTGGTTGGATGCAATGCACAAAGAGCTCAACAACTTTGAGAGAAACAAAGTATGGAAGTTAGTGGAGAAGCCAAAAGATTGCCGCAATGTTATAGGCACCAAGTGGATTTTCAAGAACAAGCAAGATGAGCATGGAATTGTGATAAGGAACAAGGCAAGATTGGTTGCATAAGGGTTCTCTCAAATTGAGGGCATTGATTATGGAGAGACTTATGCACCTGTGGCTCGCCTTGAGTCCATATGTATCCTTCTTGCTTATGCGGCACATCATAAATTTAAACTACAACAAATGGATGTTGAAAGTGCATTTCTTAATGGTCCATTGCATGAGTTGGTATATGTGAAACAACCCCCGGAGTTTCAGGATCCCAACTTCCCAAACCACGTCTACAAACTCGATAAGGCACTCTATGGGCTCAAACAAGCCCCACACACGTGGTATGAGCACCTTAGAGAGTTGTTGTTAGATCGTGGGTTTGAGGTTGGGAAAATCGATCCCACTCTTTTTACTAAGAAGGTCAATGGGGAACTTTTTGTATGCCAAATCTATGTAGATGATATTATCTTTGGCTCATCTAACAAAGCTTTTAATGATGAATTCTCAAAGCTTATGACTGACAGGTTCAAGATGTCTATGATGGGAGAATTGAGGGTTTTTCTTGGCTTTGAGATCAAGCAAGTAAGAGGAGGAACATTCTTCAATCAAGCCAAGTATACTCAAGATATGCTCAAACGATTCAACATGAAAGACCTAAATGGAGCTCCCACTCCCATGGCAACAAAGACTCATCTTGAACTAAATCCAAACGGTAAAGATGTGGATCAAAAGGTATATCGATCCACGATTGGCTCTTTGCTTTACCTTTGTGCATCTAGACCCGATATTGTGTTGAGTGTAGGAGTGTGTGCAAGATATCAAGCGGCTCCTAAAGAAAGCCATTTCATGGCGGTCAAGAGAATATTTCAATATTTGGTTCATACCCCAAACTATGGCATTTGGTATCCTAGGGGCTCAACTTTCTCTCTTTGTGGGTACACGGATTCGGATTGGGCTGGTGACAAGGATGATAGAAAATTAACCTCCGGGGCTTGTCAATTCCTTGGGAGGTCCTTGGTGTGTTGGTCTTCTAAGAAGCAAAATTGTATATCCCTTTCCACCGCCGAAGCCGAGTATGTGGCAGCTACTAGTGCTTGTACACAATTGCTATGGATGAGGCAAACTTTAAAGGAATACAGTGTTCATTGTGACAAAGTGCCTCTTCTATGTGACAATGAAAGTGCTATCAAGATTGCATATAACCCAGTGGATCATACAAGGACAAAGCATATTGAGATTCGTCATCACTTCATTAGAGATCATGTTGCCCGAGGTGATATTGAGCTATCATATGTGTCAACCAAAGACCAACTTGCCGACATTTTCACGAAGCCACTTGATGAAGCAAGGTTTTGTTATTTGAGGAATGAACTAAATATCATGGATTCTAGGAGCTTGACTTGATTACCTTGCATACTCACCTATGTCTTGACCCATATTTGGTGTAGGTGCAGGCATGGAGATAGGGGGAGTGCGGTCCTAATACATTGGACTATCCCTCCCCCCCATAATGCCAACAGTAAGAAATTCAACTCTCTTAATATCATTGTGTGGTATGTGAGCTTCATTGATGAGTAGTGGCTATGAGCCCAAGGATAATTCTTCGCGGTGTCATGCCACAAACTCTTACATGGTGACCTCGGCCACCGCCGTCTTCGTATTTGAAGAGGTGGTTCTTGGTTCGTTTGATTTGGAACTTAATTTGACATCTTCTTGTATATCAACGTTTTCTTGGTTCTTCACAGTACATCATCTGAATCCCAGGCCTATTCTCATCTCTAAACATGCTCCTCTAGCCACACATTTGTCCACTACTTGAAACTGGGGTTTTTGGTCGCGGGGGCCGGACTGTCCGACCTGAACCAGCCGGATGATCCGGCCAGTCCGGACTCTCCGCTTGATTCAAGTCGTACATTCCGGCCAAGCTGGACACTCCGGTGCATATCACCCGGACACTCCGGCCTCGGCAGTTTCCAAATCGTAAAAGGGGGTCGGGGAGAAGTGGACGGTTCAGTCCTCCTTCTTCCCCCCGACTTCCTCTTGCTCTCTGCCTACTGCTCCCGACCAAGGACTCCACCGGGAGGGCTCCTCCACCTCGGATCCGGCCGTTGCCACCGGCCATTCCCTTTCCTTTGCCGCTGGGATCCATTCCCCTCCGGTGAAGGTCTCCATGGATGCTGGTATAGTGCCCCTCCCCCTTCCCATACCTAGGGTTTGCTCTAGATGAACTTTTAGGGGCCATGACTTACCTAGATCCATGGATACATCATATTGCGTGCAATACTAGTCCTGGTAGTGGTTCTAGCAATCCCGATCTGCTATGGTTGAACACACTCGAACTGCCCCGAAAGTCGTCAAGACTCCAGTCGGAATGTCCGGCGTGTACGGGCCGGACACTCCGGTCCGACCGGAATGTCCGACAATTACGCACCGGAATGTCCGGTCGGGGTGGAGTCTCCGGGATTATTTTGCCGGATAGTCTGGGTGTTCTCAGCCATTTCAGCTCCTGCATTACTTTGATTACTGCTACGTGTTTGTATCTTCTGGACAAATGTGCTTACCCCATATGCTATCTTTCTAGTCTGATCTCACAGGTGGTTCTCGTCCTCGCCGGCCTCGGGCTGCTAAGCAGGCACATCCTCGCAGGTTCCGTGATGAAGAGTTTGACGTTCATGTAGATCCCTCTATGGTAAGACAGACTGCTCATGACCGTGCTGCAGCAAAACAGGAAAAGGTCAGAAAACTGAAAAGGGATGAAGCCAAGCGCATGAAGTTTGAAGCATTAACCACTCTGGCAGATTTGGGTACCGAGGAGTTTGTCGAGATGAGGGTCCAGCAGTTCTACTCTCTGCCTCGTACCTTGGATGATGATCGCTTCTAGAGAAATGAACAAGCCCTACTTTTCTCTGAGGTGTTTTGTGGGTTCAGGACTACTGTGTGCCCCATGCAGTGGCTGGATCTCGAGAAGCTCCATGCACACAGGTACTTTGAGGACACTCTTTGGGTGACAGAGAAGATGGGGTTGCACACCATATTTCAAATAAAATAAGACTATAATATTGAGTTGGTCCAGCAATTCTATGCTACAGTGGTCTTTGGGGACACTACGGATATTCCCCTTGAGTGGATCTCTGGCACTACTAGGTGCCGCTCCAGCATGGCTCAATTTGCACAGGTTATTGGAGTGCCTTTCAATCCCAATGCTCCTAGTGGTCTCAGAATGCATGTTCATGGTCACGCATATGACAAGCAGAGGTTGGCCCCTATCTACTCTCAGAATGGTGTGGTTGGCCAAACCATCAACATTAAGCTCATCTACAACATTCTACTTCGCATGTTTCGCCATACACTCACTCCCAAGGCGGGCAACAAGGATGAGATGAGAGGTGCAGAAATCAATCTTATGGCACATGCTCACTCTGTGTATACTCATGGTCCAGACCACCAAGGTGGTGCTATTGATGTCATGGATTTCATCTATCAGGACTTGTACAAGTGCATCACTGACAAGAAGTGCCCTCTGTTCGCTCCCTATGTGATGAAGCTCATTGCTGCTCAGGCTCCAGCAACTCCTTTGCTCTACACTGATCTTGTTCCACACCTTCCTGCCAAGCTACAGAGGAAGGCCGCCCCCAACACCAAGGCTCCTCGGGGCTACCCCCCTGCTCAGGATATATTTGAGGATGATGAGATGGACGCAGATGCTTCTGATAGTGATGATGAGGAGGTACCGGAGGCGGTGACCCGTGGCCCTCGCATGAAGCATGCCGGAAATGCATATCGCTTCACCACCTCTAAGGAGGAAGTACACAAGAAGGTGAAGAAGGCCTCCTGGTGGAAGAAGCTTCTCCTTTGCCAGAACATTGACATTCGCCATGGACAGTATGAGACATAAAAGGCTAACCGGAATATCATGAAGGAACTCGAGCGGATCAACCAGCCCATGGATGTTGATCCCTCTCAGCAGCAGGCATCAGATGGCACTCTTTCCTATGGTCACTAGAGTCAGGGTCGTGTGCACTGGTCCATGTTTGAGGATGTGACTTCTTCTTCTCACCCTCACGGCCAGAGCTCGACTTAGGGTAATCTTGATGGTGAGGATGACGATGAGGACGAGGATGAGGAGAGGATGCCGACGACGACTACAGTGGCTAGAGTTGGCTTTGGGACGTTCTAGTTGTGCTCTTTTCCCTTTTTGGCGTCTCGATGCCAAAGGGGGAGAAGCAGCCCCTTTATTAGGTTGTTGTCGGGATTTGCATGGGTACACGAGTGCTTCACGTTATTTTGATGTGCCTCTTTGAAGCCTCATGTCGTTATCTTACTTTACTTGTTTGAGTACTATGTTGTGTTGAACTCAGTTATGTGTGTTGTGACATGCTTACCCAGTTTTATTAACGACTATGTTATGCCTAGCTTATCAATCTAGTTGTTATTATCATGTCATACCTTGTCAGCTACAAAACCAAGTGAGGATGTGATCCTAGGGTGTGTGATTGTATTAAAATGCAAAGCTAAAATTGTCACACATCTAGGGGGAGCCTCACTATATTTTGTATATCTCCTATTGTGAATTTTATAACCTATCCTGTTTGCAAATCCTTGGGTTGTCATCAAACACCAAAAAGGGGGAGATTAAAAGGACATTTATGCCCTTCCTATTATTTTGATGTTTGTTGACAACACTTGGATAGTTTAATCTGTTGTTAAATGTTGCAGGAGATATCAGATAGTCGAGAGTTTTTGCACTGAAGGAAAAAAGCTCCCCTGGATCATGTCTGTGCTAGAAAACATGTCCCAGTCGGACTGTCCGGCTGATCTTCACCGGAGTGTCCGCCCTAGGCCGGACTGTCCAGTTGGATCCGGCCGGACTCTCCGCCCCTAAGGTTTGGACGTCTTCCCTGGACAATCAGAACACCACATCGGACTCCACCTGGACACGATCCGGAATCTGGTCGGAATCTTCTCTAGCCGAAGTGTCCGGTGAGCTTGCCCTAGAGTGTCCGGCCCTGGGGGCTTATCGATCCATATGGACATTCTGTCTGCCTCTTCGGACTCCTCCTGGACTCGGTGCAGACACTGGCCGGATACTTTGCCAGGCCAGAGTGTCCGGCTGGTGTCGCCTGGAGTGTCCGGCTCGGCCGGACTGTCTGGCTTGTATTTGCTGGACTGTCCGGTGTAAGTGGCTCCCAACGGCTCTAATTCCAGGGGCCCTATAAATAGGCCCCTTCTTCTACCTTGGAATCTGCTCGTTCAGTTCAAGAAAAGCATCACCATTTGAGCCACCAAATTCACAAGAACTCTTCACTCAACCATCCAAAGTCGTTGATCTTTGGAGAATCGAAGGAGGAGGCCTTGATCTACTACTTCACCGAGAGAGATTTCCATTTCTCCCTCATTCATTTGAGGGCCCCTTGTTCTAGGGTTTCTTTGGAAACCCTAGCTTGTGATTTGGTTTTACAAGCTTGTCTTTGATTGTTTGACAGCTTGCTTGTATTCGAGAGCCTCCAATTAGGTTGTGGATGTGTGCCTCGAACTTGTTGTAAAGGTGCCGGCTTCCACCTCGAAGGTTGCCGTTATAGTGGAAGAGGTGAATCGAACCCTTTGGGGTGAGGTTCATCGGAGAACAGGGAGGCCTCTCGTGGCGTTGGTGGTTTGATACCACCCCCTCTCCAAACGTAGACGTACTTCCCTTCAAAAGGAAGGAACTACGGGAAACAAATCCTTGTGTCTCCGAGCGCTCCACTTTGGTTATCTCTATCCTTTACCGCACTTTACTTCTCTAGTTCTTGCTTAGTTCTTATGCTAGTTGACATATAGGTAAATTCACCTTATTTGCATTATCTAGAGAATTTACCTTTTTTTGTGTCAAACCCTAATTTGATTAAGAGTAAAATTTGGAGTAGCACCTATTCACCCCCCCTCTAGGTGCCCATACGATCCTTTCAGTCGGGACATTCCCGCACCAATGATCGACAGAGGGACCTGGATGGCCATGTGATCCCTGTGCGTTCCACAAAGATCTTTCGTCGTTTGAACCGGGACAGTCGTGTCTTATTCCCTTTGTCACTCGATACTTGCATTGCCCGAGATCTGATCAATGACATCACCATGTCGTGTTCAATCTCGTTACCGAACAACGCTACTTGACTCGTTCCGACAAGTGATATCCCCGTGATCAAATCACACGCTGCGCAACTATTGGATATAACCTCTCCGAGTGGGCCCTTGAGTATCTTCCCGTCACATGGACAGAAAAATCCCGCTCTTGACATATATTGCCTCTACGGTTTCCTCCGAGTACCTGGACACACCTTTATAACCACCGTTTTACCAGATGGCGTTTGATGCTATCTAAGCACTCTCGGGAGACAGTGATTGATATAGCCTCACGGTATAAGGAATAGTCTACGAGAATGCATTTCTAATCATCGTAACTTGAACTTTGTGACATGATCGGGTCATGATGTTTAGGTTAGGTATTGGTTCATAATCTCATTCTCAGAATGAGATGACCTCATTTCCAACTGGCATAAATGCCACATGATCAGGAAACATGATCATCTGTTGACTAATGAACCAGTGACTAGAGTTTCACTAGGAACCCTTGGTTGTTTGTATATCACACGTGTATTGATGTTTCCACTCAATACAGTTATAACATGATATAAAACTTAATCATAAACTATATGAAATATGATAATAGTCCTTACTACTATTTGTCTCTAGGTAATATTTCCAATAGTCTCCCACTTGCACTAGAGTACAAATACACTAGCTGCATTTGTTCTCAATCGTTGGCACCATATACCCGGTACCCTGAACATGCTTGCTCATGGAAGAGGTTGAGTCTTGGGTCTGTACTTTACAGTCCCAAATCCTTTGCAACTTATTAATGTCACCTTGATTGACATTAATACTTTATCATCACATGATAGCATCTGTGTGCATGCATCGTTGCTATGGCAGCAGAACGAGGCCTGATTCCAGGAGCCTACAGTGACGTTAGATCAACCTCGAGGGCTTTCTCATGGGCACTGTGCCCTGGGACACATCATTCTACGTTAAAAGCGAACTAGCCCTGCCATAACATTATACAACACTTTAGATGGTACCCTTATCTATTATTATAAATGTATTCATCGAAACACCAGTGCACTCTATGCAACTTTCAATGTTTTGTTCACCTCGCTTGCTACTTGACTTTAATCGGTATCTATAGGAGTTTCCAACATATTCCCTTATAACACAACTCTTTATGTTCTAAGATATGGCATCCTTTATGGATTTGGAAAACATGTCTATAGTTCTCTATTAGACACTGCGGACAAACTTAACTCAACGTTTCGTGATTCGAACTTAATCACTTTCAAACGTTCTTTATTGGATCATATATTATGTTAAGTTATCATCATGGTTTACTAAGATAGAACCTATGTCTTAACATAGTGGATGATGATCATCCTTTTCTTTCTTTCAACCATTGATGTTCAACTTAATACTATTCCTAATTTGAGTCATTAAGGACCAGTTCCTTAATTAACTTCTATTCTGAAACCCTTTTCAGAATCCCTTAAGGAATACTACACAATATCATAATACACTTATTATCAACTTCTACATCTTATAAATCATTATTCATAAGTATTTGCGCTTTCATCCTTAACATACTTAAGAATTACTCCTATAAGCTCCCACTCAAAATATGTTGCTACATATTTGAATTTGAGACTTATGTTGCTCCCACTTAAAAATATGTCAATCACATATTGTTTCATGGAAGACTTTCATAGCTCCCACTCAATTTTATGCAAATTGCATATCTCCTTATTATTTTGAATAACTTCAAAATCCTTTGATCAAATATCAAACTTGGAGATTTACTATGAGATACTAGTACTTTACTAGTTTTAAATCCACTAGACATTTAGCACACATGAATCAAATTCATTTGAATTTATTCAATACTTGACAAATTGTGCTTTTGTCATTCACCCCTTTTTCCACTATGGCTTTGCAGTCATTTGGGAAAATTCAAGTAACCCCTTTATAGGTGAGATTCAACAACTCATTGCTTTCTAATCTCAAGAGAATTTTGCTTTTAGGATTTCTCATAATTCTAGTTTACCATTATTTCCTTAATAGTTCGTAGGTACGTCATATTCCAAGAATCATGACAAATGATTCACAAATGTCTCCACACAAGATATGGATTACATTTTGAATCCTACTTCATGTAGTGAAAACACAAGTGGAGAAAACACAATGATCAATATCATCGATTCTTTCCTTCTGTGCAGAGAAACGTTTAGGAACGTTGTCCGTTGCGCTTCTCAACACTCTGATGCAGGCTTTTGAATCCTCATCGTGTTTTTCACTATCTTCCATTTGCTTCATAATCGAGAAACATCACTAAAAGTGAGCTTTCTCAAGAATGTACCAAAATCCAAGCAATACGAATCTTGCTTTCCTTTTGGTTTCAGCTATGGATTTCGTATTCAAAGTTTTCCAATGAATACTCTACAAGGACTTATTTGCTATTGTTTTGGTTATATCGAATAACCCCCAAACTTTCACGAATTCAAATGGTTCACTACATTCTAATTGAGCGCTAACTATTTCTAACTAATGGTCTCTACATCTACACTACAACGATTTATTTGGTGCCTTCTATTCAACCCCTTTGATATCTAATATCACATTGTGATGCTTTGCATTTTTGACATTTCAAAACACTTTGCATTTCACAATTTCTTTTATGCCATTCTTATAAAGTTGAATCTCATTACTATTGATCAAATCATAGTAATTGGATTCTCTTTTATATTTATACCCTTTGTTGATGAAACATTTTGATCAAATCAAATAGTTTCATATTCATGTTTCCTTTGGTAAACTTATTTACACATTTAAACAATCATTTAATGATAATTACCATTTTTGTTAAAACCCAATACATCAAATATGTATTTACTTTTAACAATTCATTAAACACTTTGTATTCAAGTAATACACGGTGTTCAAGTTATTTTGCCGAACTTAGGCATGATTTATATGTGATAAGAAATCGAATGACTTTCACATATTATCACATAACTTTGAATTTAAACAATGGTTTTCATTCAATAATGAATTATCATTAAGTTGGGTATTTTAAACAAGGCATTTTAATGTTTTACAAATGTTCATGCATTATCAATTAGTTTCAAACAATAAGGATAATTCACACATAATCAAACAAGATATGAACACGAATAGAAATCATTCATAAAAGTGGAACAACCGTTTGTTACAAACTCATATGAATAACCGTCTCACGAAGTGTGAGACACACTAAAGAAGTTCACAATCTCTACATTAATCATCCTAAAACACAAACTAAATGATAAATGTCGAGGGAGAGTTTCGTCGGCCATCATCATCATGCTCGCCATCAACACGCAACGTCACCTCCTCTCCAGCAAGCACCTCTCATGCAGAAGGACCTGTTTTCAGTAAAACAGAACAAGTATCAGATATACTTAACACTGCAAATGTGTTTGCAAGATTATAACATTTATAAAACTGTATATCAAATATATACCTTTGTCGTTGATGACCTGAGCGACATCTGGATCAACCAACACATTCCTGAGATGTGTCATGAACCGATGGAACTCCATTGTTTCTGTGTCGCCCCTCATTACGCAAGTCCTGACTTGTGCTTGATAGCTTGGTGGCAGCGACCGTAGCACAGCGGTGTTTGCAAAAGAGCCCGTAATCCAGACATCCATGAAGTATGCAGGTCTCATGTACACATCATGCATGCGCTCCAAGTGGTCCTCCAGTGATGAATTCTCCTCCATCTTAATGGAGAGGAAGTCTCCCATCAGCTCATGCTCCCAAATGCGTGTCTGCTCCACGAAATGTGTCCTAAGATGTAGCATTACCGAACGAGGGTTGACATCACCCACGAAAGGCCACAGCTCGTCCACCATTCCGAAACGCATCACAACTGAAATATAGGAGGCCATCTCATGGGGTCTCAAGGTTCATGGGCTGATCCAAATCCATCCTGTCGAGTATGTAGTCGACCACGTCGTTCTCGCTAAGGAGAACATGGAGACTAGCAACCCAAATGGAGAAGTTCGATCCATCTAATCTGATCTTCTCTCCTTCTAACCATTCAATTGTCAACACAAAAGGTCCTATCTACATTTATAATTGCAAAAGGAATTAAGACTAAGTTTATAATTAAATGAGTTAATAATAACTCCACTCAGAAACACCTATCCCCAAAAGGGTTCCTAGTGATAACACGACCCCTATCAGGCACATCTCCCCCGATCATCACGGCCATCAATGTGGGTTCAAGCGTGGACGCTAAACGTCGGTCACATCATTCATGCGACTCGTGCTCGATCTTTCGACCATCCGCGTTCTAAGGCCATGTCTGTACATGCTAGGCTCGCTAACTCAATCTTAGTGTTTTCGCTGTGCAACATGGCTTGCACCCACTGTATGTGAACGTAGATATGTCTGACACCCGATCATCACGGCCTGCCTCATACCGAAGAACTTTCTTGGTGGTGCACACTAAGGGGGAACACAATCGTTGGTAATTTTAACAGGGATAATCTTATTAGGCTACCGTCGAGTATCTAATACTAGCACACAATAAAATATACAAACAATAACATTGAATGTAAATGCTATGTGATATGGTCCTTCACGTCGTGATCTCCATCCGCTGTCACCGGGTTCCGGCGCCAGAGATCCGGCGCCGTAGACACCAGGGTACCGGTGTCATTCCGGCGTGGTAGTCCGTCACCTCCGTGACTATCTACTACTACGTAACATAAGGTAATTACTTTACCTTTGCCACAACCATATCACAAAGCAACGCCCCCCTGCAAAACAAACTTAGACGCCTCTACTTTATCTTTGCATGTTTTACGTGGCTGAATGGGCTTTCACACCAGAACCGTTCTTACCTACGAACTTTTAGCACAACACCGATCAAGTAGTTGTCTCTACTACACCCCTTTCGGGATCCTCCATTGCAAATGGCATACCAACTAATGCGAGAGAGATAGACACCCCCCTAAGCCACTTTATACGGTACAAGCCGTATGTCAAGCGTGGACCAGTCTCGCGAATGAACGCATGCGGTATACACAAGTACACGTGGGAGGGTAACAACTAAAAGATCAACGCCCACACGCTACATCTCGTGTGTTCTACCCGTACTAGCATTACTACGCATAAATCTAGCTCTGATACCACTATAGGGGTTCCGCGTATGAAAACAATAAATTTTACTCTACGCCCCTGAACCCCTGGCCAGGACCTATCTATTATTAATACAGTAACAGGAGGGGCTTTTCGTGAACTTACCCTTGAAGGCCTAAAAGCGTTGTCAACGCTCAGGAGAGCATGGTTGATGTAGACGAGCCGAAGCCGACCTCAAGGTCGTGATGAAGTCCTTGTGCTCCTTGGCTCCAACGACTTGAGTGCCTCAAGTGCGACACCTCGCGGGGAGTTACACACGTCTGGTGCTTGACGATGACTCCCGCTTTCCCGATCCAGCAGCAGTTGCGGAAGTAGAGCTCTCGGATCCGAATCCCGCAGCACGACGACGCTCCGCGGTGAAGATGTCTCTCGCTCGCGCAGTCCAGACTTGGGACCACGGTCACGAGAGAGAGGGGGAGAGAGAAATATCAAATGGAGGTCCTCCCAAAAATGAGAAGACCTTTATTGATTATTTGTGTATTTATCTGGCTAAATACCCCCACTATATATAGGGGGAGGAGGAGGTACACCCTCCCTCAAAGTCCCGGGGTGGGACTAATCATGGGAGAGGGGTGGGGTGGCGCGCCGGCCAGCCCCCACCATGAGGCCCACGTGGGGGAAGGCCCACTAGGGCCGCCAGCCACCCCCTAGGCCCTTCCTAGGGGTGGGATCCCCTCTTGGGCCTTTTCCCCTCCGGGAATTGGCCCATTAAGCCTTTGACCATTTTAATTGATTTTCTCTTTATTAAATAATTATGAATAAATGATTAAATCAACATTTAACACTCATTCACATATTATTTAATATCCGTGGCTATGGAACACCTTCCACCTCCACTCCGGACAACCTCCGGACTTACCGAAACCCTTCCGGTTTTCTCTCTACTATTCTTCGGCGATTCCACCGATCCTATAAACACTCTCTAAGCATCATCAAGCCCTTAAGCGTGATACCCCATGGTTCGGGAACACTCTAGACATGGTCGGGACATTCCCACACCAATGATCGACTGAGGGACCTGGATGGCCATGTGACCCCTGTGCGTTCCACGAAGATCTTTCGTCGTTTGAACCGGGACAGTCATGTCTTATTCCCTTTGTCACTCGATACTTGCATTGCCCGAGATCTGATCAATGACATCACCATGTCGTGTTCAATCTCGTTACCGAACAACACTACTTGACTCGTTCCGACAAGTGATATCCCCGTGATCAAATCACACGCTGCGCAGCTATTAGATATAACCTCTCCGAGTGGGCCCTTGAGTATCTTCCCATCACATGGACGGACAAATCCCGCTCTTGACATATATTGCCTCTACGGTTTCCTCCGAGTACCTGAACACACCTTTATAACCACCGTTTTACCAGATGGCGTTTGATGCTATCTAAGCACTCTCGGGAGACAATGATTGATATAGCCTCACGGTCTAAGGAATAGTCTACAAGGATCCATTTCTAATCATCGTAACTTGAACTTCGTGACATGATTGGATCACGATATTTAGGTTGGGTATTAGTTCATCATCTCATTCTCGGAATGAGATGACCTCATTTTCCAACTGGCATAAATGCCACATGATCAGGAAACATGATCATCTGTTGACCAATGAACCAGTGACTAGAGTTTCACTAGGAACCCCTGGTTGTTTGTATATCACACATGTATTGATGTTTCCACTCAATACAGCTATAGCATGATATAAAACTTAATCATAAACTATATGAAATATGATAATAGTCCTTACTACTATTTGTCTCTAGGGCATATTTCCAACACCTGCAAGGTCGTTGCAGGTATCACAAACCCTCTAGTTGTAGAAGCTCTTTCTCTTCGTGATGTAGTGTCTTATGTAGTGGCAAGGGGTTTTCAGAAGGTGATATTTGAAGTGGATTGTTCGAAGCTGGAGCGTCACTAGACTGACTGCCTCGCTGATATGTCGGTGATCAAGCCCATTTTAGATGAGATTAGCAAGCTAGTTTGTTCTTTTATTTGTAGTAGTATGGTTTTTCTCGCCGCGAGACTAACCATGCGGCTCATTCTTGTGTGAAGTACACGATTTTACGAGAGAGGTCGTTTTCATGGGATGCTAAGCCACCTGCATTCTTAGTTCATAGTCTTACGAACTGATTGTAACACTTTGTTATTAAGATAATAAAGCTCATGATCCCTAAAAAAACCTTGGGCTTACTTTGGAGACATACAAAGTGAATTAAGAGACTTAACCGAAACCAAGAAACATAATAAATCCATGCGAAGAAGAGAAAGAAGAGCAAGAAGGACAAATCAAAACAAAAAATGATGTATTTTTATGTAATAGATCACATTTACATCACGTATGATATATATTCAATAAATAAAAGTACTATAGAAACATTATTTTCCATTCCGTAACGGAGCACGGGTATTCAACTAGTATTAGTAAAACTAGTTGATTTGATTTATGATTTAGCATAATTATAACACTTAATATAAAGTTGACAATGTTTGGCCGGATCTTTCCCCGCCCTTACACACCAATCTCATTTTAAGATCCGAATAACAAAAAAATGACCAATGCACTTGCTTTTTTTTAGCTAGTTTGTATTTTTACGAGAATACTATTTCTAGACTGGTCGCTAGATGGTCAAACCTGGCAGGCTCGTTCCAACTCTATGATTCCCATGTTCGTTTTCTAATTCCTTGCATGCATGCACTAAAAATTTAAATTGCTCGCATCATCAGCATTTAATGCAGAAAACCGATTAATTAAAAAGCTTTATAGCTTAAATCGTGTAACCGATTGAAAATCCATTTTCACCGTTGAGCTAGTCGCGATGAGATCTTCGAAACTAGTTTTCATGTTAATATGTTCCGATGACTTTTTTCAGACCAAAAAGTTAACTACCCTAACACGTGAGTTATCCATGTCATAATATGTAAGTTACCCACCCTGTAACATATAAGTTACCCACCATATAAACGGGTTGAGTGGAGACGTTCCCACACTTCTCATGTGGGTAACTTTTGTATTTTTTTGTCTCATGAAAACTTAGTTGTCTCATGTATTTTAACTTAGTTAATTAAATATGTGCTATGAGCTAGTTTAATTGGGACACAATAGCATAGGTGTTAGGGTATCGAGACTTCATCACCCTAACACCTTTGATGTTTCGTCACACGTACATCGCGGTAACGATGATGGGCGATGAAATCGAGCCTCTAGACTACTGATTGCGTATTACGTTGTAGTGGATGGTTCGGACATAAGACCATATTTATTATATCGTACGCAAGAGAAGCTTAAATTCAACTCCTTTAAAAAAATTATGCTTGATATTCGACATAGTAGCCTTTTAAGATTGAGTAGCCCTTACGACACGAGAGCGACGACATGAAACCGAGCTGATAGAATAACTTTTATATTCTATTTGTGGGTATGTTTTTATAGTGGTGGATAACTTACATGTTATTAGCTAGATAACTTACATGCTGAAGGCTGAATAACTCTCGTTAATGGTGGATAACTTGTTAGTCAAAAAGTCATATTACTATGGCGGGAATGACATCACTTGTGGAGGCTATAGGAATAAAATTGTCGCTAGGTACTTTTCCTGCATCCATGCAAAAAAGTCTCCACAAAACATGTTTTATAGGGTGCGTATATACTACGACCCGGATAACTCACCGGTTACAGGTGGATAATTTTACGTTTGTGAAAAAAGTTATCAGAACATACCAACATGAGATCTGGTTTCAAAGATCTCGGTGTAATTAGCCTAGAGGTGAAAACGAATCCTAAATTAGATAAGCAATTTAAACTACAAACCATTTTGATTTTTTGAATTTTGCATTTAATGCGCATGACATTAACAGTTTTGTTATTTTATCCAGGGACCAAGTAACTAGCCATAGGGTATGCAATGCCTCCAAATGGGAAGGAACCACGTGTAAATCACATGTTTGGTCGAGTCGCTCAGTCGTTCTCTGAATTGTCCGTCGAAATTTACAATCTAGGGGGCGGCCATTGGTACCAAGGTGCTTGAAATTTCCATTTACAATTTAATATGGATGATATCAACAGTTTTGCCATGCATGTGTAAACACCTTCACCTCCGTTTATATAGCGGCTAACTTTACCGAGTAAGTAATTTACGCGGTACAATCTGGATAACTTACGTGTTAGGGAGAAGTAATTTTTAGATCCGAATTTGTCAAAAATAAATTAACTTTTAGCTTGAAAAAATTTTCATCGAAATATATCAGTATGAGATTTAGTTTCGAAAATATCGTCACGACTAGCCCAACGGTATCATAAATCCGATAAACGGTTTGACTAGCTCAGCGTATTCTAGTCGAAACGACCACTAGAATTAACGGGTTGCTAGGTAGATAAGTCATTTTTTAATACTTGTTTTGATCCATATTAATGTTCTTAACTTTATCTAGATTTAGATAAATCTAGTCTAAATCATTAACTCGATACATTCGAATCTAGATAAAATTGAGAATAATAATATGGATCAAAGGGAGTAATGCAAATTCTATAAAAACCAAAAGAAAAGGAAAGAAAAGCAGCCGAAAGAAACACGAAGCAAATCGCTCCATAAATAGCCATTCGGCCGATATCTAAATCGTCCCATTATCCCATGCCCTGCCAGGCTTTCGTACCTCCCCAAAGTGCGGGGCCAGACACTCGTGAGCGTCAAACGAAGCAAACAAATCTAATCCAATACGACCCTTCTAGAATCTTCAGCCTTTTTGCTCCCCCCCTTCTCCCCAACTTCCTCGCCCTTTCCCAACTCTTTCGTCGGCCCGAGCTCCAAACCCTAGCTTCCACTAGCCGGCGCGGCTCCATGGATCGGATCGTCGGCAGCAAGTATAAGCTGGGCCGCAAGATCGGGAGCGGCTCCTTCGGGGAGATCTACCTCGGTTCGATCTCTATTCCCCTATCCCCGTGGTTCGATTACGCTCATGGATCTTACGGGGCTCGTTGACTCCTCTCTGCAGCGACGCACGTCGACACGTACGAGATTGTCGCCGTGAAGATCGTGAGCTCCTCCTCCACCCCCACACTTGTGTTAGACGTTGTTCAATACGTTTGGGATTGTGGCGCCTGGTGCCACTGATTACCTGAAGATGTAGCCGCTGGGTTCCACATATATTGTTATTTTTGTCTGCAGATTGCTGTGCATATTAGAATGTCAGGATTTTTGGAGTCTAACGATTCAACTTAAAGTTTCTGTGATCGATTAGCAACGTAGATTGTTGTGCCTTGCTGATTCGTATTTTTAGATGATCTTTTGCTGTTCAATTTTTATGGCTTGTTCAAGTGTTGATGCTTTTTTGAGTGAAGTAGCGCTTTTTAACATCACATTCAGTGAGTTCATGGGTTGATACAGTTATGGGATGTTTTCTGCCTAAAAATGTAGGTGCGTGGTTTGGAGTTGTGAATTGCTGGATGTTTCTGCAAGATAGTGTATTTTGGAGTTGAAAGGGTATTTTTGTACGTATCTGCCACAGCAGTGCTACTTGTCCAGCTGTCAATTAATAGATGAGGTCAATTGTTAGAGTATTGTCATTCAGTGGTATAACCATCTTATGCATTTTGGCCCGCGCTTGTTCATTCCACTGGATTATGAGTAGCTGAGACAATTGGTGCATTATTTTGAACCGTGACCGTTGTTAAAATTGAAATTGTGGGTTTACCTGTAGCGCGGCAATTTAACACAGCAACTGACAACACTTGTACTTTCCATTTAAATAACATATTGGCATTTACGTTTGTGGAAATAGCTCCAGATCATTATAGTACCTAGAGTTCAACAAACTGGCCAGCCACCATTTCCTGCTTTTTTTTTTATTTTCTTTCCTAGGCTGGATGGACTCATTTCTTCTACTTAGGTGTATTGTTCACTCCTAACTCACGAGTTCCTCAGCTCCTCATGGACCACCTTCCTGACTGAATCGCTGCATTGCCTAGGCGCTGCCTGTACAATTTTTTTTAGAAAATGAGAACACATAACAAGATGACTCAACAAAAACTATACATCGCTGATGACTTAGATGGGATTTTGGGTTATGGACTACGTGGAGTAAGTAGTGGTCTCTCATCCTGTGTTCATGTTTTCTCTCCAGTGTATTATTACATTATTTAGGTGCTGCTTTGGCTAACTCCCACCCTGACAGTCTTAGGACCAGTTGCATATCTTGTTCATTTTCCCTTTTTGATTGATCCTGAATACAGGTTTCTCACATTTCTGTACTGGAATTAGAGCAGAACAACAGTCATTTTTATACATTTTAAAGCATGATGTTTTTAAATAAAAATGTAAGATACCATTTGTTTGGTTTTTGTGTCCCCGCTATTGTTCTGATTTATCGTGCATTAATCAATGTTCAGGAAAGCAGCAAAACCAATCATCCCCAATTGCTTTATGAGGCCAAGTTGTATAATGCTCTTCAGGGAGGGAGTATGTGTACAAACTGTTACTGTTTTCTATTGTGAACTATATCATAGTTAATGAAATAATTCTTGGTACTTGTGGATTCTTGTAGCTGGTATCGCAAACATAAAATGGTGTGGCATTGATGGCGAGGAAAATGTCCTTGTTATTGATCTGCTTGGGCCAAGTCTTGAGGATCTGTTTGTTTATTGCGGCCGGAGATTCTCACTGAAGACAGTTTTGATGTTGGCAGATCAGATGGTAATAGCCAGAAATAGTCTTCAGCTCTTGTTCTTTTTGCTAATGATGAATCAGTGATGCAGCCGTGATTGCTTTAAAATTCTTCTGTTGACTAACGTTTGTGGGATGATGAGTTTAAAGGCTATTTTTTTAATGCGTCCGTTTTCTGCTCTGAATGTTAGGTGTAGAGTTTACCTGTACAAGGATTTCATTAGACACTGCAAACATTTGATTCTCTGGCAGTTTCTCTTCCATGGTTATGTTTATTGCTTATGTCCTTTCTGTATCTACTGATCAATTTATATACTTATTATCTGCGTTTTGAAGTTGTGCTTAACTTCTTGACTTAAGCCTACTACTATTTTGTGCTTTACCTTTTTGTACACCGATTCTCGAGTGGAGTTCCTGTATGCAGCCTGCAGAACCCCCTCATATTACCTTGTTTGGATTCTGTAGTCTTTAGGGGAAAAAATCTGGGATGGGCCAGTCCCATGGACCTCCACACCCTCTTATATATATATATAGCTGAACTTAGGTACATCTTAACTAGTACACTATAGAATACTCTAGAATTAGGTAGGACACTAACTTAGACTACAACATACTGGAATGTTCCAGGCACTCCTAGGACAGCACTAATATACTAACACTCCCTGGAATATTCTAGGCTCTCCTAGGACAGTCTCCAACACTCCCCCTCAAGATGGGAATGATAGATATCTATCACCCATCTTGTTACAAGCTGAACTACACTCTTTATTTTCTAATCCTTTAGTTAAACAGTCTGCAATTTGCTCGCTAGAGGTTACATGATTTATCTTAATTATACCGTCATCCAATTTCTCCTTTATGAAGAAGCGATCAATCTCCACATGCTTGGTTCTATCATGTTGAACGGGGTTGTTTGCGATGTTGATCGCCGACTTGTTGTCACACCACAAATTTAAAGGGCCTTTCCTCAATACTTTCAGTTCTAAAAGAAGATTCCTCACCCATAACATCTCACTCAAACCTTGCGACATAGCTCTATATTCAGCTTCAGCTGTTGACTTTGAAACCACCTGCTGCTTCTTACTTCGCCATGACACCAAATTGCCCCCCACAAACACACAATAACCAGAAGTTGATCTCCTATCATCCAAGCAACTTGCCCAGTCAACATCACAATACCCATCCACATTTAGATGACCATTCCTTTTGAACCATAGTCCCTTTCCTGGACTACCCTTCAAGTACCGGAGGATTTGATTGACCGCATCCAAGTGTCCGCTCCTAGGATCATGCATGTATCTACTCACTACACTCACTGCATATGAAATATCAGGTCTTGTGTGACATAGATAGATGAGTCTTCCAACAAGCTTCTGGTACTTCTCCTTATCCACTGGATCACCAGAGTCGGCACATAATTTGTGGTTTTGGTCGATAGGTGTTGATGCAACCCGACACCCAAGCATGCCCGTGTCACTAAGCAAGTCCAAAACATACTTCCGCTGGGAGAGCACAATCCCTTCGGGAGATCTAGCAATTTCTATGCCAAGAAAGTACTTGAGTTGACCAAGATCCTTTACCTCAAATTCCTTGCGTAGGTTGTCTTTCAGCCGTGATATCTCCATCGCATCATCTCCCGTGATTATGATATCATCAACATATACACCAAGGATTGTAATCTGGCTATTTGAGTGCCGATAGAACATCGTATGGTCCCCATTACACTCCTATATCCCATACCACATATCACTCGTCTAAATCTATCAAACCATGCCCGTGGAGATTGCTTGAGGCCGTATAGAGATTTTCTCAACCTGCATACCTTTCCTGATGTTCTAGGAGTGGAGAAACCAGGTGGGATCTCCATGTATACCTCCTCCTGTAAATCTCCATGCAAGAATGCATTCTTGACATCCAACTGATGCAAAGGCCACCCAAAGTTAGTTGCACAAGAGATTAGGATCCTCACTGTGTTCATCTTTGCCATCGGCGCAAATGTCTCATCATAGTCAATCCCATATGTTTGACTATATCCTCTGGCAACTAGTCTTGCCTTGTACCTTTCAATTTTCCCTTCTGGATTTTGTTTCACAGTGTAAATCCATTTACACCCAACAGCTCTCTTTCCTACTGGAAGATGTACAAGTTCCCAAGTTTTATTCTTTTCGAGAGCATTTAACTCCTCTATCATGGCCTCACGCCACTTCGGGTCTTGCTTTGCTACTTTCTAGTCTCTTGGGATCACCACGGGTTGCAATGATGCAATGAAGGCCAAGTAGTTTGTTGATAGAGATGTATATGATACATAATTAGCTATGTCATGCTCATCTTGGTACCAATTTGGAGGTTTTCTAGCTCCAACTCGGATTCCTTTTCTTAAGGCAATGGGTAAGTCCATTGAATCTCTCGTATTAGATGGACCTGCGCCCTCAGTCAATTCAACAATTTCAACACTTGTTGGAGCATGTTGCTCCCCCGGCACCTGTGTGTCACCTGCTGTAGGAGCTACGCCCTCAGTCGATTCAACAATTCCACCACTTGTTGGAGCATGTTGCTCCCCCTGCACCTGTGTGTCACCTGCTGTAGGAGCTTGTTGCTGCTGCTCATGTTGTGGTTTTCTCCGTGTATACACTTTTAAGTTTTCTTCCTCATTTGGCTTTCTCCATCTATCTTCACTTGCAGGAGATGGAATTGAACCAACAACAACTCTCGATTGTTCATCTTCCTTTGTCCTCAACAGTTCAGTCTCCCCCTCTCGACTAGCATCAATTGTGCTAGGAGAGTCAAAGTCAAACAACGAGCTAAGGTCCGTCTTCTCTCCGTAGAACGGCTCAGACTCTCTAAATGTCATATCCATGCTAACAAATGTTCTCCGCTCACTAGGGCTCCAACACTTGTAGCCCTTTTGTCCAGATGGGTATCCAATGAAGATGCACTTCAGAGCACGTGGGTCCAATTTTCCTACCGAATGTCTATGGTCTCTGACAAAGCATGTACACCCAAACACCTTTGGTGGAACAATGAACTCATTTTTACCAAAGATCATTTCATATGGGGTCTTCATCCCAAGAATTCTTGATGGCATTCGGTTGATGAGATAAGTAGCAGTCATAACTGCTTCACTCCATAAGAATTTTGGCACATTCATAGTAAACATAAGCGATCGAGCTACCTCTAGTAGATGTCGATTCTTCCTCTCAGCTATTCCATTCTGTGGAGAAGTATCAGGGCATGAAGTTTGATGAAGTATTCCTTTTATCAGTCCTGATAATTTGAATACCAATGTTGAAACGATTTTGGATATATGCATAGAAGTCCCTAAAACAACTAAGCACCTCACTTTTTTGTTTCATGAGATATATCCAAGTCATCCGCGAGTAACAGTCAATGAAGGTGCCAAAGTACTTCATTCCACTAATAGAGACCATAGGAGAAGTCCAGACATCAGAGTGAATCAACGCGAAAGGCGATGTGCTTCGGAGTCCACGACTCACATATGATGTCCTTGTGTGTTTTCCATATTCACAAGCATCACACTCAAGTTTTTCTTTATCCACCTTCATTTCCTCGGGAAATATCTTACTCATAGTATCAAAGGACATATGGCCCATTCGACAATGTAAGAGTATCACCTTTGCTTCATCGTCACCAGCAACAATTGTCAAAGCGGTGCATAATGCATCATCTGTTTCATGTCTATCCAAGTACCATAGTCCCTTATGCCTGATGCCAACCCCAAGTCTCCTTCCAGTTGTCCTCTCCTCAATTATACACTTCTATCGGTCAACAATAATTCGATAATCAATGTCGTCAACCAAGGCACTCATAGACACCAAACTCACTGGAAATGATGGAGCATACAAGACCGAAGACAATGTAATTGACGGAGTGCATTTCACCGTGCCGACTCCTTTGACGGGCTGATAAGTTCCATCAGCTGTTTGGATGGTCTCTTTATGCATGGGTGGATTTGGCGCATATGATGCGAACTCACTCCTCCTTCCCGTGACATGTGCAGATGCTCCCGAATCTAGTATCCAATTTGAACAAGTTCCGTTTAATGTAGGAGCTTGATTTGACATACCTTCTTCCGCTTGTGCGAGATTTACACAATTTCGTAGGGCTGTTGTTTTTTCACCTTGTTTTGGAACTTCCGCAATCTTCTTCGACTCTTTCAATTCTTCTATCTCCTTCATCAATTGAGTCATTTTCTGAAGTAGCTTCTCAATTCTTTGATTTTCCGCCATTGATCAGTGTTGTTGAGACTGAATCCACAACGCTGTTCAGCTGTTCTACAAGTCCAGCCTGCACACATTCTTCTCCGTAGCTATAGCACAACCCAAACCGCTCCTCCGCTGTAGTACAGCCCACTCCTAGCTGCACTGTCTGACCACTTCTCCTGGCTGCACTACACACACACCGCTGTCCGCCACCACAGAAACCTCAAAGTGGAGCAGCACAACATCCGGTCCCTGTTGCTTTTGCTAAGAGACACGAGCTCACGAAGCTCTCTCTTCTGTCCTCTCCTAGCACACACCGCAAACAACAATCACCTCTGCTTTGAGCAGCTGCAACTCTCTTGCTTCTCCTGCTTCCCTACGAGTCAACCTGGCCAACACTTTTCCACTTGAGCTAGCTACCCCTGTCTGCACTCACACCTGAACGCCTGGAGCTCCTCCACAAGCCGCTGTTTCACCACCGGCCACCACCAGGACCAAGCGCCCCCTTCCTCAGCTTATGCCATAGCAGAGCAGCCCTGCTTCATCACCATTGCCACTTCTCAGGAGAACCTTGCTCTGATACCATGTAGTCTTTAGGGGAAAAAATCTGGGATGGGCCAGTCCCATGGACCTCCACACCCTCTTATATATATATAGCTGAACTTAGGTACATCTTAACTAGTACACTATAGAATACTCTAGAATTAGGTAGGACACTAACTTAGACTACAACATACTGGAATGTTCCAGGCACTCCTAGGACAGCACTAATATACTAACACTCCCTGGAATATTCTAGGCTCTCCTAGGACAGTCTCCAACAGATTCACTTGTTTTATTAGTTTTACTCGTTTGTCTTCACAGATAACAAGAATAGAGTTTTTGCATTCCAAGGGGTATTTGCACAGAGACATCAAACCTGATAACTTCCTTATGGGCCTTGGTCGAAAAGCTAATCAGGTGTGTACAAGGGGCTAGTGACACTTCAGCTGCTTTTGGTATTCATCATGCTTAATTTGTGATACAACTCTCAGGTGTACATCATTGACTTTGGACTTGCAAAGAGATACCGTGACTCAACGACCAATCGCCACATACCTTATAGGTGAGCTGGTAATTTAAAACCAAAAACATCTTTGTTTTGCTTGCATTGTTTATTTGATCTCCTAATATTTATGGCATTCCATGTGTTCTCTGATTATTCCTAACATACTTACTCTTTGTCAGAGAAAATAAAAACTTGACTGGAACAGCTCGCTACGCAAGTTGCAACACTCATCTTGGGATTGGTGAGTGAGATGGCCATACTATTTGTCTTTTTTCTTGATGTCATTAACCTAATTACATGAATCAGATGTACTATATCATTTTGATTACCAGGCTCATTATTGTGCTTTTGACACTACCAATAAACTAGATGCCTTCTTATTGCTATCTTTTGATGCCTATCACTCAACTTAGTATTTACCACATACCAGAGCAAAGTCGAAGGGATGATTTGGAGTCCATTGGATATGTCTTGTTGTACTTTCTCAGGGGAAGGTAGGATTCTTCTGTATGACCAAACATATTTCGGTGTTCTTTCTCTTTCCGTTGTGTTGGAATAATAAAGATCTGCAAGTGTGTCCATCTGCATCATTGAAAACTATGTGTGTCTACACTTCCATTAAGACTTAAGTAGCAATGTAGGCCTATGTACATGTAACACCTGTATTAGCATCATTATCAATAAGTTAGGTAGCTTTGATCCTGTTAACGTCCTATACACTATCTTTGTGAAGAAAGGTAAGTTTGTGAGGAATACCCAGATGGTAGTTGTACTACCACCAGAAGGTTTTATAAATACTGGATGCAGAATTAAGATAGATAAATATAAATGGTTCTGAACTATTACATCATCTATTAGATGGTCATCAGTTCGTGGCCGAGTCACATTATCTTTTTTCTTGAGAGTCGAGTCATTTCCTGGCCGAGTCACAGTGTCTTCTTTTTCAGAGAATCGAGTTATCGTATCTCTATGCAAGTCCAAACACAATGATATAAACTTACCAGTTGGTTGACAATTCACAAATGGTATAACCAACATTAATGGCAACTTAATTCGATAACCTGTTTGTAACGCCTTTTGCTGTGGCAGATTAATAAAAGATAACCGTAAAGTGTCCATGTTCCTTATTAAGAATGTGTTGCTGACATCTTTTGTATTAGTTAGTACCACATACCACTTGTATCTATTCTAGGTATTACTATTGTGATCAAAAGCCAGGTCGCTTTGATTTTGATTTTGACATCCCTTTACATTTGCTTATTGATTTCACTTTATATGATCTCTGTTTAATTTTGTATATGTTCTGTGCAGTCTTCCTTGGCAGGGTTTGAAAGCTGCCACAAAGAAGCAGAAGTATGACAAAATAAGTGAGAAGAAACTTTCAACACCTATTGAGGTTGTTTAAGGCTACATGTTTTATATTTATATAGAATGTCCTTGCACCTTTTTATGCCATTACTGTAGCATACTCATCTGTTTCGTTATTACAGGTTTTATGTAAATCACATCCTGTGGAATTTGCATCTTATTTCCACTATTGCCACTCGTTGACATTTGATCAACGGCCAGACTATGGATTTCTGCGACGGCTCTTTAGAGATCTGGCTGACCGTGAAGGTATAGCATTAGAGGCACTATCGCACCATCTTTATTTTGAATTTGTGAGCTATGCTCAGTTACTTGTTGAATATTTGGACACCTGCAGGTCACCAGTTTGACCATGTCTTCGACTGGACATTATTGAAGTGTAAGCAAACACAGAAGGTGAAGGCTCAACAGGTATGCTATGCTAGTATTTTCCAGGTGTAACAGCTCTTCCTCTCACATAATCATATACTTGGTTACATACCATTTATCTTTTAAAACGATGGAATCCTGTTAGAAAACAATGCATCTTATACTAGTTTGATGCATTTAATGGAATGACAGTAGTCTTTTTTCCCTTTGACATTGTATGTTTGTGGACACTTTTTTATTGCCTTTGCTAATTTTGCCCCCTTTTTCTAATGACAGCAAGACCCAGGTGTAAGTAGCAGGCAGACTCCATTGAATATGGACAAGCACCAAGGTAGCAATTTTCTTCGCACCAGTACTACTTTCCAATACAATTTTTCCCTTGCAGCAATGAGTTATAGTTGATCAAAGCGTCCTAAATATTTGCTGGTTGACTGCCCTACAAAATACTTCCTGGTCATATTCATACGTTATTTTAAATTGCTTTCATTATCAGTATGGTTTCTCATTTTCTTTAAAATAGTAGGCAAACGAGTTTTTTGGACAAATATGTGCACTTGAAGCTTTTCTTGTGTGAAAATATCTGTTTGCGTGATGTGCAAGGGATGATGAGATGATTAGCAACTACATGTGTACTGTGCATAGTAATGGACATTTTTTCACCATAAATGGAGGCACACATGTTATCACGCAATGAAAACCTAGTTCTTATTTCCCTCAAGTGTCTTTGTTGACCTGGCAGCATGTGCTCCTGGGATCATTGTACTTTCTCTTTAAATACGCCTATAGGATGGGAAGTTGGGAACTACATTCTCATGTTTGTTGCTTTAAATTGTTTTCAGTCAGTGGTTCACGGGCAGCTGAAGCTTCTGGTCAGCTTGAAGCAGACCAACGCCCGGCAATCAGAATGCAAATAAGATCTACTGCTGAGAACAGCCGTTCAAATAATCGACATTCTGATAAATTGGTAATGCCTTCCTTGATGATGAAAATATCCAACTTCAATACTTCCTCTGATCCAAATTAATTGTCGCAGATTTAGGCAAATGTTGGCTAAATCTGTCTAGGTTAAGCGGACCTGCGACAACTAATTTGGATCAGAGGGAGTAACAAAATGTTTGATGTGACCTTCGAGTAATTTAACTGCTCATAAAGTTTCAGAATGCCATCACTGGCTCTGACAGATGTACTGTTTTCTAACCTAACGGGAACAGTAACAAATTTGGATCAGAGGGAGTAACAAAATGTTTGATGTGACCTTCGAGTAATTTAACTGCTCATAAAGTTTCAGAATGCCATCACTGGCTCTTACAGATGTACTGTTTTCTAACCTAACGGGAACAGTACTTTACTCGTTACTCCCTCCATTCCAATGAATAGGCACACGCGTATTTCAAGACCTGTCTTTGACCAAGAATTACTCCAGATATACTCCCTCCGATCCAAATTAGTTGACTTGGTTTTGTCTAGATTCGGATGTATCTAGTACTAAAACAAGTCTAGATACATTCGAATCTAGACAAATCTGAGTCAACTAATTTGGATAGGAGGGAGTACTAAGATTATTGGTATAAAATTAACATCATTAGAAAGTGTTTTTCAGTACAAATCAAGATATTGTTGCTCAAATTCTTACGGTCAAAGTTCGTCTTGGAATGCTTATTCCTAGGAACGGAGGTACTCCCTCCGATCCAAATTATTGTTCTCAGATTTGGCTAGATTCGGATGTATCTAGCACTAAAACATGACTAGATACATCCGAATCTAGACAAATGTGAGAACATTAATTTGGATCAGAGGTAGTAGTATGATTTATGGTGTCTACATTTTGGTTATGCTTATCACTTTTCTCTTCGTTGCTGCAGAGGTTGGGTGCTAGCACCGATAATGCATTGCTGCAATCGGCATCGTTTGGGCATACTGATGCCCCAAGGAAGAATATACCAGTCTTGAAAACACAGGGGCTTGTTGATCCCCACAATCATCATGGAACTAAAGATCAAGGGCCTTCAAAGCACCTTTAGTACTCAGATCAGTTGGCTTCTGTTCAAGATGGTCTCTTTATTAAACAATTGGTGAGACTACCATTGATTCTGTCACGTGCTTGCACTTTTCATGTGTATAGGGTATGAACAATTATGTTGGTGCCTTGGCGATATTGTTTTTCTCTTCTAATTGACATTGTGTTTTTTCGGTTTGTGCAACAAAATACTCTTACCATATAATTGGTATGGGCTCTAAGGTTACTTCTAGTAGTCTGACACTGGTTGCAGGTTGGGATATATTGTTATAAATTTATAATCACCTGTAGTGTCCGTACTTCATAGTAAAGCATCCGATGATCAGAGAACAATAAATAATTTGAAGTCCAAAAACTCTATTGCAGTTCAGCGAAGTCAAGGGACCAAATTTTAAATCCAGAATCCAAGAAACTAATAAAGACAAAGTGTGGAACTTAGAAATCAAAACAAAAAGGAGATTAGGCTTATTAGTGAGCTAACATGTTCCTTTACTTGGCTCATTCTATTCCTGATGCCATCTCTCCACTCTTACGGCTGTATAGTGGGGATTCTTTAGCCAACACCTTCGCATGAGTTAGCAAGGGTTTGCAGGGAAACAATCTCCTTTCAACTGTGCCTGAACCGATCTGCCCCATGACAGCATCTGCGACGAACTACTGTTGCGACAGATCCTGTGGGAAATGCAGAGGTGCTGCAGATCCCTATCTACAATGGGCAGGAGGACTTGACTGCTTGAGCATTTGCGAAGTGCATGGGGCAAGGTTTTCTGAGGCCATTACTAGTGGGACTCAAAACATGTTTCTTCGTCTGGAGATGGTGAGCTTATCAGAAGGGCACTCCAGCTGGAGACCGGCTAACAAATGCGGAAGCTTTTGTGTTCGACATCCAGTTGAACACGGCAGAATTCTGGAACTGCTTCCACAAGAAAAATTGCTGCACCAACAAAAGACCGGCTAAAATGGGTTCCACCTGAGCCAGGCTTTCTCAAGGTGAACACTGATGGAGCCTTCAATGATGAGTACCTGTTTCACTGCCCGAGATCCTGGTGGAGAAGTCCCAGCTGCCAGTTCTGTCTGCCTTGAACATGTGAGCATTGTGCTGTATACTGAAGCTGTGGAGCTCCCTTCTGCTGTGAGTAAATCTCAATGCTAAGTATGCCTCGTGTGGTCTTTTGAGACGGAACCAATAGTCCTGAAACAGGTGGTCTTGTCTTGTTCGCATGACTCATCAAGTGGTGGTGCTGTCTTCTAGGAGATCAAAGTCCAGCTGATTTTAGCTTCTATCGACCAGGGTTGTCTTTTATATTTGTTTCTTGTACTTATGCTGCCCATCATTTGGTGCTAGCATGGACCAGGAACTCACTGTCTTGCTAGGCTGGTCGCCATACTTCGAAATCACCATTTAAATTGAATTTATGGTTCCAGGTAAAACTGAGTTCAAAGCGTAAGCGAGAAAATGAATTGACCCACTTGGAACTGCTGTACTGTTGTACTGTGGAACAATATGTTGGCGGAAATATTTGCTTCGTCTTGCACTTCTCCAAAATAGTTGGTCAATACAAGTAGATTTTAATAACAAATACTTAACCTTTGGGCACAATGGTAATGAACAACGCAATATATACCCCAAAACATGTATTGGGTGAGCATTTATTATCATTTGAAGATTTCCTATTTGAGAAGTAATCCTTTTCTATATCTGCATTGGCATGGTTTACTGACTCACTCTGCGAATTGCAAGGTTTTAAGCATGATGGCACAATCATCTCATGGAACCTGATTGTGCCTTTATTTGCTCCAGCTGTATCATATTCATTATCCTTGTAACCTATTTTGGTGATGACACTGAGCTCACTCTTTTATGTTTTTTAAAGCATGATGGCATAATCATCTCATGGAACCTGACTGTCTTTATTTGCTCCAGCTGTATCATATTCTCAGTGTCCTTGTAACCTATTTTGGTGATGACTGGGCTCACTCTTCTATGTTTTTTTATTGTGTTGCAGGTCACTGAATATGGTTTCAACGGAGAATCCGGAGTGAACTTGTAAATTACTGTCAGGTTTTTAAGGTGTCCTCTTTATTGCATGAGGTGATTACTACCTATCAGAAAATATGGCTGATATGTTGATGAGAAATCAGTATAATTCAGTGGGGAAGAAATTGCTTTTCCATCTTAGTATGTGGATAATACTTTGAAACTTACTTGGGAATGGAAGTAACATATTTTGTGTTCTACATGACTGTACAATGTGAGACTTCATCTCAGCTCGTTGATTCAGGGTTCTTTGCCAACTAACAGCAATGACACTGTATTCTTTGAAAGTGGACTTATTGGAATAGCTGTAGCTTTAATTAGGGTTCAGCGCGGGCATGATGATGTATGCCCCCCCTTTCGGCATCTCACTGTGGGACCTCCCTCTGAACTTAGAATGACTCTTACTTGTAAGTCCACTCGAGTTGCTATTTGATATATATTGTAGTATAAGTTACTTGGGTCGGGTATCTCACCAAATATTTTTCTCACCAGATGCTCACAATCTGCAAGCAGAAAGCAGCATATTATTCAACTTAGATGGGCTTTAGTGTCAAATATGTTTGCCTCAGATCCCAACAAGGTTGATCAAGAGTGTGTTGGGAAGATATGATTTTGGTTAGTGAGGGCGTGTTTGGATGATTATTTTGACTGCTTCCGTCAATTTGCCTAATTATAATACAAATGATTTTTTGTTCCTGTTGAGAACGGATTCATCACCCATTCTCATAACCTGGGGCAGATGAAGATAAAAGATCACATCCCAGCAGTGTTCAAAAAAAGCCTAAGAGCAAGAAGCCTTGCCAGTTTCAGCTGATAAAATAGTCACTGCTGTAATATGGAGCCCTTGCTGTGGTGCTGCCATGAATTTGTGTTTGCTAGTTATATGGCTTAATTCTGTATAGCATCAACACACCTGCTCATACCATTATTACGACAACAGGCAATATGTTTGCTTTATTTATCTGCAGCAGTTGTGTACTGTTTTATTAGACCATCTGAAAGTCACTCAGCTGAGGACGGATGGTGTACTATACATTATTGTTATTGACCCTTGTAGTTTCTTAACTACTAGTTGTGCTGTCTGACCTCACCTCTGGTTTTCAGTTCATTTGATAAGGACAACGGTGAAATGTTTGCATCCAAAACTTCCTCATTTTAGATTCACAATTGTCTGTCTTACATTCTGATATTATGCTCGTTTCATCTGGGATGAATCCATTGAAGTCCATATCAACTTCAGAAAGTGTCTTTGGCTCCTGAGCACCAGTTACAAAGTGGATGCCATTGAGAACCAACTCCAGTCACAAGGTGAATTTTTAAAAAATATTTTTTGGAACTCACAAATATGATTTTGATTTTTTTAAATAACAAGAGCACTGGAGGTCGGGAGCCAGAAACCTCTACTCATACCAACTGGGCTTTGAATTTGTCCATGGGAGAAACCAACTTTATAACTGGAGTTGGTTCTCAATGGCATCCATTATTCAGAGATGACAAAATCCTTTGCAAAGCGTGCTTGCTCATGTTCACAAGGATGCAAAGAAGTATTAATCAAGTTGTGTTCTCTATGGTTACTCCAGTTCTTTGGTGAAGTCAATATTGTCCACAAACACCTGCAATGACAATTGGGCGAAGAGTTTTAGTCTGTGAACGGTTAGCAGGCAATTGTCTCTTGAAAGAAACAGAAGGTCTGAAGATAAGCATGATGGGAACAGGGGTGATACCGATTTCCACCCATCAGGGTCCAGGATGGCTGTGATCTTGGTGTTGATCCCTGGCAAGGGACCTGCCTCCCGCACCACCTTCCCTCCTGATAGCTTCACCACCTCGGCGGTCTTGTAGACATCATCGGTGCCTATGGCGATCTGCATAAAACACAGCACTGAAGTGGCTGAGGGCGGCCATTTTGAGTCGATCCATAAGCAATAGACTCTACCTGACCATAGGCGTTGCCCTTGTCATATTCAGTGACACCGTAGTTGTAGGTGAGCTCCAGAACCGCGTTCTTGTCTTCAGGTCCGTACCCCATCATCGCTACCGTGTACTGCACAAGAACTTGTTGAATATTTTTAATGCATGGCACAGGACGAAAGATTGTTAGTACAAGATGCACTTGGAAGATTATTGTTCACCTTGTATTCAGGGTTGTCTCGCTTCCGCAGCAGCTCCATGCCACAAGCCTACAGTTTGGCGACAGGAAGAGTCACTGTGATGACCACCGAGACAGATCGAATAGGCCGAGTAACTGTCATGAGCTGCATACCTTCTCATAGAAGCTTATGGCTCGGTCGAGATCGCCGACCCGAAGCATCACCTGGCACAGTGGCTCCGGTGTCCCTGGCCTCTCAAGGATCTCAAACTTGTAGCCGTCGGGGTCCTCGACGAACGCGATGACGGTCTTGCCACCCTTGACGGGGCCTGGTTCCCTGGTCACCTTGCCACCCTTTGCTCTTATGAGTTCGACCGTCTTTGACACCTGTCGTCGTGATAAACCATCAAATTAGTTCAACGCACATTCATCAGAATGGGTCTTTGAACTGGCGTCCTACATCATCGGTTGCGATGCCAAAATGACCGAACCCTGATCCGATATCGTACTTGTCGACCCCGTAGTCTGCATACGAAGAATCGTCCATCAGCAACGGCGAGACTATGAAGAAAAATGTGTGTACAGTAGTAATACGACGTGTAAGTAACGTGAGTACTGACTGTAGGTGAGCTCGACGACGAATTGGGAGTCCTCCGGGCCGTATCCGAGGAAAGCGTTGGTGTACTTCTCTTCGGGTATGTCGCGCTTCCTCAGCAGCTTCATGCCCAGGCATTCGGTGTAGAACCTGCATCGGCCAGGAGGAGCTCGTCAGAGGTGTCTCTGCTCAAGATAACAGCGGTGCCGGTGTTTCAGAAGGAGAAAATGTTACCGACTTGATCGTTCTGTCGATGTCGCCGACGCGGTAGACGACGTGGAGGAGTCTCCTGTTGTCCTTCTTCGCCCACGCGAAGGCCTCATCCTTGCTGACGAACGAGGTGGCCGCGGCCTGCGCGGCGTCCGCGGAGGCACGGAGCTTCGGCGCGCCAGTCGTGCTCCTGCTGCTAAGCCTGATCGGCTCCGACTGCAGCGCTGTTCCGAGAAGCAACACACGTAATCAACCGAATGAAATGCAAGAGAAATGCTCGTTCTTTCCTTTTTCTCGCTTTTATTATCGGTTGACGTGGAGAAAGGTATTAACATCATGTTTACCTGCACCGGCGGCAGCGGTGGAGAGGAGCAACGACCTCCTGGGGACAGCGGCGGCCGGGGTGGCGCAGGCGACGGCGCCACGGCCGACAGCCATGGGAAGAGCCCTCATCTTGGCCTTATGTTTTGGTTGGCAGGGCTTTCTCGTGCTATCCTTAATTCCTGCCTGCTTCGCGTTTGTAACCCCGCAAATGGAGCCAATGCCCTCCCGGGCAGATCTTCTCATCTCTCCCTACTTTTGCTAAACTATCCGGTTCCTATTACTCCCTCAGATCTAAATTAATTGACTCGGATTTATCTAGATTCGAATATATCTAGACATATTTTAGTACTAGATACATCCATATCTAAATAAATCCAAGTCAATTAATTTGGATCGGTGGGAGTAGTACATTTTATCTTATGTATTGTTGAATGTGCAAACTAGGCTATAAGTGTGCGAAAATCACTGTCACGTCCAAAGCCGCGTCTTCTTGCTTACTTCTCTTGTACTCCTTCCGTTTCAAAATATAAGATGTTTTAGCTTTGTGAAAGGAGTACATCTAGACCACTTTTAGTGTCTAGGTTCACTCCAAATCTAGATAAACCTAGACACTAAAAGAGGTCTAGATACACTTTATTCATAAAGCTAAAACGTCTTATATTTTGAAACGGAGGGAGTATTCGTTAGGATATTCGTTGGGATCGAAGGGGATTATTCTAATTCCCGCAAAATTTCTGTAGTCCGTTTACTGCACGGTGTTTTGCCGGGATAATCTCGGGATATCTCCACAAATCTTTCTTGTTTTTGTCTAGATTAAAAACTCTTCTCCATACTAGAGTATTTTTGGGAAGAGTATTTACGGATATTGAGCAGTACTGGGTAAACACCAAATCCCAGCATATCTCAAAAACTCTAGTGGGCAAAAACACGAGAGTAGTAAACAGTACCTTAGGGATGAAATTTGACTCCCCTCAGGAGTTGGGTCAAAGTTACCCACTCATGAATGTAAGAGTTGAAAGCTAAACTCTCGTAATATTGGACGGACGAAAATGGACATTCTCACCTGATCTCTACCATTTTGTCCATTTCCCGGTAAGCATGTAACATTTTACATAAACGTTGAAACAACTTTTTGACATTAGATAAATCTAGAGGACCAAATCAATACAAATGACAAGAAAATATACAAGGTTTAAACTAAAAATCCAAAGGGCCAAATCAATACGATTGACAAGAAAATATATAGGTTTAACAACAAATGTGATTGCGAACACATTGCCCTAGCAAAGTCTACAGCTCATGCCGCACACACAGAGAAAGACGCTGGCTCCACTGCCAGAAGTTGAGGAGCAACAGATTTGCACACTTGCAATCCACTTACCCTTTCTTCACTAGAACTCTAGCCTAGCAGCTAGAACTTTAGATATCACATAGAAAACATGGTTAGCTGGTTTGTAAGGATGAAAGCAGTTAAACTAGCCAAAAAGATAGTATTAAATAATTACTAGATGTCAGATTCAAACTATTTGTTGCATGACTTAAATCATTCGCAGATATAAATACAATAAAATATTAACGAAATTATTATAGCAGGGTGTTAAGTACCATCACTAGCAAAAAGGTATCATACATACATGTTATATAATTTATAACATGACAAGTAACTGGCACGGTAACACATCAAGAGCTTGGACTTTAACCTTTCTTGACATAAAATTGTCAGTGTTGACGGCTTTATGAGCAGTTTCATGGAACGGACGAGCGCTAAGGAAAAATAATATCGATGAGTTAGCGTTGCAAAATAGAAGACCTAAAATGGACACAAACTATACAGACAGAGCGACAATATCATGTAGGAACAAATAGCGAGCAACTAATGTTGTAGTTTAGGATCAACCGGATGTCGATGCACATTGCATGATTATACGATTAGTGTGATGATAGCTAAAATAAAATAATAGAGAACATCTAATGATGTGCACAAGACCAACCATATGCGGATAAACGAAGTGGCAAAAGAAGGCATGAAATAATAGCGATGTAACACCCCTGAGATCAGGGCAAGACAAATCTAAGACCTTCGAATGACATAATCCTAACTTTGAGCTCGAGACCTTACAATGAGAGAACCAGGAACACAACAGTGACCCTACAAGCAGAGGGCAGTAACCAACATCGATTAAATAACAGAAGTTACAAATTATGCTATTAAACATAACAAACGTAACAAAAGGCCTAAGATGCCTGAAGCATAACCGTGACATTCGAGTCCATACATTCTAGGCTGCCGCCTGCGAAACTCAAGCTACTCGTCGATGTCGATGGCGTATAAAACTCAGCTTCAATGAAAACATACTCTACTGCAGAAATATTAATGAAACAAGGTTGAGTATAAAATGTACTCCGCACGACTTAGATAGCCTAGTAGCTACATACTAAGGTCAGAAAAGCTTTATTTTTTGCGATAAAGAAAAGCTTCTTTTGGAGTTACTTTTGCATAAAGCAATATTTTTTATAAAACCAGGTAGAAAGAGAGGCCCGTCTACTCAGAACATTTAAAAAGGGATAAGAAAACGATATCACTAGCTCTACTAATTATCTTTTCATATCCACCAAATCATCATCAACTGAAACTGACCACAAGGATCACCTCCTCTATCAACCTGGGGAAGCATCGTTAACCACACTTTAGTTGCCAAGTTTTATGATTATGTTAATATTTGTCTATGATCTTAAAATTTGTCCCCAATTTGTTCTGCAGGCATGTACAACTTTACGCACACGTGCTGACCGACTGTTAAAGCCACAATTGATTAGCACGCTTTCGGTTTCTCTTACTTTTGCGTAATCCACGATTCACTTAGGAAAGGGCTCCCCATATGCTATAGTTGGTCGCACTTAGCTTGGTCCCAGTCTCTGTGTACCGAGGATCCTTAGTGAAGTCTTGCATAACCCTTCACCCCCGCCATGCACTATATGCAAACCAATTGTGAGGACCGGAATTTAACTTCGAGACCCCGCGTTGTACCTTTGTCAATCCCAAGATCAATTATTGATAACACAATGAAATTATATCATTGCATACTGTTCAAAAGTAATTTATTACAAAGTCTGGATAACAATATAGTAAGATGTCTAGCGACATTTATTACATCTAGAGAACACAACAGAAATATAAAGCGCGTAGTGACTCCATCTCAGCCATAGACAATCGATGTAGTCCACGAGGCCTCACTCATCAGCATCATCATAGTAGTCATAATCATCTCCTTCTCCATAGTACTCTGAAGTATCAACAAAAGCATTGCCATGAGTACATGACGTACTCAACATACCCCTTATGCAAAACCTATAATATCTACATGTGGCTTCAAGGAAGGTTGTATGGTTCTTTTGCATAAAGGAAATTTTATTTGCAATATGGTAATAGTTTTGATAAAGCGGTGTTGGATGAAAACATATTTATCATCAATGTGGTATATCTCATCAACGTGATTGTCCACGACAACTCACGCAGTTCATAGATTTCTGGATAAGGATATGGGCAAAGAGGGAAGTAGCAAGACAGGTTTCCGTATGTAAAGAAAGATTCACGCGTCGTCTTTGACCGTGGACATGACTATTCGAATAGTTTTAACTCTGTAGAGGTTGTGCATTCCCACATTACACAATCTTGTCTTGATGCCCACCAGTCATTGCTGGTTTAGTACACACCAATTGGTATACTGATAGATGGATTGTGACGAGGTATTTTAGTTAGATCCCCTAAAGATGTGACGAGACCACCGGGTATGGCGCACGGAATTGAGAGTATGTCTCAAACCGGTTCCCCATCTGTGCCGAAGGCTCCCCCGCAGGCAGACACCTCATCAGCGGTACAGCGACATCGACACCTAAGGCTGACTAACCCACTTGACCAAGCATGTGCCCATTATATCATGTGGTTGTACGATTGTCACAATCTTCAAATCCAAGAATTATTAGGCCCTCATACGGCACGGACGATGGATTGCCTCCTCCAACTAGTGAAGGGTAGCCAATCGCTCCTTCCTTTGATCCAGCTGCCACCCGCGCTAGTTTTTAGACAGTAAGTTTCAGTCAGAGTAGAATAGAGTAGAGGAAGCAACAACGGCTAGCTCACCGAGTGCATCAAGTTTCAAAAGGGGTGTATGTGACCCGAAGATCATCCAATTCATATGAAGAGAAAAGATCAGGGATCCTAAATATTACTGAGCATGGCTAAGCAATTCTACTCTAATAGGATTACTATATAGTATCTACTCACGGTATTGTGTGGCGACAAGTGGATTAAGATATGTGTATAACAAAAAAATAGCAAATATTTGTAAAAGACATAGAATGCACTTTATAAAACATGGGATAAGATATGGTAAGGGACATGCCTTCGTTGTTGAACTCCTGCTCTTCACCTTCTTAGTCGCGATCGTACCCCTCTCCGCTCCCTAATCGTAGTACCGCAACAATAACAATTCCAAATGAGTAACATAAACACCACGAATAAGATTCAAAAGAAAGTGTCGAATAAGACCCAAATAAAGGCTAGCAAGGTTTAGATGGTTGGAGATAAATTAGGCAGTCACCGTTCTTGACTAGTAATAATACATATTAGAAAAATAATATGGTTTGTTATAGCCACTATAGGTGGCATATATATAATATGTAATGCACAACCACGCTATATGCTAGTAAGTTCATATATTTAAGTAAACGTGTGATAATAAGACATGCAAGAGACTAATGTGATCATGCACGCATACAACACTATATCACATGAGCTAAACATACACATGTATGCATGCAGAATCTGAGATGAGTGTATCTGAAGCATGCGAGGATGAGCAACATCTATTATTCCATGGTCATGCATTTAGCAAGTAGTACTCACAATAGCATAATATTTAAATGCAACAAATAACAATGTTACCGTGCATACTACCATACCGTGGAGATACAAGAAAACATGATAATCTTCTAAGCAACAAATCAATAGCTGTATTAGTATAATCTTATTCTCACAACAACAAATCTAACGGTGCATGAACAAAAAAAACAGATCAGAAAATCTTGTAGAAAAATACCAAATGGTAGTAAGATTATAAACAACAACTACTGAAATTCTATGACAAAATCCTATCATTCAAATAATTCTACAACATCTATAAGGAAGATATACACCATATGCATCTAGTCTAGTATAGATGCTCTGGAAAAAAATCTAACTTGTAGACTACTGTAACTTCATCGTATAGTAAATACTAGGAAAAATATGCATACAAGTATGATTTCAAAATCTACCTAATAATTAAGAAAACTAGCACCACTGATAGGTTTCTAAGATCACTAGGCAGCTTACTGGAGTTGGGATCAAGTTGGAACAAGGGGTGCGCGTTAGTCTAATGTAGCATCCCAATTGTCTAACAATTCTAATGCTACTTGTCCTAGTAAGATATTGGCTACTTTATATATATTATTGTTGCATCATAATGATATCATGCTCATGTCATCATGCCACCTTGCATTTGAGCATCATATAAAACTCCTTTTATTTTGGTTCTTCTATCACATGCATTATTAATTGTATTTGCCTCTTGATATTGTATTTGGTTATTGATATATTGTTTAAATGCCCAAGTTGAGTTGGGGGCATATCTTTTATTTCCATTCCACCACCTTTCTTTCTATCACTTTATAATTCCACCATCCTACTAGATCATGAGCTTGTTGTTTTTATTTGGGGTTTTATTTAGCTCATGGGCAATAGGGTGGATCTAGTCCCTTAATTCTTTTGCATGGTTTATTCCACTTCTTGGAAATGCAAGAGATTAATGCCATCATATTAATATTGTTTTCACAAAATAATTCATGGCATTATTATTTTGCATGGGTCATGCACCATTCTTCACCACCTTTTTGCTCCTTTGGTTTTCCTTTATTTTAAGTGGATCTTTACTTCATGGGTCATCTTTTTCCTTCCCCCATTCCAAATCCTCATCTATATCTATTTCTTTTATTTTATTTTTCTCTCATGCATGAACCACATGAGGCTTATGCCACCATTCTTTTCTTTTTCTTTGTCTGGGAATTCTTTTCACCTCCACCCCATGATAATTCTAGCCTCCACCATGCTCCACTTGGGATGATCTTACCACATTCCTTTCTTTTATTTTTTCTCTTTATCTACATGTATGACCACATGAGCCTTATTCCACCTAATTCTTTTCTTCTTCTTTCTTCTAGCTTCTTCTCTACTTTAGTCCATGCAAGATCAAGCCTTTCTAGTTCTTATTGGATTGGCCTCTTACACAAAATTTACAACATATATACTTAAAAATAATCAAACCTATTTGATCTATTTTCTTCTCATAACCCTAATTTCTACTAACCCTCTCTCTCTCTCTCTCTCTCTCTCTAGCTTGGCCTCCATTGCCAAGCCCCTCTCTCTTCCTGGCCCACACCCAGCCACCCTAGCCCTAGCCCAAACCCTAACCCTAGCCATATCTAACCTAGCCCGAGCTAGCTCCTCCCTCTCTTCTCTCTCCCTCGTGCCAGCCCCACCCTGCAGCAGCGCCGTACCAGCCCCACCTGCAGCCTCCCTGCCGTGCCCTACCAGCCCCAGGACAAGCCCAGCCCGGCCGAGCACGTGCTCGAGGAGAAAAGGGCAAAGCCCGAGCTCCTTTTTACCTGCCGTGCCTACCCGCCTCTCCTCTTTCTCCCTCTCACTTTCCCCTCCTCCTCACGTCTCTGGCCTCGCCCAGATCCACCCTGGGACACCCTCCTCCTTCCCCTTCTTCCTCTCTGTCCACCAACAGCCGCCGCCGGTCGCCGCCAGGTACCACCCCGCCCCGACGATCCAGCCGAGCAGCGCGACCGTGAAGTGGCGGAGAAGATCAAGCACGGCCCCTGCGACGCACCGTGCATGCAGACGTGGACGAGAAGCTCCACCGCGTCGCCAGTACCTCGCCGTCCCCGAAACCCTAGCACGCCGGTGCGTCTGCATCCCCGACGATCCGCCGCTCCTCGCGCCGATCCAAGCCCACCAACGAGCCCGCGGTGAGCATCTCCATCTCCCTGACAACCTCCGCCTCACCGTCCCGCTATAGCCTCGCCGTGCGTTTCGTCGAGCAGCCTCCGCGCGCCAGGGCTCGCCGGTGTCTGCAGCTTTCCCGCGCCTCGCTCGCCCTATCTAGCCCGCGCCCTCCTCCCAGTCAGCTCCCCTAGCACTACCGCACCGGCTCGCACCCCCGGGAGCGCACGCCGTGTCCCAGGTTCGAGTCCTCGCTCGCGCCGCGCCCGCGTTTCCTCGCCAGACGCGAGGAGAAGATAAACAGTACGCCGGGGTCATGGTCATCTTGCAAAAATCCCCCCACCTTTTTAATTCTTGCAACCCGCGCTGCTAGTGCCCCACCAGTCAGCCGCGCTAGAACTCTTGCAGAAAACCCCTCCGTTTTTCTCTGACGCAACCCGCGGTCCAGCTGGCGCCCCACCAGTCAGCCGCTGGAAGCTTTCCCACTGGCACGTGGCCCCTTCCGCCGCTGGCCCGCCTGTCAGCCGCTGTGGGTAAACCAGACCCGCGTGCAAAACGTGTTTTCGCGCGCGTGTGGCCCCAGTCCGCTGTGTCCCCACCTGTCAGTGCCTGTGTGTAGATTTGCCTGGGTGTAAAAGAAAATTTCCTGAGTCTGTTTTATTTCAAATCTTTTTCAAATTATTTTAAATTCAAATTCTTTTCAGATTCAAATAATTTTTAAAATACAAATCCAAATAATACAAATAATATATGTTTTGGAATCAGAAAAATGAGAGGAATTCAAATATGCCCTTCAAATTATATTTTGCACACTTTAAATTTCGAGTTAATCAAAGTTACAAGAAAATGCCCTTTTCCTTATTTAATTAATAACTTTTGTTTTATAACTCCAAATTTGACAAATGATATGTCTAAATCGATTAGCGCGACGAGCCCGTTCTATTTATGCAATCCTTGTTCTGAATTGAAGCATGCATCATGTCAACTTTTAAATTCTGAACTGTTTATGACAATAAAACTTGGGCAAATAAATAATAAAGTGCTTTATTTATAGTATCCACACCTCACCTTTGCCATGCTACTTAAATGCCATGCAAATTGTGCATCATTCATCATGGCATGCTTGGTTGCTTGTTGCATTTCAATTTATATGCTTGCGCACTTTATTTATGTTGGCCCTTGTTTGTTTGGTTCTTTTTCGAATAGACGCCCAGCAGGAGAATTACCAGGAATCACAGGAGTATTACCCAGATCCATCTCTCGCTTCAACTGAACTGTCAGGCAAGCACTACCACATGCTTGCATACATACAGTACCTATTGCCTCTATCTTATTCTTGCATCATTGAGTCGCGATTGCATTAAGTTGAATCCCAAGTACTGCATAGCCTTTACTTTTAAACCACATTAAGCCTGTTCCGATCCCATGAGCCATTACTACAGGAGTTGTTTGAGCCATGCGAGTCGTAGAAAAGCATGAGTAGGGTATGTGAGTGTCTGATGGATAACGAGGTACCTAAACAACATAACCTGAGTAGTAATGGGACAACTAATGAAAGAGGCACCGGTGAGCAATATCTGCTATTTGGTTTTTCATGCTCACTTGTGTCCCGTAGGACCCCGAGTACTTGATTCCTGTTCCTTGACTATTCGCACTATCCACATTCGGGAGGCCTTATGGACCCCCCTGAGCCAGAGCTTGATTCATTCTTATTTCTTGGGGCCACAATTAGTTTGGGGCTTTATTACTATTCTGTACTTATGCCGTGTTACTGCTTTATTTAAGATTGTGCGAGGAGCACCTGTACTGTTTTGGATCGTGACACGTTTTCGCTGTATCGACAAGCCCAGTCACATTTTCGGGTTCCCAGTCGTTTACCGCCGTCCACACAAACCTTGGGTCCGTCTCGGAGCCGGCCAACTTCGTGGCGGGTAGCTTAATGGGGTGGCCCCCTGAAACATTTCTGAATCCTGTGATTGCTTTGTCGTGAATGCCTCGTTGGGTTTTGATTTGGTTTTTCCGAGGTTGATCGAGTGTGTGTTGCTATTCGTGCACCCCTGCAGGGTAAATCTTTCTGAAAGCCGTGTCCGCGGTTATGGACGACTTGGAGCACAGTTTCTCGATCATAGACAATTTTAACTAAAATACCGCTTTTAAATTGACTAAGTACTTGACTAGTAAATAGAGCAACCCTCATGGAATGGTTAATAAAACTGCAAACGGATGATGGGGGTTGTTCGTCCGCTTCCTCGTTGGTAAGCGAGGAGGAGGATGGATCTGTTAATTATACTGTTATAACTGTTGTTCTTAATTCACGGACTTCCGTCTATCATTGGTTAGGCGGAAGGTTAGCGAATCTCTATAGAGTTGTTAGGTATTATCTTTAGCTGCAATTGCGTCACCCCAGGTTGTGTCCCCTTTAGTGGCATTAAGACTTGCTGAGTACCCCTAGGGTCTCACACGATAAATTGTTTGATTCAGATGAACAGGTGTACCCGCAAGATGGATACTGGGTGGAAGAGACAGATGATGTTGGCAACGATCATTCGGTGTAGAGATTCCGGGAACGGGGATCCGTGTGATCTGTGGGCGGGATGTGTTTATTTATGGGGCATCTTATGCCAATTTGCTTCTTATCCGTACTCGGATCTTGTTTTTCGCTTCCGCCTGATACTCTGATGTGTGATGTATGAGGAGCTATTCTAAATTATCATATCTATCTAGGATGTTTGGATCTTGCCGTATGGCGTTGCACTATTTCTATTTTTTTAGATGGAATGGCTCTGATGTACTGTTGTATGTGGCTTGCATACATACTCAGTTGTGTATGTAGTTGATCTCTTCGCCTGCCGATTACGCCGCTCGTTCTTGTCCCGTTGTCTGAAAGTGGTTAGGACGGCCGAAAGGTCTACCGTGAGTGGCCCTGAGCCCCACCGTACTATTTTAACCACTTTCGTTCATCCAAGCATTAACTAAGAGCGCAATTCACCGAGGTAGTTACATCTAACATACTGACGCCATGGACGCCATTCGGTTCACTGGCCGCGCGACAAACTACAAAGCTACTGCCAGGGATCGTGTCTAGTAGATAGGCATTTGTGCAACTAGAGTGTGGGTACAAGGATTTCTCACAAAGCTCACCAAGTACGACGGAATTGAGCAGAGCTGAAGGAGTGGCGTGGTAGGTTTGTGAACGATCAGCAACTCGAGCGTCTGCTTCCGGGGATCAGCCCTTCTCCTCCTTGTCATTCTAGTGGCGTGGTCGTTGGATCCCTCGTAGCCGGAGCTGCCAGAAAGGCGAGCGACGCCTTGGTGCAGCTCTCTCCCGAGCTTGAGTCGTGCTGAGAGCCTAGGCTCATATGGTGGGTAGGGAAATAGGAAACACCGAGATATGTATGGGGCTTAATACTCGATAGTGTGATGAGTGCAGTTTGTGGTGCACTTTATGGCGTTAATGGCAGGCGTTTTAGTCTGGCTTTTCACCTCGTGCGCATGCGAGAAGACGAAAAAACCGTGCAGCGGCTTCACTCACCGGGCGTGTTGGGATGGACGGGTTGGTCTAATGCCGTCGCTGGATCTGATTTGTCTCGGTTGTACTTAGTGAGTTGGGTTCACCCATCGATAATGAAAATTTGAGAGGAGAGAGAATAGAATGGGTGTCACATTTCACATTTCACATATACGTATATGGTACAGTAGTGTTAGAGACTTGCACGTGCATGATGTGGACCAATCCTTAATGAGATTTTTTTAATAAAAAATTAAATAAGAAACAAATTGGCAATTTAAAAGAAGATTCAAATAACGGTACAAAGGTACTTTGAGAAAATATTTCCCTTCTTATATATGTCTAATTAATTCCAATATAGTTGGAGTTGATTTAAAAAACACAAAACAAAATATTATTTTATTTTATTTTGCTGCAACATCCTTTGAAAAATAAAAAACTCAACCGTGAAAATCAGGATGTTACAATTCTACCCAGCTTATAAGGAATCTCGACCCGAAGATTTGGCCTAAGAAAAAAGATTTGAAAACTCCGCACGAAGGACATCCTCTCGTTCCTATGTTGCTTCTATTCGTTATGATTGGTCCACTGAACCTTGCACAACTTGATCACATTTCTTCTAGTGGACCTTAACTGCTCATCGAGAATTTTAACTGGGTACTCCTCATAAGTCAAGTCATCTTGAACTTCTACGGCATCCAAAGAAGTTTTCCGAGCCTCTTCCTCATGCTTATCAAAATATTTCTTCAGTTGAGACACGTGGAACACGTTATGCACCTTGGACAGTTTCTCGGGTAATGTCAACTCATAAGCAACTTCGCCACGCCTGGCAGTAATTGTAAACGGTCCAATATATTGGGTGCCAACTTTCCCTTTAGTCCAAAACGGCGCATCCTGCGAAGTGGGGTACCTTCAGGTATACATCACCCCTTCTTAAAAGCTAAATCATAAAAACGTTATCGGCATATACTTTCTGTCTAGATTGGGCGATCCGCGGCCTTTCTTAAATCATCTTTACTTGCTTTTCTGCCTCCTCAAGGGTGTCGGGTCCAAAAACTTGATTTTCTCCCACTTCATGCCAATTTAGTGGTGTGCAACACTTTCATCCATATAAGAATTCAAATGGATACATCTGTAAGATTTTCTGAAAGCTATTGTTGTAAGAGAACTCGGGTCCATACAAGAATTCAAGTGGAGACATCTGTAAGCTTTTTTGAAAGCTATTGTTGTAAGAGAACTCAGCGCATGGAAGACTCTTGTCCCAAGTGTGCTTGCAAGTCAAAGCACATGTCCGAAGCATGTCTTCCAATATCTGGTTCACCCGCTCAGTCTGTCCATCAGTCTATGGATGGTAAGCAGTACTAAAATTCAACTGTGTGCCTAAGACTTCATGAATCCTATTCCAGAACCTTGATGTGAATTGAGTGCCTCGATCAGACACAATCTTCTTTGGAACTCCATGTAGGCAAACAATTCTAGCCATATATAACTCAACCAATTTCTCCCCATTATAAGAAGTCTTTAGTGGAATAAAGTGATCTTACTTGGTCAATCGATCTATGATAACCAAATAGAGTCATATCCCGATGATATCCTCGGAAGACCTGTGATGAAGTCCATCCCGATTTCTTCCCATTTCCACTTAGGAACTTTAAGTGGTCGAAGTAGTCCCGTAGGCTTATGATGCTTGGCCTTGACTCTTCGACATACATCACAGCGAGATACATACTCCGCAATTTCACGTTTCGTGCTAGACCACCAAAAACTATCTCGGAGATCATGGTACATCTTTGTACTACCCAGGTGTATGGAGTATGATGAATCATGCGCCTCTTTCATGATTGAGTACTTGAGTTCTTTTTGATTTGGCACCAATAAACATTCCTGAAACCAAATATTTTCCTTTTTATCCTCCTTGTAGTCAGGTGCTTCTCCTAACTTGATGCTTGGCCTTGACTCTTCAACATACATCACAGCGAGATACATACTCCGCAATTTCACGTTTCATGCTAGACCACCAAAAACTATCTCAGAGATCATGGTACATCTTTGTACTACCCAGGTGTATGGAGTATGATGAATCATGCGCCTCTTTCATGATTGAGTACTTGAGTTCTTTTTGATCTGGCACCAATAAACATTCCTGAAACCAAATATTTCCCTTTTTATCCTCCTTGTAGTCAGGTGCTTCTCCTAACTTGATCTTTGAGTGAATCTCTTCGATTCCCTTGTCTTTCTTATGACCTTCTCTTATTTGATCTTTTAGAGTGTACTTGACTACAAACACATCCTCATTCTCAGCAAGACTCACATTTAGGTTTAACTTCATGAATTCCTCATGCAGTTCTAGTTGAACTTCTGGAATCATAAGATTATTGCAGTAAACCTTTCTACTCAACGCATCATCCACGACATTGGCTTTACCAGGATGATAATTTACACAAATATTGTAGTCCTTAATTAATTCCAGCCATCTCCTCTGTCTAAGATTCTAATCTGGATGGGTGAAAATATACTTCAGGATCTTATGATATGTATATATCTCACATCGGTTACCAATAAGGTAGTGTCGCTAGATCTTGAAAGAATGTACTACGACAGCCAATTCCAAATCATGTGTGGGATAGTTCACTTCATGTGGACATAGTTGTCTTGATGCATATGCTACGACCTTGCCTTGTTGCATGAGAACACAACCCAAACCTTGTTTGGAAGTATCATAATAAACTTCAAAATCCTTCTGAATATCTAAAAAAATTAGCACTGGAGCAGAAGTCAGTTTCCTTTTGAGTTCTTGGAAACTGGTCTCACACGCTGGTGTCCACTCAAACTTGTTCTCTTCTTTATCAACTGTGTCATCGGTCTCACAATTCTTGAGAAATCCTCGATGAAGTGACAATAATATCCTGCTAGTCCGAGGAAGCTGCGATCTCTGACACATTCTTTGGTTGTTTCTAGCTAAGTACTAACTCCACTGCCTCCTTCGGCTGATATGACATGACCAATAAAATCTACTTGCTTCAACCAAAACTCACACTTGCTAAACTTGGAATATAGTTGATGTTCTTTAAGCCTTTACAGAACAATCCGTAAATGTTTCTCGTGCTCTTCTTCATTACAGGAGTAAATCAGTACATCATCAATGAACACAACGACAAATTTATCCAAGCAATCCATGAAAACTTTGTTCATGAGATTCATGAAGTAAGCTGGTGCATTTGTGAGTCCAAATGACATTACTAGAAACTCATACATGCCATAACAAGTAACAAAAGCTATTTTTGGTTTATCTTCCGGTCGGATCTTTAACTGATGGTATCCTGACCTGAGATCTATCTTTGAGAAAACAGAATCTCCTTTCAACTGATCAAACAAATCATCGATTCTCGGCAAAGGGTATTTGTTTTTGATGGTTACTTTATTCAGAGCACGGTAGTCCACACACATGTGCATGGAACCATCCTTCTTCTTTATAAACAACACTGGTGCTCCCCAAGGCGAGGTGCTCGGTATAATGTATCCCTTCTCTAAGAGCTCTTGGATTTGCTTCTTCATCCCAGCCAGCTCATTTGCTGGAATTCTATATGGTCTTTTTGCAATAGGGGCAGTGCCTAGCACTAACTGAATGGCAAACTCTATCTCATGATCTAGTGGAAGACCTGGTAACTCCTCTAGAAAAACATCCGGGTATTCTTAACCACCCTAACATCTGGCACAACCATCTCCTTCAAGTTGTTCAACAAACTTTATACTGTGGTTTTTGATGCTAACTCAGGCTTGTAATTCACCACAATTTCTTTAGTACTGGTTAATGATACGGCTCTAAGGCCACAATCTATCATATCTTTGTGTTTCTCTAACCAGTTCATGCCTAGAATGACATCTAACCCTTTAGAGTCTAACACTATGAGGTTTGCTAGAAACTCTACTCCCTCGATCGATATGATCACTTTAGGGCACTTTAAACCCGACATAAGAATTCCCGCAGGTGATTGTACTGCTATTGACCGACTCATAACCTCAGTTTTCAAATGGTGTTTTCAGCAAATTTCTTGGAAAAAAAGAATGTGAAGATCCAGAATAAAAAATTACTGAACCATAACATGAGGTGATTCGGAAGATACTAAGAACAACACCTGAGGCTTCATTAGCTTGTTCGGCCATGACATGGTTGACTTGACCATGACCTGGTTGTCCCGAGGTATTAGATGTGCCTCCTGGTGTAGGTAGTATGTCTTGCCCACGTCCCATTATTGGTGTCTTGGCAGCAGAACCCAAACTAAACTTCACTGGTGTCGGCCCCATGTTCTTCTTATTCAGGCATGCAGCAAAAAAGTGTCCCTCTACGCCACAGCTGTAGCATGCCTTCGCAGTAGTGTTGGCATGGGTGTCCTCTGACTTCAGCTCTTGGAGTACGGTAGGGATTGTGCTGAAAGTTATGACTAGGCTTTGCTGGCTTGACAGTTACTCCACGATAACCCGAGTGGTTATTGTTCTTCTGGCGTGAGCTTCCTGCTCCATGATGACCCTATGGTGCTTTGTGCTTGTGGTGTTCCTCTAGCTCTCTCTTTGAGTTCTCTTGCAGAATAACCTTGTTTACTTGGCTCTAGAAATTTGGAAGATCATGGGATACCAACCTATCCTTCAGACCTAGGTTCAATCCCCTCAGGAACCTAGCCGTCTTGTCTGCCTCAGTAGGGAAATCTGCTTTCCCATAGCGTGACAACTGAGTGAAACAATTCCAATATTCCGAGACTAACATCTTTCCTTGGACTAGAGCTCGAAATTCATCTGTCTTCAACTCCATTAGACCAACAGGAATGTGTGTAGTGCGAAAAGCTTCTGAAAATTCATTCTAGGTTATTGTCTCAGCATCATCATGTGAATCATAAAAGCTCTCCCACAAATCTGCAGCTACACCCTTGAGTTGGTGCACCGAAAACTTCACATGTTCATCAACATTGACCAAATTGATCTTCCTACGAATGTCCTTCAGCCAATAATCAACTTCTATAGGGTCCGCTGATCCTACAAAAGTAGTTGGCTTGGTCCTCATGAACTCAGCTAACTTGGACTGTGGTGGAGGATGATTGCCTTGATTCTAATTCAAGGTTTTGGTTTCGATTCTGATTCGCTATGTTGGTGGCCATCTACTGCCGTAATTATGTCTGCATCAACATTACTTGCACCATCTTAGGTGGCGGCGGCGGTGGTGGCTATTGTCCCTCATCGTCAATATTGGTATTAGTGTCATGTACTTCACCCTCAATAAAATTCTCCTCGAACGCCGGTCCACGACCGCGTCTACGTCCGCGTCCTCCGCGACCATGATCTCGGTTTGTCCCTCAAGGTTAGAATAGATGAGAGGGAAGTAAACTACCCTAAAACCAAACTTGCACGTACAAATAACTGAAACATCAAAGAAATCCAAACGAGAGAACCAATTTTTTCTGAAAATCTCACACACGAAAGGTTTAGGATGGAGTAGTAGCTATACCACATATAATGGATCGGTCTAGTCCACTGACACACATGCAAATATATAAGAGAAAAATACCTAACGTGTTTGCTCACTTATTTAATATTAAACTAAGCATAAGTCTTTATCTCTGATGGTCACTAGTACTGTAACTACCTTGGTGAATTACGCTCTTAGTTAATGCCTGGTTGAACGAAAGTGGTTAAAATAGTACGGTGGGGCCCAGGGCCACTCACGGTAGACCTTTTGGCCGTCCTAACCACTTTCATACAACGGGACAAGAACGAGCGACGTAATCGGCAGGCGAAGGGATCAACTACATACACAAATGAGTATGTATGCAAGCCACATACAACAGTTCTCAGAGCCATTCCATCTAAAAGAAATAGAAATATTGCAACGCCATACGGGAAGATCCAAATGTCCTAGATAGATATAATAATTTAGGATAGCTCCTCATACATCACACATTAGAGTATCAGGCGGAAGCGGAAAACAAGATCCGAGTACGGATAAGAAGCAAATTGGCATAAGATGCCCCATAAATAAACACATCCCGCCCACAGATCTCACGGATCTCCGTTCCCGGAATCTCTACACCGAAAGATCGTTGCCAACATCATCTGTCTCTTCCACCTAGTATCCTTCTTGCGGGTACACCTGTTCATCTGAATCAAACAATTTATCGTGTGAGACCCTAGGGGTACTCAGCAAGTCTTTATGCCGCTAAAGGGGACACAACCTGGGGTGACGCAATTGCAGCTAAAGATAATACCTAACAACTCTATAGAGATTCGCTAACCTTCCGCCTAACCAATGATAGACGAAAGTCCGTGAATTAAGAACAACAGTTATAACAGTATAATTAACAGATCCATCCTCCTCCTCGCTTACCAACGAGGAAGCGGACGAACAACCCCATCATCCGTTGGCAGTTTTATTAACCATTCCATGAGTATTGCACTATTTACTAGTCAAGTACTTAGTCAATTTAAAAGCGGTACTTTAGTTATACTTGTCTATGATCGAGAAACTGTGCTCCAAGTCGTCCATAACCGCGGACACGGCTTTCAGAAAGATTTACCCTGCAGGGGTGCACGAATAGCAACACACACTCGATCAACCTCGGAAAAACCAAATCAAAACCCAACGAGGCATTCACGACAAAGCAATCACAGGATTCAGAAATATTTCAGGGGGCCACCCCATTAATCTACCCGCAACGAAGTTGGCCGGCTCCGAGACGGACCCAAGGTTTGTGTGGACGGCGGTAAACGACTGGGAACCCGAAAATGTGACTAGGCTTGTCGATACAGCGAAAACGTGTCACGATCCAAAACAGTACAGGTGCTCCTCGCACAATCTTAAATAAAGCAGTAACATGGCATAAGTACAGAATAGTAATAAAGCCCCAAACTAATTGTGGCCCCAAGAAATAAGAATGAATCAAACTCTGGCTCAGGGGGGTCCATAAGGCCTCCCGGATGTGGATAGTGCGAATAGTCAAGGAACAGGAATCAAGTACTCGTGATCCTACGGGACACAAGTGAGCAGGAAAAACCAAATAGCAGATATTGCTCACCGGTGCCTCTTTCATTAGTTATCCCATTACTACTCAGGTTATGTTGTTTAGGTACCTCATTATCCATCAGACACTCACATACCCTACACATGCTTTTCTACGACTCGCATGGCTCAAACAACTCCTGTAGTAATGGCTCAGGGGATGGAGGAACAAGCTTCGGTGGGGTTTAAAACTAAAGGCTATGCAGTACTTGGGATTCAATTTAATGCAATCGCGACTCAATGATGCAAGAATAAGATAGAGGCAATATGACTGTATGTATGCAAGCATGTGGTAGTGCTTGCCTGGCAGCTCAGTTGAAGCGAGAGATGGATCTGGGTAATACTCCTGTGATTCCTGGTAATTCTCCTGCTGGGCGTCTATTCGAAGAAGAACCAAACAAACAAGGGCCAACATAAATACAGTGCGCAAGCATATGGATTAAAATGCAACAAGCAAACAAGCATGCCATGATGAATGATGCGCAATTTACATGGCATTAAAGTAGCATGGCAAAGGTGAGGTGTGGATACAAGAAATAAAGCATTTTATTATTTATTTAACCAAGTTTTATTGTCATAAACAGTTCAGATTTTTAATAACAACATGATGCATCCTTCAATTCAGAACAAGGACTGCATAAATAGAACGGGCTCGTCGCGCTAATCGATTTAGACATATTATTTGTCTAATTTGGAATTATAAAACCAAAGTTATTAATTAATTAAGGAAAAGGGCATTTTATTGTAATTTTAATCATCTCGAAATTTTAAAGTGTTCAAACATTATTTTGAATGGCATATTTGAATTCCTCACATTTTTCTGATTCCAAACATATATTACTTGTATTATTTGGATTTGTATTTTAAAAATTATTTAAATCTGATTTAAATTTAAGTCAATTTGAAAAAGGTTTAAATAAAAACAGACAGCCAGAAATACTTTTCTTACTTAGTCAGCTTCAGCCACCTTCACTGACGGGTGGGCCTTGCGCTGACTGGGGCCACGCTCGCGAAAATACTTTTTCTACCGCGGCCTGGCTAGCCCGTGCGACTGCGGGGTGGGGCCAACTGGCGCAGGCCCACATGACAGCGGGGAAGATGGCTGAGGCCGACAGGTGGGGACTCGCTGGACCGCGGGTTACGCCTGAGATAGCAGAGGGCTTTTCCTACAAAATTTCTAGTGCGGCTGGCAGGTGGGACCTCTAGGAGCGCGGGTTGAGGACGAAAACAAAAAGGGGGCTTAATGCAAATCTACCACGGCCCTGGTACTGTTCTTCTTCTTCTCGGTCTGACGCGAAATCGGCACGCGGCGCGGGGCGGGGGTTCGAACCCAGGTCGCGGGCGTGCGCGCGGAGGGGACTAACCAGTGCGGCGGGTCAAGGGGAGTTGACAGGGAGGTAAGCGCGGCCTAGTTAGGGTGCTGCGCGGCGCGGGGAGGCTGCAGACATCGGCGAGCTCTGGCGCACTACGGCCGTTCGACGAAACGATCGGCGGCTCTAGACGGTGTCGGTGAAGCGGAGGTTGTCAGGGAGGTCGAGGGACTCACCGCGGGCTCGACGGCGGGCTCGGATCGGAGCGAGGAGCGGCGGATCGGCGATGACGCAGACGCTCCGGCGGCTAGGGTTTCGTTGGGACGACGAGGATCTGGCAGTGCTGGGGAGCTCCTCCTTCGCGTCAGCGTGTACGAGTCGGGGCAGCGGACGGTCCTCGGTCTTCCAGGACACCTCCACGTTGCGCTGAACGGCGGGAACGACGGGGGCGAGGTGGTGCTGGCGGCGAACGGCAGCAGGTGGTGGCGTCGGGGAGGAAGAAGAGGAGGAAGAGGGGAGACTCGGGGTGGATCTGGCGCTGCAGGAGAGCCGTGGGGGAGGAGGAAAAAGGAGGGTGAGGGAGGAAGGGCAGTCGAGGCAGGGAGGGTAGATAAAGGTGGCCTCGGTGCCACCTTTTTCTTCTCCCTCACGTGGTCGAGCTGGGGCTCGACCTAGGGGCTGGTAGGGCACGGCAGGGGCTGCAGGTGGGGCTTGGTCGGGAGAGAGGGGCAGGCAGGTGGGGCTAGCTCGGCCGGTGGAGAAAGAGAGAAAGAAGAGGGGGGTAGCTCGGCTAGGTGGATGGGGCTCGGGTTAGGCTTAGCTAGGGTTAGGGAGAGGTGTGCCTGGGGCGTGGGCCAGGGGAGGGGCCAGGTGGTGCTCATGGGAGAGAGAGATAGAGAGAGAGAGGAGAGATCAAAGTTAGGGTTTTAGATTGGACTAAGTTTAGGGAGTAATAGAAGAAGAACTAGGGTTAGGGTTTGAATTAGTTTTTAGTTTTTGAAAACTTGTTTAAAACTCATCCAAAAGGACAAATGATGAGTGCTTTGAATTAATATGAGATGATGTGGAAGAGAAATCCAAGAAAAGAGAAAGAAGAGGATCATGGGAGAAGGCCTTATTTGGATCATGCATGGAGAGTATACAAATAAAAGAAAATAGATATGAATGAGTATAAGGGGATGGTGGAAGGGATGGAGAAGATCCACAAAGAAAAACCCACTAAACCAAAAGAAAAACCAATGAGAGAAAAGGTGGTGAAGAAGGTTGCATGGCCCATGCCAAATAATAATGCCATGATTTATTTTGTGAAAACAATAATAATATGATGGCATTATTCTTATGCATTTCCCATAAGTGGAATAAAAGCCAAGCAAAGGATAAGTAGGATTAGATCCACCCCACCACATGAGCTAGGGTAAAATCAAAAGAAAAGAATTGCAAGCTCATGTACTAGTAGGATGGTGGAATTATAAAGTGGTGAAAAGAAAAGATAATGGAGGTGAATTACGCTCTTAGTTAATGCCTGGATGAACGAAAGTGTTTAAAATAGTACGGCGGGGCCCAGGGCCACTCACGGTAGACCTTTCGGCCGTCCTAACCACTTTCAGATAACGGGACAAGAACGAGCGGCGTAATCGGCAGGCGAAGGGATCAACTACATACACAAGTGAGTATGTATGCAAGCCACATACAACAGTCCTCAGAGCCATTCCATCTAAAAGAAACAGAAATATTGCAACGCCATACGGCAAGATCCAAATGTCCTAGATAGAGATAATAATTTAGGATAGCTCCTCATACATCACACATCAGAGTATCAGGCGGAAGTGGAAAACAAGATCCGAGTACGGATAAGAAGCAAATTGGCATAAGATGCCCCATAAATAAACACATCCCGCCCACAGATCACACGGATCCCCGTTCCCGGAATCTCTACACCAAATGATTGTTGCCAACATCATCTGTCTCTTCCACCCAGTATCCATCTTGCGGGTACACCTGTTCATCTGAATAAAACAATTTATCGTGTGATACCCTAGGGGTACTCAGCAAGTCTTTATGCCACTAAAGGGGACACAACCTGGGGTGACGCAATTGCAGCAAAAGATAATACCTAACAATTCTATAGAGACTCGCTAACCTTCCGCCTAACCAATGATAGACGGAAGTCCGTGAATTAAGAACAACAGTTATAACAGTATAATTAACAGATCCATCCTCCTCCTCGCTTACCAACGAGGAAGCGGACGAACAACCCCCATCATCCGTTGGCAGTTTTATTAACCATTCCATGAGTATTGCACTATTTACTAGTCAAGTATTTAGTCAATTTAAAAGCGGTACTTTAGTTATACTTGTCTATGATCGAGAAACTGTGCTCCAAGTCGTCCATAACCGCGGACACGGCTTTCAGAAAGATTTACCCTGCAGGGGTGCACGAATAGCAACACACACTCGATCAACCTCGGAAAAACCAAATCAAAACCCAACGAGGCATTCACGACAAAGCAATCACAGGATTCAGAAACATTTCAGGGGGCCACCACATTAAGCTACTCGCAACGAAGTTGGCCGGCTCCGAGACCGACCCAAGGTTTGTGTGGACGGCGGTAAATGACTGGGAACCCAAAAATGTGACTGGGCTTGTCGATACAGCGAAAACGTGTCACGATCCAAAACAGTACAGGTGCTCCTCGCACAATTTTAAATAAAGCAGTAACATGGCATAAGTACAGGATAGTAATAAAACCCCAAACTAATTGTGGCCCCAAGAAATAAGAATGAATCAAGCTCTGGCTCAGGGGGGTCCATAAGGCCTCCCGGGTGTGGATAGTGCGAATAAACAAGGAACATGAATCAAGTACTCGGGGTCCTACGGGACACAAGTGAGCATGAAAAACCAAATAGCAGATATTGCTCACCGGTGCCTCTTTCATTAGTTATCCCATTACTACTCAGGTTATGTTGCTTAGGTACCTCGTTATTCCTCAGACACTCACATACCCTACTCATGCTTTTCTACGACTCGCATGGCTCAAACAACTTCTGTAGTATTGGCTCATGGGACCAGAACATGCTTGGTGTGGTTTAAAAGTAAAGGCTATGCAGTACTTGGGATTCAATTTAATGCAATCGCGACTCAATGATGCAAGAATAAGATAGAGGCAATAGGTACTGTATGTATGCAAGCATGTGGTAGTGCTTGCCTGGCAGCTCAGTTGAAGCGAGAGATGGATCTGGGTAGTACTCCTGTGATTCCTGGTACTTCTCCTGCTGGGCGTCTATTTGAAGAAGAACCAAACAAACAAGGGCCAACATAAATAAAGTGCGCAAGCATATGGATTAAAATGCAACAAGCAAACAAGCATGCCATGATGAATGATGCGCAATTTACATGGCATTAAAGTAGCATGGCAAAGGTGAGGTGTGGATACAAGAAATAAAGCATTTTATTATTTATTTAACCAAGTTTTATTGTCATAGACAGTTCAGATTTTAAATGACAACATGATGCATGCTTCAATGCAGAACAAGGACTGCATAAATAGAACGGGCTCATCGCGCTGATCGATTTAGACATATTATTTGCCTAATTTGGAATTATAAAACAAAAGTTATTAATTAAATAAGGAAAAGGGCATTTTATTGTAATTTTATTCATCTCGAAAATTAAAATGTTCAAAATATACTTTGAAGGGCATATTTGAATTCCTCACATTTTTCTGATTCCAAAACATATATTACATGTATTATTTGGATTTGTATTTTAAAAATCATTTGAATCTGAAAAGAATTTGAATTTAAATTAATTTGAAAAAGATTTGATTAAAAACAGACTCAGGAAAACTTTTCTCACTCAGGCAAAATCAACCCCAGACACTGAGGGGTGGGCCTGGCGCTGACTGGGTCACGCGCGCGGGAAAGCCTTTTGTCACCGCGGGCTCGGCTAACCACTGAGGCTACGGGGTGGGCCAACTGGCGCAGGCCCGCGTGTCAGCGGAGAGCGAGACAGGGGCTGATAGGTGGGGCTGGGGCTGGAGCGCGGGTTGTGGCTGAGAAAGGCTAAGGGGTTTTCTGCAAGATGCTCAGGGTGGCTGGCAGGTAGGGCCGCTAGGAGCGCGGGTTGCGAGAATTAAAAAGGTGGGGGGCTTTTTGCAAATCGACCACGAGCCCGTACTGTTCTTCGTTTTCCTTCGTCTGGCGAGGATATTCGGCGCGCGGCGCGAGCGGGGATCGATCCCCGGACGCGGGCGTGCGCGCTGGGGTGGCTAACCAGTGCGGTAGGTCGAGGGGAGTTGACAGGGAGGTGGGCGCGGGCTAGATAAGGGCCGACAGGTGCGGGGAGGCTGCGGAAGACGGCGAGCTCTGGCGCGCGGCGGGTGTTCGATGAAACGTTCGGCGGCGTTAGGGCGGTACGGCGAGGCGGAGGTTGTCAAGGAGAAGGAGATGCTCACCGCGGGCTCGACGGCGGGCTCGGATCAGCGCGAGGAGCAGCGGGGCGTCGAGAGCGCTGGCGCTCCGGCGAACTAGGGTTTCGGGAAGCGGCGAGGTACTGGCGGTGCTGGGGCTCTCTCCTTCACGCTGGCGGCCACGGGGCGACGCAGGGGAACGTCCTCGATCTTCCAGGCCACCTCCAGGACAAGCTCGCCCGCTGGAACGTCGGGGGCGAGGTAGTTGCTGGCGGCGACCGGCGTCGGCTGCTGGTGGTCGGAGAGGAAGAAGGGGAAGAAGGGGGCGGCTCGGGCCAGATCTGAGCGAGGTCAGAGACGTGGGGAGGGAGGAAAAGAAGGGAGAGAGGGAGGAGGGCAGCTGGGGCATGGCAAGATAAAGGTGGCCTCGGTGCCACCTTTTTCGTCCTCCTCCTCTCAGAGCACATGGGCGAGCGGGGCGGGGGCATCGTCCTGGGGCTGCAGGGGAGGCTGCAAGTGGGGCCTCGGACGAGAGAGGATAGGGTGGGGCTAGCCTGGCGGTAGATAAAGAAAGAGAGAAGAGGGAGGCTAGCTCGGGTTAGGGTTAGATGTAGCTTGGGTTAGGGCATGGGCTAGGCTAGGGTGGCTGGGTGTGGGCCAGGGAGAGGGTGGCCAGGTGGTGCTCAGCAGGTTAGAGAGAGAGAGAGAGTAAGAGAGAGATTAGGGAGTAGGTTAGGGTTTAGTAGAATTAGAGAGAGAGTAAATAGCTAGGTTGGTGGTTTTAGATATTTTGAATTTAATTTGGTTTAAGAGATCATATCAAGAAGAACCTAAGGGCTTGATCTTGCATGAGCTAATGTGGAGGAGAAACAAGAAAGAAAGAGGAAGAAAAGAACTAGGTGGAAAAAGGCTCATATGATCATGCTTGAAGGAGATAAATAAAAGAAAGAGGTATGGTTGAGATGATGGGGATGGTGGAGTGGTAGGAGGTGTTTCCACAAAGGTAGGATCCACTAAATCCAAAGAAAACCAATGGAGGAAAAAGGTGGGGAAGAAGCTTGCATGGCCCATGCAAAAATAATAATGCCATGATTAATGTTTGTGAAAACAATATTAATATGATGGCATTAACCTTATGCATTTCCAAGAAGTGGAACAAAGCCAAGCAAAGAAATTTAATGGATTAGATCCACCCTATTGCCCATGAGCTAGAGAAAATCCAAAATAAAGACAACAAGCTCATGGTCTAGTAGGATGGTGGAATTATAAAGTGGTGGAAAAGAAAGGTGGTGGAATGGAAATAAAAGATATGCCCCCAACTCAACTTGGGCATTGAACAATATATTAATAACCAGATACAATAATGAAAGAGGCAAATACAATTAATAATGCATGTGAAAGAAGAGCCAAAAGAAAAAGGGTTTTATATGCTGATCAAATGCAAGATGGCATGATGACATGAGCATGATATCATTATGATGCAATAATAATATATGAAGTAGTCAATATCTTACTAGGACAAGTAGCATTACAATTGTTAGACAATTGGGGTGCTACAACTCTCCCCCACTAAACAGGAATCTCGCCCCGAGATTCTAGGAAGAAGAAGACTCAAAGAGGGTAGGATACTTGGCACGGAGCTCATCTTCACGTTCTCATGTGGCTTCATCAACGGAATGGTGCGACCACTGCACCTTGCAGAACTTGATGGACTTGTTGCGAGTCCTTCTTTCTGCGACTTCAAGAATTTTTGAGGGGTGTTCTTGATAAGACAGATCTTCTTGGAGATTAATGAGTTCATGGTCCACGGTCCTGCCAGGATCCTTGAAGCACTTCTTGAGTTGAGAGATGTGAAAAACATCATGGACTTTGAGTTGTTCAGGGAGCTCAAGAGCATAAGCAACTTCTCCTCTTCTTCCACGAATTTTGAAAGGACCGATGTATCTAGGAGCCAGCTTTCCTTTGATACGAAAGCGGTGCGTGCCTCTCATGGGAGTGACACGGAGGTAAACAAGATCACCAGGGACATACTCCATGTCCATGTGCTTTCTGTCATAATTGCTCTTCTGGCGACTTTGAGCAATCTTCAGGTTTTCAAGAATGATGTGAACTTTCTCTCCCGCTTGAGTTACAATGTCGGGGCCAAACAATATTCTTTCACCTGCGCCCGACCAACCAATCGGAGTTCTGCATTTGCGACCATAGAGAGCCTCAAATGGTGCCATCTTTAGACTTTTCTGGAAACTGTTATTGTAAGAGAATTCAGCATAAGGAAGACATTCTTCCCACTTCATGCCGAAAGAGATAACGCAAGCACGGAGCATATCTTCTAGAATCTGATTGATCCTTTCAACTTGTCCTTGCGACTGAGGGTGGTAAGCTGTGCTGAAGTTTAGTTTTGTCCCCAAAGCATTTTGGAAACTTCCCCAGAACTTGGAAGTGAAGATGCTTCCACGGTCTGAACTGATCTCAAGAGGAACTCCATACAGAGAAACAATTCTGTTGATATAGAGCTCAACCAACTGAATTGCAGAAATTGTTTCCTTGACTGGAAAGAAGTGAGCTACTTTGGAAAGCCTGTCAATGACAACAAAGATTGCATTGTTGCCCTTCTGCGACCTTGGAAAACCAGTGATGAAGTCCATCTCTACTTTCTCCCATTTCCATTCCGGAGGCTTCAATGGCTGTAGAAGACCGGAAGGTTACTGATGGACAACTTTAACTCTGCGACAAACATCGCACTCTGAGACATACTTGGCACAATATCGTTTCAAACCAGGCCACCAATATTGTGTTTTCAAGTCCATGTACATCTAGTGCTGCCAGGGTGGATAGAAAGAACAGAATCATGCGCCTCCTTGAGAACTTGCTCTCTTAAACCCGGGTAGTTCGGAACAAACATCCGGTGTTCGAAGAAAAGAGTGCCTTGGTCATCTACGTGCAAAGACTCATACTTCGGAAGTTGAATGTTGGAGATGATCTTTTTAGTGTAAGGATCCCCAAGCTGAATGGAACGGACCTTTTCTTCCAAGAGAGGTGTTGCTAGAAGATTCAGAAGATAACCTTGATCCACAATTTCAAGGTTGAGCTTGCGGAATTCCTCGCACAAGAGAGGCTGTTGTTCTTCCACCATGAGATTATTGACATAAGCTTTTCGGCTGAGAGCATCTGCCATGACATTAGCTTTGCCCGGGGTGTAGTTGATGGTCAAATCGAATCATTGATTGTTTCAATCCACCTCCTCTGACGAAGGTTGAGATCAGGCTGTGTGAAGATATACTTCAGACTCTTGTGATCAGAAAAGATCTCACAACGGTTGCCAAGCAAGTAATGCCTCCATACTTTCAAAGCAAAGACAACTGCTGCGAGTTCGAGGTCATGTGTAGGATAGTTGATCTCGTGCGTCTTCAACTGACGAGATGCGTAAGCAACAACTTGCTTTTCTTGCATAAGGACCGCACCCAATCCTTGCAATGAAGCATCACAGAAAATCTGGAAAGGCTTTGATGTATCTGGAGGAACCAAAACTGGTGTGGAAGTGAGCTTCTCTTTGAGTGTTTCAAAGCTTGCTTGACATGCAGGAGTCCAAAGGTATTTCTTGCCTTTCTTGAGGAGATCGGTAAGAGGCTTCGCAATCTTTGAGAAATTTTGAACGAATCGCCGACAGTAACTGGCCAAGCCAAGGAAACTCTGGACTTCTTTGACATTTATGGGTGGAAGCCAGTCCATAATTGTCTTAATAGTTTCTGGGTTGACGGCAATGCCCTTGGCAGAGATGACGTGACCAAGGTAGGTGACTTGAGGCAGCCAGAATTCACACTTGGAGAACTTTGCATACAACCGGTTCTCACGAAGCTTGTTTAGGACACACCGAAGGTGTTCTTCATGTTCTTCCTTCGACTTAGAATAGACTAGAATGTCATCCAGGTAGACCACAACGAACTTATCAAGATACTCCATGAAAACTGAGTTCATAAGCCTCGAGAAGGTGGCAGGTGCGTTGGTGAGACCGAAAGACATGACCGTGTACTCATACATGCCATAGCGGGTGGTGAAAGCTGTTTTGGGAACATCTTCCTTGCGAATCTTGATTTGATGGTAACCACTTCTCAAATCAAACTTAGAGAATACCACAGCTCCAGCTAGCTGATCAAAGAGATCATTAATCCGCGGAAGGGGATATTTATTCTTGATTGTTTTAGCATTGAGTGCCCTATAGTCAACACAAAGTCTATCAGTCTTGTCTCTCTTCTTCACAAAGATGGTTGGACTACCCCAAGAAGAAGTACTGTGCTGAATGAAACCCAACTTCTCTTGTTCATCCAACTGACGCTTAAGTTCAGCCAACTCAGCAGGACCCATTTTATAAGGCCGTTTGGAAATAGGAGCGGTGGCCAGGTTCAAGTTCAATGACAAACTCAACCTCACGATCCGGAGGCATACCTGGTAACTCTTCAGGAAAGACATCTAGAAACTCACAAACTACAGGAACACTCTGAATACATTCAGAGCCGCCAAAGAATAAAGCTGAATTGCAGGAGTCAGACTTGGAGAATAGACTATATGGCCTTCAGGAATTTTCAGAGAAACCGAACGTTCAGCAGAATCAATCACAGCTGCATTTGCTGTCAACCATTCCCATGCCCAAGATAACATCAATATCAGAATTGCCTAGAACAATTAAGGAAGTCGAAAAAGAAGAACCACCAATCTCAATTTGATTGCCATGGCTGATATGAGCAGCCCTCATGTTTGACCTAGGAGATTGTACCACAAAACG